>JAIWND010000054.1:0-124660 GCA_025330725.1 Chlamydoabsidia padenii | reverse complement strand
ACACTTGACCTAACTACTCCTCTTGATCCTGACTCTTCTTCAACTTGACATCTCTCTTCTCTTCCTTCTGGCTAATTCAATACGACTACCTTCTACAAACTAATGGTTGCCACTTCTCAAAATCACCAAACATAAGACCTTTGCCTTAAAATATCTGCTACTTCTACATCATGGTGAAACTACTAACAACATGCCGGGTGACAATGAATGACGAATGCCTGATGCTGATAACAAAACTAATACTGTGGATGGATGGAGCCGGGAAACCTACTTGATGAATGGAGTGCAACAATCTCCTTGACTTTTTAACCTGTTATACCTTAAATGATGCTTACAATTGCTGACTCTTTTCTTTCAGCATACTTGAAGGGTAACTTTGGTGGCTCTGACAACAAAACTTGATTATCCTTCTTTGGCGGTGTACAAGATAAATCCTAACAATGCATCGTTATAAAGGTAACTATCAACAAGTGACTTTGACGACAATGGATGGCGTAATCTTGGATAAATCAAGAAGATCGACTATGGGTATCTAAAGTGCAACATGGCGTAATGGGCACGAAAACAGTAACTGAACTATGATTATTTGATTCTATGATGGTTTGCGTTACAAGACAAACAATTAGACAAGATAAAGTTGACAAGATGGAATAATGGATGATAATTTGGTACCCCTCCTCCCAAAAAAAGAATAGTGGTCGACTTTATCACTAGGTGTAGATTAGATTAGTATATAATAGTATATTCTTTGTGTAGGAGGGGTATTGTAATCATTATAATAAAGTCATGATATACATTATATATTTACTTATTAATACGTTATTCAATAATGTGCGCATTTGGACATGATATTCGACTTGAAAAAGGGATAATGTAGAAAAGAGTGGATGGGTCAATCATGTTCAATTATCGACATTGCCCTGACTGATATGAATGGTTAGGTATATCGTTTCAAAATTGCTAATCTAACTTTATGAATACAATCAACAGGTCATTAACTATGTTTTGCATCTCGGTTAATTCATGCCAGATGTGCTGACCTGATCAAGACTCGGCGGGATTTTGATATTGAGGGGGACGCTGACAAACCCTTTGCGGGATTTAAAATCGATTATAAACTTTCTTTCGGTCTGGTTCTGTTCTTTTCTTCTTTTCTTCCCAACTTTATATCCAACTCAAATGTCACAACAAATTAATCCTGATCGCCCTCTCATTGTAGGTCCCGAAATTCCTACTGATCCTTATCCTTTTACCATCTCTGGTACTGTTGTAAAAGGTTTTGGAAGAGGCTCGAAAGAATTGGGTATCCCAACAGGTAAGAAAAATAGAATAAAGATTTACCGCCTAAACTAACCAACTAAACCTCATCTATAGCCAATCTTAATGAAGAAGCACTTGAACAAATGTATAAAGGTCTGGATATTGGTGTCTATTATGGTTGGGCTCAAGTAGGTGAAGTGAAGTCTACGGTTTACCCAATGGTAATGAGTCTCGGCTGGAACCCTTACTACAAGAACGAAAAAAGATCAGCGGTAAAAAACAGGATAAACTAAATAGGAGGGGGGGGGATAATACTGACCTTTTCGTTGTGTGTTCTTTTTATACCCTTGTAGGAGGTGCACATCTTGAATGACTTCCCCGAAGACTTTTATGGAAGCCCAATGCGCGTCATTGTAATGGGTTATGTGCGTCCTGAACAAAACTATCCTTCACTAGGTAACTAATAAAACATGGACTAAATGATTTATAACTGGGGAATATTATCTAATCATAATTCCCCCCCCCCTTACACCTTTTATCTTTAGATGCTCTTATCTGTGATATTCGAACCGATGTTGAAGTGGCCAAGCATTCCTTAAAACGAAAAGTCTATGACGATGCACGAAACCACCCTTTATTTATTACCAAAGAAACTTGATTAGATTACATTATCAGTTAGATACACTTTTTTTGGGGGGGGGGAGGAATAGAAATAAAAAAATTGGACTTCTACCCTTTTGTCCCACTATTGTCTTACTGTCCCCAGGTTGATTGATGCCATTCTTCTACTTTTTACTTTCACATGACTGGCGGGCGGCTCATTGACACCCGGCAGTCAGAAGGTAGCATGATGTAGAATAGAAGTGATATGATGTTTAAAAATAAAATAAAAAAGTTTTATTGTGTGTAGTTGTATATATTATATCAATATAAAAGGTGATAATGGATGGAGGGAGCACTATGTAGGTGGTGAATGGATTGATTTAACAACTATGGAGGGTGTATTAATCGTAATGAGCAGTATAGAGTCAGGGCGCTACAAGTAGGAGAGAAGGTGTATGTATCGATTATTGTTTGCTTTCTTGGATGATATTGACAAGCCTAAAAAAGACGAAAGGTATGATTAATCAGTTTTATACACATGAGTCCATTTCCATATTCCTAATTGACTTACCAGTCCAGTCCTTCAGTTAATCCTTCGCCCTTTACAGCACTTGTTTTGTAAATAGAGTATTGTCGGTTTTTGAGAGTAGATAGACCAAGAGCATCAGCGACTTCCGCCGAAGATAAAGCGCCCTCCATGTCTTGTTTGTTGGCAAACACCAGTAACGCAGCATCCTTGAGTTCTTCTTCTTCTAACATGGCGTGTAATTCTTCTTTTGATGTTTGCATACGATCTTTATCCACACTGTCGACAACATAGATCACAGCATCGGTATTGGAATAATAACATCGCCAGTAGGGTCTATATGCTCATGGAAGAAGGATAATACAGTTATTATTAAATAATTACAAACATTTTACTGTCACCCCCCTTCTCCACATACCTTATACTTGTTTGACCGCCCAAGTCCCATACTTGAAATTTGATGTTTTTGTAAGTTACTGTTTCGACGTTGAAGCCAATAGCTATAAAAGAAGAGCAGTGAGTATGAATGCATTGAATAGATCAGTAGGGTTACTTACTAGGAATAGTGGATACAACTTCACCTATCTACGTTTACAAAAGATAAAAGAGGGATCAATAAAAGCAAAAATATAAACATCTACCACCACCACCACCACTCTCAAAACACGTAAGGCATTCATCTTTTTTGTTTTTACCTGTAACCGATATAGAATCGTCGTTTTCCCTGCACCATCAAGACCTAGAATAAGTATACGGACTTCTTTTTCACCCCAGAGTCTTGATAATACCTTGCTGAATAATGCACCTATAGTAAATGAATATACATGACAAGACGGTCATCGTTTTTTTTTTCCCTGTTAGTTCGAAGGATAGAGTTTGATTTCATTGGTCCCAGTTATTTGTATTTATCTAGTCTTACCCATTACAATTGTTGTTTTTGAGTGTGTTGAGGATTTGTTTTTTAAAAATAAAATAAAAAGGCGAAAGAGAGAGGAAAGTATTAGAAAAAAACACTCACTCACATCCAAGTATTTGAATTGTCGGAATTTGAAAACCAGCCTTTTCTCTTACAATGGTTGCTTTCGTATTCTTTCCTCTTCTTTGTTTATATTTAACTGCCAACTCTTCCTTACTATTACTTGGAAAATATACCTCTCTTCTTTTATTTACTTTGGAACCAACTAGACACATTGGACAAGGAAAACTGCTATACCCAATTCAATGACTTTTACCATAAAAACTCCTCCACCTACAGGACACCCAGAAGACCAAAACGAGCACCTGAATAATGTCTTGGAAGTAGTCCGAGTCCAAAGTCATCATATGAAGAGTTGCTTGGTAAGTTGTCTTTTGTAATAATAAAAAAACAGGCACCAAACTAACATTACAAAGAATAGAATACTAATTGTAATTTTAATAGAACGATAACAAACTAATGGAAGGGCTTAAATATGCGTCGAACATGTTGGCGGAGCTTCGTACGTCTAGTCTTACACCAAAAGCATATTACCAACTTTGTAAGTATAAAAAAGAAAATGGTAAAAGAAAAAAGATACCTTCTAACTATTGTCTTCTTTACAGATATGTCTATATTTGATTGCCTTCGATATTTGACGGCCTACTTTATGGAACTACATCAAACAGACCGACACCACTTGGCGGACATTTATGAACTAGTACAATATGCAGGTAATATTATCCCTCGTCTCTATCTCATGATTACTGTTGGTGCCGCCTATATGAGCATGCCTGATGCCCCGATACGTGAAATCATGCGTGACATGATGGAAATGACTCGTGGTGTACAACATCCTATGCGTGGACTCTTCTTGCGACATTATTTATGTGGTCAAACCAGAAACTATTTGCCTGTTGGAATGGATATCGAGTAAGTAAATATAAGATACAAATGATACTAGATGAATGATTCTCATGTCTTATATATAGGCCAAATGGTGGTGTCCACGAATCTATTCAATTCACTTTGACCAACTTTATGGAAATGAACAAGCTTTGGATACGATTACAACATCATGGTCACTCAAGGGATCGCGAAAAACGGGATATCGAACGAAAGGAACTACGGATTCTGGTGGGAACAAATGTCGAACGATTAAGCCAGCTGGATGGGGTTGACCTTAAGCTCTACCGCTCTGTAAGTTATTAGACTATCTAAATCCAAATCATATACTAACAATCTTATTTGATCGATTCATGGTCAATATTCTTTACTTGGGTTGATCATCCATCTCTCTCTCTCTCTCTCTCTCTCTCTCTCTAGGCCATTCTTCCGGAACTTCTAAATGAAGCTATCAATTGTCGTGACATACTCGCTCAAGAATACCTTATGGATGTTATTATTCAGGTAATGGAAGAGGATTGGTGGTTGGTCTGACAATCTATATTTTATTGCTAATATGTCCTTGGTAGGTCTTCCCTGATGAATTCCATCTTCATACTTTAGAACCATTTTTATCAGCAACGGCTCAATTACATCCAAAGGTCAACGTCAAGGGAATCATCGTTGCTTTAATTGATCGTTTAGCCGCCTACGCCACTCGGGAATCTGATCGGGAAAAGGAATTGGAACAACAGCGACAACGGGATGGATCCATCAAACTGGACGATAAGGCGGATAAACGTATCGGCTCACCAAATCAAATCGACATTAACACAAATGGTATCGACAAGGAAGAAAGGGACGACTCAATCCAAGATCAAGTACCAAATGAAAAGCAAATGAATTTGGTCGATTTGGAAAAACAATGCAATGAAACTGACATCGCTCATTATGACTATGGTAATAACGACAACGATAAAAGTGACGCTATTGGTGGAGGAAATCAAGATCAAAAAACGGCTCATGGCATTCCAAACAATATTGAACTATTTAACATGTTTTGGGAACGGATCATCGTATTTGTTAAAGTAAGTAAATCGAAAAAAAAAAAAAAGGGAGAGAAAAAAATGAACAAAAGTTAATGACATTCTTAATTATTAGGCCCGACCTGATCTCTCGATTGAAGACATTACTGAACTTCTTGTGTCCTTGATCAACCTCTGTTTATCGTGCTATCCTGCCCGGCTGGACTATGTGGATCAAATATTGGCGTACTGCAAGGACCAATGCATGAATCACTTTAACTCGGGGGTGCATGTTACTAAAACGACGGAAAATAACCTGATCGCCTTATTATCTGCACCAATTCAAAAATACGAATCCACCCTTACTTTATTAATGCTCTCCGATTATGGTCCTTTACTTCAACAACAACCTTACAACACTCGTCGTGATTTGGCTCTTGGAATTGTAACAAACATCTTGATAAAAGGCGCCATTATCGATTCTCCGGAGGATGTCCACAGCATACTCGAACTATGTGATGTCCTTTTGCGTGATCAACATGACGCTCCTCCTGCTACAACAATATTGAACTCGAAAACTCGAGGTTACTACTATGATCAACCACCCAAGTATAATCGGAACCAATACCCTGACTATGACGACTTTGATAATGAAAACTCTATGGCTGATGAACAGATGTTGATTGCAAAATTGGTTCGACTCTTCCAATCTGATGATGATGATACCCAGTTTTTGGTAAGGACGTCCACACAAAATGCACATGTTGACTGGTAAAGACTAACTGGGTCTCTTTTTTATGTTTACAAGTTACTATCTGCTGCACGGCGACAGATCGGTGATGGTGGAATTAGGATTCGATACACCTTTCCTTCGTTGATAACTGCCGCATTGGAATTATCTTCTCGATACCAGGCACAAGATAATAAAGTAACATGATCAAATGCAAATCTGAAATGGAAGGCTCACCTCTTTCTTTTTCTTTTTTTTTTTTTTTTTTTTCTAATTACTATTATCACTGTCATTAGGATGCAATATGGGAAAAAAAGGTATCAACATTATATCGCTTCATCCACCAAGTGATCACCAATCTATACACGAGCGACGATGAATCGGCGGGCTGTTGTGTACGCTACCACTTGATGGTTGGACAAAAGGCCTGTGGCTCGGGACTTGAAGATTTGGCCTATGAATTCTTTGTCGAGGCATTTACAGTTTATGAAGAGTCAATCTCCGACTCCAAAGCCCAATTCCAAGCAATCACAAGTATTATTGGTGTCCTTCAACAAACAAATGGATTCAGTACTGATAACTATGACACTCTGATCACCAAAGCAGCTTTACTTGGATCAAAACTTTTGAAGAAACCCGATCAATGTCGAGCAATTTATCTTGCAAGTCATTTATGGTGGAGCGACAATGACCGACAAGTTACTAACAACAGTAAACGAACTCTGGAATGTCTACAAAAGTCACTCAAGATTGCTGACAGTTGTATGGATGGGGTGACCAGCGTGGAATTATTTGTCGAAATCCTCAACCAGTGTATCTACTATTATGACAAGGGCAATGACGCGGTAAGTAGGGAATGGGTATTAATGCAATGACAAGACACTTTGTAACCTGCGCTTTTTTTTTATTTTTTTATTTTTGGACTTTTTGATTTGATATCATAGATAACACCCAAGTATATAAATGGATTGATTGATTTGATTCAAGCCCATCTGTCGGACCTTGGTGAAACAGAAGTGTATCCATTTACGTCAAACTCTTCTTCTTTGCTGCAATATGACGGATCGTCAAAACACGTACGACAATACTTTATGGCAACTCTTAACCTATTGAAAACTCGTCAAGATGCAGAGGAAAAGGATGAAACCAAATACAAGGATATAATTATAGTTAGTTAGCATTGATTAGATTAGTTATAGTATAGTTGTTGTATCTGTCATTATCCATTGTATCAAACACAAATAGTAATAAAAATTGGTTGTATAATGTTTATTTCGGTTTACAAACATGGGGGAAGTAGTTGACTAAAAAAAAGGGGGGGAGAAGGTAAAAGGGAGATGTTGATAACTAGGACTATATCTAATATATAAAACGGGCAGTATTAATGGGCAATTGGGATTTATTTGGACATCTAAGTTAAAAACATACAATACAATGGTTAGTTACTGTTAAATCTACACTTGACAACATTTGTTTTAACTTGCCATCATTTTAACAAATTCTTCATAGTTAATTTGACCATCACCATCGACATCAGCTTCTCGGATCATTTCATCGACTTCTTCTTCGGAGAGCTTTTCACCTATATAACAAAAAGATCAATACCATTGTTTCCCTCTATTACACCCCATCCCAAAAACCTTTTTCATTTAGTTTATTTTACCTAGAGAAGTCATAACATGTCGTAGTTCAGCAGCAGAGATGTATCCATTTCCGTCCTTGTCGAATACTTTAAAGGCTTCTTGAATTTCTTCTTGAGAGTCGGTATCCTTCATTTTTCTATGTCATAATCAATACATGCTTTTTTTTTTAGTATCAACCCACATTACAAATCCTATTCTTCACTTTATTGGTTTTTTTGATTTACCTGGCCAGCATGGTCAAGAATTCGCTAAAGTCAATCATACCATTACCGTCACTATCAACTTCATTTACCTATTATGATAGTAATAAAATAAAATAAAATAAAATAAAATGCGTGAGGTTAATACAAACCCCTCCATAAAGATGCCAAGACAATATACGGAGTAGACTCTGCCATCCATCCATACACACATATCCCTTTTTTGTCCTCCTTTTTTTTTTTTTTTTTTTTTTTTTCTTTGTCTATCAATCTGTCGTCGTCCCTCCCGGAGCCCCTGAATACCCGAAACGCACAGAATAAAGAGTGCTTACCATATCTTGAAGTTCGGCTTCTGTAGGATTTAAGTTGAGAGACCGCATGACAGTACCAAGTTCCTTGGAGGTAATGGATCCATCACCATCTTTGTCGAATAAAGAGAAGGCTTCCTTGAATTCAGCAATTTGTTCTTCAGTAAGTTGATCAGCCTATATGATAAAAATAAAGAAGAGATTAATACAACTTATTTGTTCGAGGTAGGTACGTGTGTTTGTATCTGCAAGTAAGACGGCACGGGAGGTCATCCGCCCATCATAAACAGTATGACACATGACCTAGTTTTTTCTTTCATCTACAATAGAGATGAAGTTTCCTTTTTGTGTTATTACCATTGTGATATATAAACAAGAGTTTACTTTAGTTAAATAAGAGGATGAAGAAAAGAAGGAAAGAAAGGGAAACAAAAAGGAAAAAGGAAAAAATAATCCTACTTAAATCTGAGTTTAAAACTAGCTCCTCTCGGGGGTGCCACAGTCGGTCTGATACTTTATGTCTTCAGCACCAGCCCTTTCCCTCTCTCACATGAATCCAATATTCTAAAATAGTAACTGTTGTACAATCTGTTGACTTTCAAATTACAGAATCCAATCAAACAATGCTATTGTACGATCCTTTGGGTATTTCTTTCTGTCAGGTCATGCTTGATCACTGTTATGACAGCAGTACTTGGAATATATGTCATGCGAATTGTCAGATCGAATGTGAGCTCTATCTCCATCCTGTATAATCATATAAGCAAAAATTTACAACCAACAGAAACCATTCAATCATCTTTATCATAGATCCTCTCCATTTCCATGCGTTCATGCATTGACAGCCCATACATGTCCAAGTCATAGTACACTTGGTCAAAATTTTATTTTCAAATCCCGCTGTAATTTTTTTTTTTTTTTTTTTTTTTCGTCCTTCTTTGACCCTAAAAAAATCGTCCTTCTTTCTTTTACCTCTTTATTCCTAATTGACAAGTTTTACTTGGACCCGTCTTCTGTATTGTCTTCCATGTCAAACAACCATCATGATTACAACAGTGACGATGAAGCCGAACGACAAAGATTACTACAATCCATTCCTATTGTTGACTTGAACGAAAACATTCTTCCCCTTCCTGGTGGTCGGCGTGCACATACCTTGGCCCAATTCTCCCAAACAGACAACAAGGAAGAACAAGTCAAGATTGACACTAAACGAGCAGCATTCGAAAAAGAACTGGAACAACTTGATGGCTTGGACGATCCCTTAGAAGTGTATATGCGGTATCTCCATTGGATTACGGATACCTTTCCCACTGGTGACAATAAAGAATCACGACTGTATGAAGTTTTACGAAAAACGTGCCTTCAACTACAAGAGGATACACGCTACACATTGGATTTACGATATTTGAAATGCTGGCTACAATATGCGGAATTCGTCGACAAACCAAAGGATATATACGACTTTTTGATGCAAAAAGGAATTGGACAAAACTTTGCTCTGTTTTATGAAGAATACTCAAAACTATATGAAAAAGACAAAAAGTAAGTATGTTAACATTGATCGGGACGAAAAAGCTAATATGCTTTCTTTTTTCTTCTTTTAATACTAGGTACAAGGAAGCGCAGGTCGTATTGGAAAAAGGGATCGAACGACGTGCACAACCATTTTCACGATTGGAACAAAACTTGAAACACCTTGTTGCTCGAATAGGACAAATACAACAACAATCCACCAGCACAACTAAAAATCAATTGAACTCACTATTGGGTCAACGAACCATCCTGGGTGTGAAATCCGATCCGAAACTTCGTCAATCAATGTCACAGACTGACTTTAACAGTATGCAAAACATCTCATCATCATCATCATCATCAATGGGTTTACCACGACGATCTTTGGGAAATACATCATCATCATCACAACAACAACGACAACAAAAACCAAGGACATTCACCATTTGCTCTGATCAGGTGGATGATCTATCACCATCAACTCTTCAGGATACTATTTTCCCATCAATACCAACATCGCCCTCCAAATTACCGAAAGCATCTCTCACCAGATTCTCACGCCATCCTCAAGAAAACATGCCAAACGTGGAAAAATTTGGAAGTTCGACATTGCCTTTGGATCCAAACCATGTCAGACCCGCCAAATTCCAAGTCGATATATGTCGAGACAATGTAAGTACTTTTTTTTTAAAACTAAAATCAAAAATAATAATGGCTAAATGTTTTATATTTGTATATATCAAGGACGAATCGGACAATGACATGATCGTAACCAACCCGGAGGATGGATGGCACTCGGAAACTAATCAATCCTCAACATCATCATCACCGCCACCACTCCTTAATGAAGCCAACGTCCATCCGGAAAGACATGCCGCCATTCTCGAAGAGCGACTGCGTCTATTGGGAGACTCATGCATCACAACTCGGGACTGTACGGGGAAGACGGAAATAATTGTAGCACATAAAGATTGTCTAGGTGAAGATGATGGAATGGAACCTATGAGCCCTGCTGAACTACGAATACTTCAACAGGTGGATCGAACAGGCAAACCACAAAAGATTAATGGCAAGGCACCGGAAAGATTCACTTTACGTGCGGTAGATGGTAATACAACAAAAAAATCATCATCATCATCGTCATCATTATCGTCATAAACTCATTACTCCTCTTTTTTTTTTTTTTTTTTTTTGTAGAAAGTATACCTCATCGTCTCGAAAGAGGCCGATCACCAACCCAAGAATACACTGCGGAAACTAAAGCAGCTATGCAGTCGATAAATGCCTTATTCTCTAATCAAGAGGTGGAACTTGATGAAGCTAACGATTTGGATGATGACAGTGACAATGATTCTCAAGTCAAACGAAGAAGAAATACATATGTTAACGAAAATGACTAGTGTAGTTTAGTAATAACTGAAATGTCTATCTTTAATAAAAACCTTTTACATGATTTGCTCCTCTTACACTGTTGTCTTCTCTTTGCATAAATGATTACATGTTGTTTTGACAGTTTATGCCACAAAGTTATGTTCAATGGTTGTATTTCTTTAGCTCCCCTTTATGCACAATTTAAATCCCGTTTCCGTATAAGGAAATCATCTAGCCTTCACCATTCTCCAAATCATTCTCTTTGTCTCCATAAACACAACTCATCAATGTTTGAAAAAAAAAAAAAAGGGAGCGGCCTAAAGTACGTCAACTTTCATAATGATTATGATTCCTGATTTATATGAGACTCCATCCATCTTTCTTCTAATGCATATTCTATAATATAAGGTACAATACAGTAAACAGGGTTCACATCCTAACATAAATACTGTGTAATAAATAACCAGTCAAGTACAGCCACTAAATGATACACATGCATATTTACTTGAACATAGGGGCTTTTTGGTGCACTGAGTAAAATCACTGGCACTACAGATAAAGTCAGGGTAATGATTTTCAGGGGCATCGGAGTTTGGATTATATAAGGACCCTGCAATCCCAAATAAAGTTAAAACATGCATCCATTATGAAGCCCCTGACACATACAACAATGAGGAATGATAACACTTTTTATTCTTTATTAAAACGTATTATAATTGATGGTACAAATGGATAGGACCTATTGTAAAGAGGTGTGTAAACTAAAAGACTAATACAGTTAAATGGGGGAAGGTAAGATAAGATGAGGGTGTTTTTCATTAAAAAAAATGTACAATAATGGGGAGGGGGGGAATGATGGTCTATTTCTTCAAGGTAGCATTCCCACCAGCATTAGAAGCCTTCGCCACAGTAGCCAAAAAAGTTGTTTTAGCCTCCAATCCATAAGATGCATTACCACTGATTAAAGTTTCCAAACCACGGGTATCGACATTGGCTGGCCATTGAATAGATTGACCAACCGACAAGAAGGGAGCATAATCATCAGTGTTCACCGATTGTTGTTGTTGTTGTTGTTGATTTTGTTGAGTTTCGCCATCCGTCACTACTTGTTGAGTGAATTCCACAGGAGTCAAAGAGACCCAATCAATATCCTTGTTGATGAATGTGGTAGCACGTCGTACGGGTGCAGAAGAAGTCGAATTGGAAGATTGTCGAGGTTTTCTTTCTCGTTGTTGTTGTTGTCCAGAGCGCCCAGAACGTTGTTGACCTTGACGTTTAATGTTGTTGTTATTGTTATTGTTACCTTCAGAAGAGGAAGCTTGTTGTTGAGGTCGTCGTTGTCTGCTAGTATTGTCACCACGCTTCTTTATGGATTTGTCTTCTTTGGCATCATCGAATTGACCAGGCTTTGCTTCACGTTGTTGGTTAGATCGTCGTTGTCCACCGTTGTTGTTGTTTCGAGTACGTTGTTGTTTCTTTTGTGCCTGGGCCAAAAAAGAAGCAAATACATCTTGATTTTGTCCACTTGGTTCCAACAATTTGCCACGACCAGTTCCACCAAGACGTTCAGAGAGTCGCTTAGGTTTTTCTTCGGTAGAGGCGGCGTCCTCAGTTGCAGGAGTTGAGGAAGGTGCAGCTGTAGATTCATGTCGAATGGCGAATAAGGACTGTCTCCAGGCAGGTTGTAATTGTTGACCTAAACGTGCTGAATTGATGCGTAACATGTTTGACAGTTGTAAAAAGACAAAGAAAGAAAGAAAAAAGGAGCCTTGCTGAAATTTTTTCAAAACAAAAATGTATCCCGCCACTCCAGTCACTT
The DNA here is from genome assembly GCA_025330725.1 of Chlamydoabsidia padenii. Taxonomy (NCBI): domain Eukaryota; kingdom Fungi; phylum Mucoromycota; class Mucoromycetes; order Mucorales; family Cunninghamellaceae; genus Chlamydoabsidia; species Chlamydoabsidia padenii. The sequence continues at coordinate 111,820 of JAIWND010000054.1, read as the reverse complement.
TTTTTTTTTTTTTTTTTTTTTTTTTTTTTTTCGCTTGAGGAGATGGAGATGATTTTTAAATCCCGCTTTAAGTGTACATGTATTCATGTTAGTACACTGACTAATGAAACCGTAAAAGTCCTGTTGTAATCCTTTCTTTTCACCACCAGAAACATGATGATACTATGTTAAACAGCTGACAGGTAACCAAGAACACAGCCATGTTATTATCTCTGGTCATAGGATACCAAACAAAGTGACGGCGAGCGGGATTTGAAATTACATTTTTCTGGTTTAAATGTCTTGTCAAGAAATGAGCATGGAAAATATAGATCTCTTTTGTTATATTCTATTTAAACGACACCTTCATCTTTTACTTCATCCAACATCATGGCCCGCAAAAGAAACGAAGAAGAAATGAATGAAGAAGTCCCTTATGACATTCCTCTGGACGATGATGATGACGAAGATGAAGACGAGGACGAGGACGAAGTGGTAAGAAAGATAAATTAGTCGTACTTTAGTTTTACTCACTATGATTTTAGCGTCCTTCCAAGCGCAAATTCAATCCTTTTATTGATGAAATGGCTATAGTAGACGATGACGAAGAAGAAGAAGAAGAGGACGATGACTACTCAAAAGAAGGTAAATAGAACAAAAAAACAAAAAACAGATATGACTATGAACTAAACCATTCTTCTATGCTTTCTGTTTTTATAGACGGGTTTATCGAAGAAGAAACGGGCGAAATACCATCTGCTACTGACTTCCAACGACGACACTTGGATCTTGACAGAAGACGGCGTGAAGTGGAAGGCATGGATGACGAAGAAGTGGCGGCCTTTTACGCAAAAAAGTATGGTGGACGGAAAACACAAGCCTTCAAAGCATCTCAAGACGTTCCACAACAACTATTACTACCAAGTGTCAGTGATCCTAATCTATGGGTGGTGAAATGCAAGGTAAATATACATACTCACATACTAACAAGGAACTCGAAAATCCAACTGACAGCTCTTTTTGTTATTGTTGCGAAATAGCCGGGCAAAGAAAAGGATATTATCTTTGGTATGATGAAACGCTACTTTGATCGACAATACAATGATAATCCATTGGAAACATTCTCTGCCTTCTCCAAGGATTCATTGAAGGGTTATATCTACATTGAAGCTAGGCGACAAGCACACGTGCAACAAGTAAGTTAAATAAAGAAGAAAAAGACAAATTACATATCAATTACCAACTAATATTATGTACCAACTAACATTATGTATATGTATATGTCTATGTATACACTACTTATAGGCGTTGGCTAATATTCCATTTGTATATCAATCTTCACTCAACTTGGTGCCAATTAAAGAAATGGTGGACTCAATCAACATTGTGCGCAAAGAAAAGGGGATCCCAATGGGTGGATGGGTTCGTGTCAAGCGTGGGAAATATACTGGTGATCTTGGTCAAGTCCTGGAACTCTCTGATGCTCAAGATACTGCATTGATCAAGCTCGTACCTCGATTGGATTTGGATTCTCAACGTGATAAAGATGATTATGGTCAAACAAAGAAGAAATCAACATCTGGTTCTTCGGCTACTTCTCGTCCTCCTCAACGAATGTTTAATCCTGAACGCCTCGATAAACATACCATATCAAGTCTGCAAAAGAAGGGTCCATACTGGGTGTTTAATGGTGATCATTTCCGTGATGGATATTTGGAAAAACGAACCAAGGTGGCGACTTTACAAATTGCTAATGTAAATCCTTCTTTGGATGAAATCGCTAGATTTGCCGGTGATGGAGAACTCAATCCTGAAGATGGTGAACGCACTTTGGATTTGGCTACTCTTACAACCCAATCGACAAATGACGTACAAGCATCCTCCTTATTCCAAAACGGTGACACGGTGGAAGTAATCGAAGGTGACTTGATTCGTAGTACTGGTACTGTGGTTAGCGTCAGTGACTCCTCGGTTATGGTCTCGCTCAATGTAGATGGATTCAAGAAACAAGTATCATTCCCTCCTCGGCAAATCCGCAAACAATTCAACGAAGGTGACCATGTCAAGGTGATTCATGGACGATACAAGGACGAAAGTGGTATGATTGTCAATGTCAAGGATAATATTGTTACCATATTATCGGATGCTACTCTCAAGGAAGTCAAGGTATTTGCCAAGGATCTGCGTGAAGCAATGGATGTCTCATTTGGTAAAACCACTATTGGGGATTATGAACTACATGACTTGGTGCAATTGGAGTAAGTATGAAAAAAATAAAAAAGATTATATCGTGTCTTTTCCCAATTAACCTGTTTTACCAACTTGAATCTATCGATAGTTTCCATACCGTTGGTGTGATTACAAAGGTGGATCGTAGCTCATTCAAGGTATTGAATCAAAATGGCGAAACTCTCACGGTGGAACCTCATCAAATCACCAACAAAAGGGACAGCAACCGTGCGGTGGCAACTGATGCTGCTGGTAACAGCATTCGATCTGGAGATACCGTATTTGAAGTAGGTGGCGAACGACGAAACTGCATCATTCTACATCTCTATCGACATTTAGTCTTTTTACATTCAAGGGAAAATGCTGACAACTTTGGTGTTTGGGTTATGCCTACTCGACAAGTGGTTAATGTGGCAACACAAAACTCTCGACCAAATGTAAGTAACCCCCCCCCTAATTTTAAAGAAAACATTTTGTAATGTGATTATATTAATGCGTGTTTTGTTTCTTGGTATTCAATAGGCTACGTCACAATCAGTCGATTTATCCAAACAACAACCATATGGGGCTCCAGGTTTTGGTCGTGGAGCTATGGATTCTCGAGGACGTGGACGAGGCGGACGAGGTGGATTCTATGGCCGCGGACGTGGTGGACGTGACAATTTGGTGGCGAAGACAGTAAGAATTGCTCTAGGACCACACAAGGGATATGTTGGTATTGTCAAAGATACAACTGATACAACGGCTCGGGTGGAACTTCATACCAACTGCAAGATCATCAACGTTGACAAGGCGAAGCTGGTTCTCGTCGATTCTCGAGGTGCTACCATTGGTCCTGTTATGGATGGCAACGACGGATTTGGATCATCACGTAATGAATTCGCAGCACCAACATCAACGCCAAGACGTTTCGGTGACGGCGCAATGACACCCATGCACCAAGGCTTGTCCGGCTCCAAAACACCAGCATGGAACTCCAGCGCAAGAACTCCCAATCCTTATGCCATGGACGGCTCCAAGACTCCTGCCTGGGATGTAGGTAGCAAGACTCCCAATCCTCACTCCTTCCAAGATGGATCAAAAACACCCGCCTGGGACTCTGGTAGCAAGACACCGATGTGGAATAACAGCAGCACAGCAAAAACGCCTGGTTTTACTGACTCTGGGAACAAAACACCAATGTGGAATAGCCGATACAACGACAACGACATGGCACCTACACCGGCGGCACATACATTCTCAGCACAGACACCCGCTGTAAGTTTGTTTCTTTTATGAAAAGGAAAAGGAAAAAAAAAAAAAAAAAAAAAGTAACAGAAAAATTCTTGATACTTATATGCTTGAACCTTTTATATATAGGCAAACTATGGTCACATTGCGCCTTCACCTGCACCATACCCACAGACTCCAGCTGTTAATTTTGCCCAAACGCCATACGATCATGCAGCAACACCTTATGAAAGTGCTCCCACTCCAGGTGCCGGTTTGATTCCAGCTACACCAGCCGCCCTTAGTGCACCAACACCAGCTGCTCATATGATGAGTGCACCTACTCCTGGAGCATTTATCCCTGCCACTCCTGGAGGATTACAAGCACAAACTCCATTCATGCCTACTGGTGGTGATTATGGTTATGTAGAAGAAGAACAATCAGGTAAGAAAAAGTAAACAGCATAGCATGAATTAGATGATAACCTACCCGTTTTTTATATTTACTTTGGATTAGATGCTTCTAATGATTGGCCAATTGAAGAAATTGAAATCCAGATGATCAAGTCGGTGGGAAATGCAAATGTGGGACAAATTGGATCAATCATCTCAGTACATCATGGATCAAGGACATGTAGTATTCAAGTATATGATAACAATGAACGGGTAGACAAGGTGCGATACGATGCTATGGAACCCGTCCGACCAAGCAAAAAGGACAATGTCAAGATTATTCTCGGTGATCATCGTGGTGAATTGGGCTCATTGATTGGTGTGGATAGTCATGATGGGATTGTCCGGATTAAAGGTGGTGGTGGTGGATTCAAGATTATGAGCATGAACTCTGTTGGCAAATACACTGGTAATGAAGACTGTATGTAATCCTCCTCCTAGTTAGTTAGTTTTGTCATCATCCTTATTTTATAAATAAACAATAAACAATATACAATTAAAACAATCTTACCGATACAAACTTGAAATGTCTTTTTGTATTGATGGTCTATGAAATGCTGTGATATGGGATGGGTATGTATAGCATGTCGCCATGTCATGTAAAAGGTTTTATTACCATTCGCGTACTTGTACCATATGACATAGATGTTATCATCGCCTACATGACTGAATTAGTTCCCTGAATGGCTTCACGTTTTCACGCCCCGATTCATGCATTTTAAAACACCGGTCGAAAATGTTCACAGTTTAATGATTAGTGTGTCAAATCAAGATATTATACATACTTGCAATATATATGATACTACATTACCATTATTTTACAACACGAGGATATTTTACGGTACTAGTCGAAACAGCATGAAACGATTTTTATATGAGACGTATGGTATTTGTTACAACTAATCATCAAGTTTATAGGAATAGGAAGTGAAAAGAATTATAAAAAAAAAAAAAAAAAAAAAATTGTGGTTTAAAATAAATAGCATAAAATGAAGTCAGGGGGGGGCAACATGGGGTAAAATGAGATATGGAGTCAAGTATTTTTTATTCATTTATGTAAATTGGTAAACTATATATACAGACATCATCATCTTCGTAGTCTTCTTCATCAATCATCACCACCGTCGCTATCATGATCATCTTCGTCGTCGTCGTCGCCTTCATTCTTCTTCGTCATCATCGTCGTTGCCATCCTTGCCATCCTTGTACCAAATTACTTCGGAAGTCCAGCTGTTGATGTTGATGAGAGGGCGCGATTTTTGGTTGCCTGTGATTGATTTCATAGCATTACTGGTGTCCCGCGAATAATTAGCCAATGCGTTTTCCAAAGATCCCATCATAACCTATATGAGTATTGAGAGAGATAAGTCAGTTAAAATGTCCGCTCTATTTTACAATAACTTACGTTAACCTGGTGAAGACCTGTTAGCAATTTCCCAATATAGTCATTACGGATTTCATTCGTTGTTCTTGGGTAGACGAATTCCGATACAACTTGGACCCCGTATACTTGTTTGTCAAGGATGGATAAGGCATAAATAGTGCAAATCAGACCCATGATTTGAATTATAGGAATATAGATAGATGATACTTTGGAAGGAGGAATATACGGGAGGTGAGATAGTAGCTTGTTAAGGTGGCATTTTGTTGCAAGGGTTGACTTCAATCGATCGTTGTAAAGCTTGCTTGCTGAAGTTGGCCGCCGACTGGCCGCCTCCCCGGTCATCGCTTCAATATCACGTTGTTCTGTGTTCAGTATCATTCGCAAATCCAACCGCAAGTTAAGGTTCATCTTTTGGCAATCCACGGACAAAGTATCACCCTTATCAAAGGTATGTTAGTTAATTAGATTTCTTTTTCCTTCTTTTCTTCTGACTTACCATTGCAGGAACATATTGTCATTGAATCCAAAAAATGCTTCAAGAAGTGGGCACCAATACTTCGTTAAGATCGACATTTCAGAGCATTTGTCCACAAAGTTGTCCATTAGCATATGTGGCTTTAAAGCATGTTGTTCCATTCTATCAATAAATTGAATAGGTAAGTGTCAATCGTTACTTTTTAACATAATATGCCCTTACGTGTGCCTGTAAATGGTCTTTATGGCACGCGTATCACTAGTAGTCACCTTCAATCCGTCGATGTTATCGAAGTAGTTGATCAAACTTTGCCGAGTGTTTACCTGTAAAAAAGCGGAAAGATTAGCATTCCTTTGTCAAACTTCTGCCATCATTTTAAACTTACCTTTGTTCGTCCAAATGTGACCCTTTGGTTGCGTTGATGAGGTCAATTATTCCCAGGCTAAATCAAAAAGGACAACACGGTGAGATAAAAAGGGGCAGGAAGAAGAGGGATCGGCTTGATTTAAAAAAAAAAAAAAAAAAAAAAAAAAAAAAAAAAAAAAAAAGAAGAGACAAATTGGGATTTGATACGGACACGTAGGGATTTCGCACGTAGACTTTTTTCAAAGATTGCAGGATTCGAAAAAGTGGATATATCACCAGCCATGGTAGAGCCAAACAAAGTGTATAGTTCAGAAGATAAAAGAGGATGAATCATTGTAAAAGTAATAGAGCAACGAAGGATAAAAAACGAAGATAATAAAGAAGAGAAAAAAAAAAAAAGAAAAGAAAAGAAAGGAGGAATAACAACAATGAAACCTGTAAGTCATGCAATATTTAAATGCCGAGAGAATGGGAACTTAATTTTTACCTTCACTGACCACATTTCTGTGCCGATAGTTTATCGCTGTTTCCACGTTTGCTGCGAAATCCCTACGTGTCCGTAGCAAATCCCGACAAATTTATAAATGTCTGGCGGGATTTAAAATTTATGATGGGCCAAAAACAAAAAGCCTCTTTTCTTTGAGCAAGAGGGGGTTCATCTCATTAGTATACAACTAAATAAGGGTCATTGATATTGTACAAATTTGATTGTTTCTGGTTTGTGTTGATGGTCAATGATATGGGATAGGTATGGCATGTTGTAAGTCATGTTAAAAAGGTTTTATTAAAAAATGATCTATGTAAGAACTATGTACAGTCAGCCACAGTACCATTATATTTATATTTATCATTTCGATACTTTTACCATATGATATGACGTAGATGTTTTTATCAACGACATAAGTGTAGTGCAGTTCAATCAGTAAAGATTTCTTTTATGACTTTTGTCTTTTGAGTTTTAAATCCCGATTCATGCAATCACAGATGGAAGCTGACCCCATTGTTTTTGACTCCCGTCATGATCCGGTAGTTTCAGATCAATTACTTGATATGTATGATCTTCAATAGACACTTGTCGAGAAGTAAAGGAGCGGCTTTTCAATGATGATTTCCAACCTTTTGAATTGATGAATTGAGTGCTCGTCAAGGGAAGTTCATCACGTGTTGTGATCTATCAAAGTACAGTACAGTAGAAGAAGATTCACCTTTTCTGTGATGAATGAGATGTTCATTCATTAATTAATTAATGTATGGTTTCATGAAAAATATATTAAACGACAACATCGAATAATACGAACTACCAACAGAATCAAAAAGAAAAAACAAATGCTACTTTATATTATATTTTTTTGCCACCATCAAGTGTGATGGAGAAGTCGTAACAAAGTGTCACATAAGGGAACTATTGAAAGGCGAACCAATCTCGTTTCCATCAGGTGTGACAAACATATTTTCAAACCCCGGCAATTGAATGACCAAAAAATGTCAATATCAGTCTTTAGCGTGCATGACAGTGTACTTTTAGATATATTATTAGTAGTAGAGGAATGATTTGATAGAATGTTGATTACTATCATACACTAATTTTCTTTTCTGTGTGATTTGGAAAGTGCGAGCAACATGAGAGCCAAGCGGCGAATGAACGAAAAAGGCAACATTCCTTCTGTCCCTAATTTTAGAACGCGCGCAAAGTGAAAATAAAAATAAAAGGAATTCATAACCCGCTTTTATTTCTCTTCTTCTTCTTCTTTTTCTTTTTACTTCAAACTCATGTCCTCAGAAAACATCTCCGTCAGTCTATCTCGATTAGCGTTGGCAAAGGCGATCAAGACCCCTGATGCTGACGAAGAAGAAAGTGAACCTTGGGCGAAAAGTGTTATCTTCCACCAGTCTCATATCTCTCCTGGAATGCTCGAAAACGTTATGAATCCTCAACAGCAACGGCGTCCCCAACAACAACATCCTCGTTATCGGCAACAACAGCAGCAGCAACAGCAACATAAAAGTTATCAGCACCAACAGCATCAAGAGCATCGCTCCCATCGCCAAAGTCGACAATTATTAGAACAACCCCATTCCAACACTAGGCGTGACAGAACAAACTATCAACAGGCTAATGCAACAAGACCAACAAGCTCCTATGGGATTCCTTCTTCCTCCTCAGTCAACTATTTGGGTAATTCTTGTGAAAAAAAAAAAAAAAAAAAAAAAATGGAGGGGAACCAGAACTGACTCGCTCTCTCTTTTTGTTTTATATTCATGGAATACAGGTCAAGCTCTTGTTGATCAGCAACCCCGTAGAACGGCTTCACCCCAAACAATGAATGTAGTCAATCCACGTCAACAACAACAGCAGCAGCAGCAGAAAAGACAAACTCGGTATGTCCCAAGTGACGATGAAGAAGAGGAAGAGGAAGACGATGGGTCCGACGATGCAAGCTCACAATCATCAATTCCAGTTATCAAGACCACACACCTTGGACAAAACACTTCTATATCGCCACCTACAGAAAACAAGCCTATTGAAAGATCTCCTTCAAACGACCGGGGTACTACACTTCCAACCAAGAAAAACATCCCTGTCCCTAGTGATGATGATGAATCAGAATCGGAATTGGGTGATGATTCTACAAGTATGGCAGATAGTCAAGGTAACAATGAAACAAGAACAATAAAAAAATGGGACGAGGCTTTTTATATAATATGAATATTCTTTGTACTAACTAATGTATTCTGATTGACGTAGATGAAACCTCTCGTGGTGTAAAGACAAAGGCAATCTTCAATGAATGGACGGTCCCACTTGTAGAAAAAGAAGAATCTCAAGAAGACGAGCATATGAAGGCAAGGCGCATGTCCACATTACGACAGTTGGAACGTGGTCCCAGTCTACATAAAAGATCAAGGTCGGATGGTGCTATGGAAAAGATTTATACCACTGATGTGGCCATCGACAATGGGCTCCTTCCTGGTGATGACATGCAACCATTACAAGAGGCACAGGGCGATGGTATTGAACAATGGCGACAAACGGTTTTAAACGCTGTAGACTCGATCGGTACAACAACTTTATCATCACCGGCTCCAGAGTCAGCCAATGGTCATACGGCACCCTCTTCATCATCGTCCTTGATTGATAATGGTTTATCCTCAGTCTCCTCTAATACAATGGATCCCATGGCCTCTGCGACTACACCACCAGTCGCCGGTGATAAGACTTTGGGAACACGTGGACGACGTACTACCTTGGGTGAAATGGATATGATGTATTACATGCAGCAACAGCAATTACAAATGTTACAGCAACAACAACTAGCACAAATGCAATACCAACAAGCAGCATGGCAAGTAGCACAACAACAGATGATTCAAGTACAGGCACAACAACAACAACAACAACAACAACACATGATGATGGCTGCACCAATGGATCATCAACAGAATCGCCGGAACAAGGTCAAGAGTGTATCTGCCATGGATATGATGATGCAAATTGAACAAGAAAAGGAAGCCAAAGCCACAGCTTTACGTAAACCCAAGCGCATCGATCCTTCCAAGGCACATATTGATGGATTACTCGGTAAAGTCAAGGATCAAGGAAAACACAACATTAGCTTCCAACAGCAAACAATCAAGGACCGTGCGGATAGAATGGCTGGAAGAAGTACTCCTCGAAACGATCACCACAAACAGTATCAGCATCACCATCAACAGCAATCTTACTCTCGCCAATCAATGATGACACCCGAAGCACGTTTACAAACACCCATGATGATGTTAGGTAACCCATCTGATCCTTATCTACTTCAACAACAACAATGGCAGCGTCCTCAACAAATGAGTCGAAGTGAAAGCTCACCTGGATTACAGCAACCTTACATGTATCGTCAAAGCATGGCTCTCAACTCTACCCCTGGTTTGGTATCTCCTTCCTACTCGGACTCTTTGGCTGCTCCACCACCCATGATGACAGCAAGTCGAAGCACAGGTAGACCAGCAAGTGTCATGCGGCCACAAAGCTCCTGGGGAAACTTTTAAAACTACCATTTAGTATTATATCACCCTCCCCTTCCCCATGTTATACTTTTATTCCAATATTCATATTCATTCCTATTTATAGACTTACTTTATTCACATGACATCCCCTCCCCCTAATTGTCTCTTTACCTTTTATCATTAAATAAAACAAATGTATGACCCCCCTTTTTTTTGTGTGTGTATGATAACAAAAGGTTTTGCGTTTTTTGTATCTCGCCAAGCGCCAAACACCCGAAAACCACGAGCATAATTTGTATTTTACACTCCGCTTCAAAAAATACAAAAGCAAAAAGATATAGCCCTACGGGGGGGTCGAACCCCCAACCTTGAGATTAAGAGTCTCACGCTCTGCCGATTGAGCTAGCAAGGCTTTGATGTCAAGAAAATCGCTCGGTCATATATAAAGCACCTCATAAAATTCCAATCACGTGACATTTTAGAAAAGGTTGCCAAAGAAGTTATGTTGTTAGTAATGGGGGTATGTCGCTAAACATATTCGAAATGGTATATGCAATTATTATTAAAACAAAAACTTTTTGAGTAATGATACAATTAGTTGGCATATAGATCTAGTCAATCCAAAAAAAAAAAAAAAAAAAAAAAAAAAAAATTAAGTCAAATCAAATTAAATCAAATGCCGCTCGAGTGGAAGAAGCTCTTTTCTTTTTTTTTTCTTTTCTTTCCCGACTCACTCGCTTATTACCATTCCATGTTTACTGTCTCATTAGCGCCTACATCTACACCCTCTCGATGGTACTCAAAACCTCTCGGCATACAAGAAGAATACGAAGAACTCGCCTTTTTGGAAGCCAAGTTTGTCCATGAACGAGAACAAGCTTTAGAAGTCCACTGCCCCATGGTATATCCCTCCGCCTCCAACAACAATAGCCAAGAAGATCATAGCTTGGAAGATATAGGAACCCAAGATGACATTAACGACAGTGGAATACTTCCAGCAACAGGAATGGGTGGCACAACCATGGACGACGAAACACCACTAGATCCCTACCACACACCAGGCCAACAAGATCTCTTGCAATATCTCCAACAAGGCCAAAGCACTGCCACCAATGGACCATCCAGAACAGCTCATAGGTATTCAACACCCAACAACAGTTATTCAACACCATTACCTCATTTTTATACAACGCCAATCAATCAACAACAACAACAACAACAACCAGATTCACCTGATCTTGTCAGTTATTTATCACCACCTCCGGCAGGGCGAAGTTTACGACAATACATGGATGACAGCTCGAGGGGATTTATGGACACGGCGGACATGATGACCCATCTTGATGATTTGGAGGAGGATAACGCTAGCTTTGTCGATACAGACCCTGCGAGTGACGATATGCAAATCGAACAGCCAATACAAGGAATTGAAGATGAAGAAGAAGAGGATAATCCTTTCTTCTCACATAATCAACTACAACGTGATATGGACAACATTAGCTTTTCATCACCAGCGACACGACGATCTACTTTTTTTGATTAGACATAGTTTACCAACATATTAGTTTATATATCATTTAAAGCAATAAAAATCCATTTATTTATACCCAATGGCTTCTGTAAATACAATGTTTTATTTAGTATCATAAAATGGCGGGGGAAAGATTGGTAGATAACTAGTTGGATTGGTATATACTATTGTACAAGTGGACAGGGGGAATATAATAAAGCTGATTTAGGATATGTGTAGGCAAGATAGGTGTGTAGTGTATAGGTAATTATAATAGCAGGAAGATTTCTATCCAGTATGGTACTATCGAGTCCAAGTGGTACTAATTGTATATATAAATAAAAGAGTAGTAGAGATGACACTGTTAAAGACTCACGTTTGTGAAGATCCGGGTGTTGCCAAGCCAACAACCTGTGTTTCGTTGCTTACAATCTGGACGAGCTTCGAGAGGTATAGAGGTTTTGGTCGAATGGGTGACCAATGTCATGCTAGATAATCCAGTCCAAGAAGAGACCCATTTTGAAAAGAATAGTATATCTGGCCATTTTTATTGAAAAAAAAAAAAAAAAAAAAAAAAAAAATTCAAATCCCGCGTTTGGAAGATGAGGCGAATAAAACATGACGTGAAGGATTTTTTCGCTTTGTTTCTCTTCCTTCCTCCAGTTGTTATTTTTACACATGGAGAAAAGTCAAGATTCTCCTTCAACTACAACCTCACCTAGTGGCTGGAAAATCAAGATCAGATCACATTCCAACAACAGTAATAGCAGTTTATCATCTCTCCCCACCACACCTGTTATCGAAAGTGATAATGCCTTTGACCGACGTCTTGATCTATGGGCACAAACCACCACCTTCCAAAACATAGCCAGCCATATCTGTCACGATGTAGAAAAAGATATGCTTCGTCGACAACAATTTACTTCTTCAACACAACAAGGTGATCACTCGCACACATCGTCATCTACTAATTCACCTAATACCAATGGCTTTACACAACCCGAGCAACAAAAAAGTACAATGGGCGATATGAAATCTTTTATGTTTCAACACCCTTCCATCTTGACGGACAAGGAATATGCTTCTTGGGCTCTTAATGGAAAGGAAGTCCACCATCCTCACCAATGGTTAAAGTTGGCCAGCCTATTCCATATTCACCCGAAAACTGCTCACCAACGATCACTACTTTATCCTGCCACTCTACAAGCTGCCAAAAACGATCGTCAAATATCCTCTGAATCTAACCGAAAACAACTTGAAAACTATCTGGATCTTCGTCGTGCTCAGAATCGAAACTATGCTGAAAACGCGTAAGTATAACCCCCCCCTTCGAATGCATAAAAATTGATACTCATTTCCCCCTTTGTTGTTGTTGTAGAGTTACTGAAGGTGTGAAACTTTACAATGCTAAAAATATAAATGAAGCACTGGATTATTACAAACGGGCTTTGGACATGGACCCTCAATATGCAGAAGGCTGGTATCGCGTGGCTGAAAGGTAAATGAGTGAATGATTAATAATCGGAGTGTTGATTAACTTGTACTTCTTAACGTAGTCTATCACAACAGAAACAAACCAGCAACGCCATCACTCAACTCAAAAAGGCTTTACGAATCGAACCGACTCATGAAATGGCCCAGGCATTATTATGTACTTTAGAAAACACATCAACATATACCAACAAGAGCCACCCACTGAAAGAAGACAATGTAATAATATCAACACCACTAAAAACGGAAGAAAAGGACGACAAAGACGAAGATGACGAACGCCGGCGGAAGAAAAAAAAAGAAGACAATGAGCGATACGAAACGAAACGAAGATCACAGAGCTCACCATCACCCAGACGGCGACGTTCTCGACGACGGTCAATCTCTCCAGCCGAGCATAAATCCAAACGACCACGAAGATTATCGCCATCTCACAATTCCAACAAAAGAAGATCTCATCGGCGCTCCTCCGACGATACCGCATCACATACAACAAAAAAACATAAGGATGATCGACATCGTCACCGGGAATCATCACCAACTACCAGTCATCATGATAAGGATAGATCAAAAAAGCGTGATAACGACGACGACAAAGGCTCTCGGCACCATTCCTCTCGATCAAAAGATAAGCGGCGGCACTACCATAGGCATCATCACCAAGACAGGTTATCAAAGCGATCTTCTCGTCATCACGACCATGATTCATCCAAACGATCTAGTCGCCACTATTTAGAATTGAAATAGATTATAGTATAGGGTGGGATGGACAATGGCGTCTCCCCTTTAACCTTTAACACACATTTATCTAATAAACATACCGTTTCTCTTTTTTAATCATTATCATGCATTCATCAAAATAAATAATACTGTCTCCCTCTTTTTTATATCACATATTTTGTTGTTTATCATACATACTGTTATAATATATTGTTTATGTAGGCAAAGTTTTTGAGGGTGATCGTGTATACAATGTCGCTCTTCTACAAATCGTGATGATTGCGCTCCCACCACCCTCTTCGAAACGATTTAAATCCCGCCAATATTTGCATACCACTTCCCTAGACTGATACTTCACCCCCACCAAAATGTCAAACATCGTAATCACACACGTACATATATACAATTATTTTTTTATTATAAAAAAGTAATACAATGGACTATACTAGTAAGGATATTAACCAAGCCCGAGTAACAAGGCAGTGATTCATCAGACCTATGGAGGTTTGAATTTGAGTAGAAGGAGATCACCAATTTCACTAATTTTTGCCAAGGCATTATCTATCAATAGAATACAATAAAAAGGTATGAGTACTTTTTTTGTTTTTTGAATAAAATCCAATCACCTACCCAGATCGTCCTTTGTATGTGAAGCCGATACACGGAATCGAGCCCTTGAGCTAATGATTGGTGTCACTGGATAACCAATCACATAAATAGCAATGCCACGTTTCAATGCTTCCCTAGCTTGGTCTAAATCAGATTCTGTACCCAGGTCACCATCATCGGCATTGGTGTTATCATAATTGGTATCGTTGTTATCACCATTGGTATTGCTGTTTCCATTGTTGGCGTTAAAAAGCTGGACAGCCTCCGTTGCTGCTGAAGTCGAAGCAACCGTAAGTACCTCGATAGCCTGTTCCTTGAATGTTTCTAATAACTTTCTCTACAATACAAATAGTCATACCAAATAAAGAATGAGAGTTAGTTAAAGGGGATCAAACGACACGACTACATATCTTCTTTGCATTTACCCACCGAATAACCTTGTTCATGATTTCATTCCACACCAAAGTCTTTTCCTTAGCTTTGCGAGCACTAAATTCACCGCACAAAAAAAAAAAAAAAGGATTAGTTAACATTTGTGAGTACACGACATGAGTTTTTCTTTTGTTTACCTTTTATACGTACCCTTTACAGCAAGGAGCACCTGTTTGTACCGTTCAACCCATATACCACGTAAGGAAGGACGTGAATTCGCTGATAATCCAATAGACCAATGGACAAGGTTGTCTTTGTTGGTTGCAGAAAATATGTTGAGCTTTGGCTGTTCCTGTTCTTCAACGAAATGCTTTGATTCTACGGGTAATAAGATTAGAAGTGGGTTAAAGTCGAAGAAGAAAAAAGAAAGTGGGAGAATTTTCATAATTAAAAGAATCTCAAGCGGCCGGGATTTGAATTTCGGTTGGCTGTCAAACCTATAAAAAAAAAAAAAAGGGGGATGGGGGAAGTTGCCACACTTTCTTTCTCCTCTTTCACCCACAATCTAGTGCACCCACTTCTACACATCACTATTCAACCAAAACTATCCTTTTACCGTTTTAACGACAACAGCAACAACAACTTGTGCTTCCACTATAGGTATGACTTTAGCAAACAGGCAGTTTCGTGTTTTCCCAACTTGCAACTGTTTGAAGTCGACTCACTTTATTATTATTATTATTATTATTATTATTATTATTATTATTATTATTATTATTATAGATTCTTGAGCTATCACTCTATGAATGTATAACATTGACGAAGGGAAACGCCTTTCGAAGGTCTTTGTCTGCAACTTGGGTAAGAATTTGAATTTGACACATAATCACTCTTACTTTTAACATCTCTCTCTCTATTTTACGATAAGTTGAAGACTCTGCTGCCTACTTTTAAGGATGTGTGAACAGAATGATAAGGTAAGTCGGGATATGTATATGAATACTTGCAAGTGGTATACTTTTCACTCTTCTCTATTTTTGACTACATAGGATGTATATTATGGCCAACTCATCCTGACGCTTGGTATCAAGTTTGTACATACCTCCCCCTACTTCACTTCGCTTGATTTGACTAAAAATAATCCTTTTTATTTTTATTTTTTTAATTTTAGGTCATGTCTTTACTACTGACACCAAATTGGTTATGAATTTGATATACTAGTTACTGTTTGCCTTGCGGTCGATTATAAGGTAGGTATATACTCTTCAGTTATCATTCCAACTTACTAACTGTATATCTGATTGTAGGGAAACGAATGGCCGTATCATAATAGGAATACTCTGATAATCGCTACACAAGAATGGTCTTCTATGTACTAAGGATAATCCACATGCCTTGTTACAACAATCCCTTCCACATCCAATATCATCAATCTATTCATGTCACCAACTCACCACTTTTGATCAACCTTGCAATTGGATCACCAGCTTAACACATCATCATCGTTCCACTGTTTGTTATGTTGTAGGTAATCGATCACGTTTGGAAGTTTGATCTACTCCTTCGAAATACTGGTGTATTTGGTTAAATTGCATTTCCACATTGAAATTGTAGAAATCTCTTTGGTATGACAAATAGGATTGACATGTAATGATGGATTATGGAAATAGTGACACTATTGGAATCAAGCTGGTGGCAATAAGTGGTGATGGCCATCTTAGTGTAATTTGCTTTTAGTATAGTGTATTCCCCTTTTTTAATATGTAATTAGTAGTCTCTATTCTCAATAAACAAAAACTTGAAACGCTACAATGACTTGCTTTATACGTATGTAATTACAATTGTTGGGTGTATGATATGGTAAAATTTTATGTATCATTGGGCAAATAGATTCGTTTATGCAGATTGCATGGGGCATTCAGATTCAAATCCTGATCCCATCCAATATCTCTGATACTCAGGTACCAGTCATGATCCATTTTTGTTTCTTTTTTGCATTGATCGGAGTTTATTTTAAATCCCGCCAGCATTACATTCTGGCTTCATTACTACATGAATTGTTTGATTGGATAACCGTTGAAACCTGGCTGACCACATTGGCAGTGGCAGAAGTAGAGCGGAAAGAAGAAGAAGGTGAAGGAAAGTGATAGAGTGTGAAAATTGATGGTGAGCCAATCAATTCAATGGAGCAAACCCTTGTCAATCAATGTGGTAAATGAGAGAATCACATGTATAGGAGTCAGTTTCACTATTTACAAACGATCAATTCATGCTGATCTGGCCACTTGTTATGAATCCACACACACACACACACACACACACACTCGCTGACCACATATACTAACTGGCTATTTTTTTTTTTCCAATGTATCATTGCTTTTTGAACTACCATTTATTTTCTTGTTATTTTTTATTTTAATAAAACTTGTACTATGTTGTCAAGACAAAAGAGGAACCTTTTACAGATTATTGCCGGGTAACTTGAATTTTTCGTCGAGTAAGCGGAAAATGAAATATCAGTTAGTATTATGTGGAAGTATGTGATTTCCTTTTCTTTTTCACTTACTGTTGGTCGAAGTCCCGTATCCTTCCCTCCCAAAGAAGGGTTGCAAGTCATATTCTCATTCCAAGAATTGACCGACATGTTGTTGTTATTGTTTGTTAAGGAGGTGTACATCCCCAAAACTCTTTTATATGATGTGAAAAAGAAAAAATCAGATGATCAAAACCCATGCATTGTCAAAATATAACAGTCTTATACAGGACATTGGCCATCACAGTTCGCATTAATGAACGAAAAATTATACTCACTGATTATTTTTAAATGACGCCTATATCGACGATCTCATTATTGCCTCTGTCGGGTTTTATATTTGCCAACACAGATGACCTTTTGGGGCGCGACTCAAAAAAAAAAAAAAAAAAAAAAAAAAAAAAAAAATCTCTCTTTCTCTTCTCCTCCCCACATTCTTCCTTTATCACTTGCATGACACTCAATTCAAACAGGTGATGGATTCAGACAGCGACTACTCAGATTGTCACTCTATATATTCTGAAGACGAAGAAGGGCTCGAAGACTATAAACCTGGTGGATATCATTGGGTTACTATTGGTGATACTTTACAAGACGGCCGGTACAAGATCCAACTCAAATTAGGCTGGGGCCATTTTTCCACTGTATGGCTTGCGTATGATTCAACGTAAGTGAAAATACATACCTTGGACAACTGAATACTAATTATCTCTCTCTTTCTCTCCCGTTGGTAAAAGACTGGAATGTCATGTTGCGGTCAAAATAGTAAAGTCCTTACGACGGTTTACTCAAGGTGCCAAGGAAGAAATCTCACTATTAGAAAAGATTCATTCCACCAATACCAACTCACCAGGATACCAACATATTGCACAACTACTGGATCACTTTGAACACCAAGGCTCGAACGGCACTCATGTCTGCATGGTCTTTGAAGTTTTGGGGGAAAGTCTACTGTCCCTCATTAAACGCTTCAAGTATCGTGGTATCCCAGCGGCGGTGGTCAAAAAGGTGGCGGCTCAAGTATTACTAGGCTTGGATTATCTTCATCGTGAATGTGGTGTTATTCATACCGATCTCAAACCTGAAAACGTCCTTGTCTATGTACCTAATGTGGAAACTTTATTACATGACAGGTTTCATATTTATGGCCCTGAAACAAGAAAGGTAACAAATAGCGGTAATCAACAGGACGCAACCAATAATACGCCATCATCAACGCTTATGGATCGGGTG
This sequence comes from Chlamydoabsidia padenii, assembly GCA_025330725.1. Classification (NCBI taxonomy): domain Eukaryota; kingdom Fungi; phylum Mucoromycota; class Mucoromycetes; order Mucorales; family Cunninghamellaceae; genus Chlamydoabsidia; species Chlamydoabsidia padenii. The sequence goes on along the minus strand of JAIWND010000054.1, from coordinate 93,261 downwards.
GATAATGAAGACAGGCATCAAAAGAAGAAGAAGAAGAAGGAAAACCTAAATAAGACGATGGCGAAGAAGAAGAAGAAGAAGGAACAAAGGTAAGTTGATAATAAAGAAAGAAAGAAAGAAACGGGGATGGGGGAATGACTGATAGACTGACCTTCATTTTATATAGTAATGGGGTAAACAAGTTTGGAATAACGACATCATCGGTACTCGACTTTACTGCTGGTAATCAAGATGCCAATGCCTATGATAATATTGTGGTGAAAATTGCTGACCTTGGAAATGCTTGCTGGACAAAGGATGATTGCACACATTTGATTCAAACCCGGGAATATCGAAGTCCAGAAGTGATTCTTGGTGCCAAATGGAATGAAAAAACTGATCTATGGAGTTTGGCTTGTATGGTAAGGAACAAAGAAGAAAGAAAAGAAAGAAAGAAAAAAAAAATACAAACTGAAACATGGCAAATCTAACCACATCTTCTGTTTTAGATCTTTGAACTACTTACTGGTGAATTCTTATTTGATCCACGACCGTCCACTAACTATTCCAAAGATGACGGTAAGAGAAAAGAAGTATGTGGGAAGAGATAAGATACTAATGTACTTTTGTTTTATTAGATCACATTGCACAAATGATGGAATTGATGGGCAATAACTTACCAACAAGATTAACGCAGGGTGGACAATACTCACGAGACTTCTTTGACCAACATGGAAATATGAAACGTATCAAAAAACTCCACCACAGGGATTTACATGATGTACTAAAAGACACTTACCGAAATGGACAACAATTGGACCTACTGACTCAATTCCTGACATCTATGCTACAACTCAATGATGACGATCGGACAGGTGCACCAACAATCATGAATCATCCTTGGTTACACCATTGATCTCCTCTTCCTCTTTTGTTTAGTGTGATTTTTAAACCCCGCCTATCCCTCCGTTTGAATAGAATAAATCAAAAAACTCCTTTTTATTCCTTTACTATTCCTTCTCTTTCCATTTTACATTACTTTTTTTTTTATACCATACATACATATATACTATTACTACTATTACTATTATTACTACTATTACTACTTGATGAAACTATCACCTATACAACTACACTATTTGAAAAAGGAACTCATCCGGCTGGAAATTGATCAAGAATGGTCTCATCTTCAAAAATCATGTCCTGATCTGGTTTATTTATCAACAACAACAACAACAACAATCAAACAAGTAACGACAACTCAAGATCTGCCTTTTATACGATTCATTATCCATGATTTGATCCAACCATTTCCATTAATTCATTGTCAACCTGAAGAACAAAAAACCACCTTTTGGGCTCAATGGCAACTCTTTTTAACGGAATGGTATCAACGACAACCCTGTACTTGGGTGCCACCTGCAACACAAGAAGCTCTCGAAAGGCGGGCGATGGTGACCAAATTCAAGAAAATGATCGGTCTTCTACTAGGGAAACTCATCCAATGTGACGCCAAGGAATTATCTTACTTTGCCAACACTGTGACATCTGACTATTCTGAAGTTCCATCACCACTAGTATCATTACCATCCTCATCTTCACATGACTCTGCTTTAAATATGATGACAAACGTCAATGTACCTGAACCGTCTGTGATGTATGGTATTAACATTATATCTGTACAACGACTGGACAATCACCGTCATCGACTCCGACGTATACTCCCTACCACAACAAAAGTACAACATACCTATTTTATCATTGAAACCAGTAATATCAATGACACTAATGAACAACAACAGACGTTACGTTATGCTGCTAGGCGACATTGTGATTTCCGACAATTGACGAAACGACTACGATCACAATTCCCTGAACTCAATGATATTCCATCTGTCCCTGCCAAAGTACGATCATCATCAACAACAACAAAGAGCAACAGCCAACAAGATGATTTACCCTGGGGTGAAATGGATCGACGACGGTTGCGGACATTCTTACACAAGGTGGCATCTATTCCTATCTTGCGACAATCTCAACTATTTCAACAATTCCTCTCACCGAACGAACCATACTCAACAACAAGTGGCGATACAGATGACGAGGATATAGTAAAAAAGTCAGATACCGTCATCATGACGAGAGAATGGGATTTAAACAAGGATTTGGATAAACAGGATGTTTTACTTCGACAACAATTAGATTCTGCATTGATCTTGGACCAACAACGATACCAACAACATATTGATGATACACTCGCCTCCTTGGACCAAGAATTGGGTGAACTCAAACAACTGCTATTTCGACCTGGTGGATGTATTGAACTATTGAATGTGATCAAGGCTACTGAACATTGGCAAGATTTACCAAACTCTATGAAGAAGGTATTTGAATGGGGTCGACTTTGGTGAGTTAATAGTATGCATCATTATTCTATTTTGTTTACTCACTAACTTTATATATCAAGTTTTGCATTCACACTGCATAAACAATTAGTAGTGTCTGAACTGGCAATGGAAAACAGGAACCAACTAAAAAAAACCCATGCATTCATGCCCTATCGTACCTTGGCGACTTTTATGAAGATTTATAATCCTATGCGCATGGTAAAAGCTATGTTGGATCTATTCTTGGCAAGACCTTTTGGTGGTCAAAGTCTCATGCAAAGGTAAAACGGGGATTACTGTCACACGAACTAACTGTTTTAATTTTAGAACCATATTGATGAACCTTCAAGAAGAAATGGACACTCTGCAAAAGGATATCAAGGTACTGGAAAAGACGGTGAATCCTATGATTTGCAACAAGCTTTATAATGCAGTGATATCGGAACGACACTACAATGACAATACATTAGAAGGTAATAAAGGGGGACAACTTGAAATTTTTTAATTAATTCTTTATGTATGTATATATGTATGTAGGATTATCACCCACTGATGCATTGCTGTTCGTATTAAAGCACCCTGATATCGAACCTATACTCACACCAACTCAACTCCAGGATATTGCCTTCTCACAACACAAACAAGATACCACCATCTATTGGAAAGACATTCAACGACTCTGGCACCTGTATGCAAGACGACAAGATCAAACCCGGTGGATGGATCTCCTATTGCAAGGTGCGACTGGATCACTATTACAATCGGTGATGTCCATCTTATACCAACCTCTTGCCCAAGTCTACCAAGCCGCCGACATGGGAACCACATTGTATGAACTGAAATATTTTATGGATGATCTGGTCCAAGTGGTCGACAAAGTCCAACCATCCTCTGCTTTGGACACGATCCAACCTTTTATTGAACTGGTGAAACGCCACGAAGCATCATTTTATCGATTTGTACACAAGGTTCATACTCAAACGGAATCTCGGCTCTTTACGGATTTGATCGGTTTTGTGGATACTTGGTTATCACGTACTCACTTTGCGACACAACAACAACAACAACAACAACAACAATGGAAAATGGACGAGTTTTGGAACCAGGTGGATTTGGACCCCGAACAAGAACAATCGTTGGAAAAAGAACTGGATGTGATTTGTGCTTATCATCGTGATCGGAAATGGCGCCAATTGGAAAAACGACGACTCAGAATGATGATGATGGATCAACAACAACGACGACAAGAACAAGAACAAGAAGCATTATGGTCTGACGATGAAGATGATGAAGATGATGACTTGTTTGGTGTGAACCGATCCTTAGAACAGAATAATTATATACCCCATATACTTCCTCCCAATAGCATAACATCATCCGTTTTACTACCTACTTTTATTAATCAAGTTTTACCACTTATATCTCTATCGAATAAAGCATAATCTTTATCCCTTCATTGGGATTACTTTTATCATTAACAAATGCTACTACAATAGATGTCCTTTTTTATTGAATATGGATAAAATGTTATTTTTTTTATTTATTAAAAGATTGATGGCAGCAATGAAGGGGTGGGGTTACATAAGCATATGATATATATAGGGTTAAACTAGAAGAGGGTAAATAAGCTATACTATTAAAAAAAAAAAAAGTGTGTGTGGGGGAGGGGGAGTAATGATACTAATAGAGCTGCCATACCAGAGAGAGAGAGATTCACCAACTGGAAGTACCTGTTTTTTTCAATTCCTTGATCAAATAATATTGCAAGACATCCCACCGTTCGATACAATCACTGACCGAGTGTTTCCCATCAAATACTTGATCCAGTTTATCCCAATTGCCAGTTCTTGTCAAGATATGTCGCAATAAGATCTTATCATCTTGTTGAGACCAGAGCCCAAAAGAAGTTTTGGTAGGAGTCGGAGTATGACTTGATTCTGGTGAAGTGGGTGGGCTGTAAGGTTCAGATTTGGGTCGAATCAAGACATCATGAGGAGGTGAAGGAGGTGGTCGATACAGTTTTCGATAATGTTGTTTCTGCCATGTATTAAGACGCTATATATATATATATATATATATATAAAGAGAGAGAGATGAGTTTGAAGCTGGTTTCTAATATTTTCACTATGCAAGCAAGACTTACCTTTTCTTCAAATTTTCGACCTTTATACAAGACATATTCCATTGTATCTCTTGCTGTAGAATTACCTTTTCGTCGAAGTAAGAGTGAGTTCTTCCAGACTTGTTGGTCTTCATTTTGTTCTTCTTTCTAAATTAAGAATAATCAACATATCAAAGGGTCAGATTCTCTTTTTGTATGTATATACTTGAATTTGACAAGTTATTTATTTTACCTTGACGTCGTTGTTATCACCAGTATTCATTTCTTCGTCTTCTTCGTCTTCTTCGTCAGAGCTACTGTCTGAGAGGCCGCCATCCTCGTTATCCATATTAGACAATGGTGTTTTATATTGATAAGCCAGGTTGTCATTCTGTATCTTGGGTTTATGTTCTATCAAAAGAAAGTATTGTAGTGAGTATAAGAGAAATAAGCAATAATGTTGCTTTACTTACCTTTTTGCTTTCGTAAGTGTGGAAGGCCAGTTCGTACAAAGGAAGCAATAGTATAACGAATGGTATACCTTGAGAGGTTGGTGAGGGAGACAATTTCAGTTTCAGAAGCACCAGCTTGATAAGCTCCGATTATAAACCATCGTATTGCATCAGGATTGGTGTTAGTCAAATTGGCGACTGGTATTGACGGCTTCATGAGTGTTGTATGTTTAATTTGCAGGTGGATAAAAATATTAAAAAATAAATAAAAAAATAAAAAATAAAAAATGTAAAGAGAGAGAGAGACTAAAAAAAAAAATTCCATCTGGTTCATTGTTAGAAATTTAAATCCCGACATTTTCCTGATCAAAAGAACCATTCTAATTAATGAGATGAAAGATGATTTGAATCATTTATTATATTACTGAATACCTTCATAAAGCAATAGAGCATAGTCTTATTTTACAGCTTCCAAGATACCCTGGCCGTTACACAAATGTTTCATGTACCTCACCAGTTACTATCGGGACTCGAAATAAAGACAGGACACTTTTTCCCAGCCGCATAAAAAGTACACGTTTACAAGTAGGCGATAAATGTAATGGAGTGTTAACCAAAAAGGAAGGTGCAGAGTTGGTTCAATCAAGTTTTTGTAGTGATCGTCTATCATCAAAGAGAGAACATCAAATGGTATGAAATAGGAAAAAGTAAAAATGAATTATCTATCCATCCCTTTTGGTCTTATCGGGAGGTGGGCGACTCTGTTTTCTATGACCCCAAGAATGGCGGTATTTGAAATCATAAAATTCGGACAGCGGGTCGTCTCTCTTTCTTTCCTTATTTTTTTTTTTTTTTTTCTCTTCTGCCTGTTTTAACTTACTAATTGATATAACAATATGGGCTCACGACGACATCATCGAGACGACCACGACAAATCGGACGACCACCGAAGATCCAAAAAGTCCAAAAGCAGCAGATCTGAATCATCAAGCGAACTTCCATCTACGATCAAACGTAAGTTGCCACACAAAACAAAACAAGACCTCTGACTAATCCCTCTTTACTGTTTGGTAGCTATAACCGAAGATGACTATTTTGAAAAGGCTAGCGAATACCGGATATGGCTCAAGGAAAAGAAACGAAAATACTTTAACGAATTGGATGCCAAGGATGCTCGCTATTATTTTAAAAAGTTCGTCAAAGCCTGGAATCGATACGAGTTGGAAGGTAAGTAGCTGCTGTAACAAGGGAAACAGGCATACTAACTTGAGGAAATATTATGATTGGATCTATTTTTTTAATAGATAAATACTACAAGGGTATCAATTCAGCACACGTCGCTTCTTCTGATACAACCTCTTACAAATGGTCTTTTGCCAAGAATGTGGATACCGACGAATTAACCTATATCAAGGACAAGGTGGATTCAATGACAAGTCGTGGCAGCAGCAACCCAGGAGGCAGCAACTCAGGAGGACGAAGGGCGAATGTCGGCCCCAGTCTACCACCTAGTAAAAAATTCGATCAAGTGGGTAAGGAAAAAAAAAAAAAAAAAAAAAAAAAAAAAAAAGAACTCTTTATGAATCATGTCATGTTAACTCGATTCTTTTATTTTGTGTGTGATGATAGATTGGGAAGAACATCAGGAAAAAGAACGACGTGAACGTAAAGCCGACTATCGTGCCCAGAAACGCCGTACGAACGATTATATCAACGAAGCAGTACCAAAGTTGGATGGACGGGAAGGGAAACTAGCGGAAAAACGAGCGACCAATGCACAACGACGAAGGGAAAGGAGTCCGGATGTGGAATTGAATGATCAGGATATCTATGGTGGAAGTGACGACTACAAGGCACGCTTGGCGATCGAACAACGTAACAAGGAACGACGACAAGCTAGGTTTGAAGAACGGAAAGAACAACGGTTAGGACCCATCAAGGATAAACTAGCGGATTACAAGGCAAAAGAAGATCAAACAATGGCACTTTTTAGGAAGATGGCTGAAGAACAGAAACGACGAGGTGGATTGTGAAACTATAGATTAGGTGTTTTAGCATATTATTCGTTTTAATCCCCGCTTAGGCCGCATTTTAAAATAAAAAGACTTTTTTTAATCACCTTGTCCTTTTTTAACCTTCCTCTCTTTTAGTTTACAATGCCACATTTACATGAATGCCAAGGTGAACAAAAACTTGCTGTGGCTCGTATCATACAATTTGTTTTGGCTGATAATGAAGTGAACTTGGGTACTGACTGGACTATTCCATGGTGGCAAAAAGTCCTTCCTCGTATCGGTCTCACCTGTGAAGAAAAAGGTAAAGCATAGTCTTCAATTAAAAATATGACTAACACTAATCTATTGCTTTTTTTTTTTTTCTTTAGCAACAATGACGACTTCTTTATCACAAGAAAAGGCCGTGGAACTTGTCACTAAACCAACCGACATTCGTATCGACCTTCTCCTGGACTTGCTCTCAATAGCTTTGAATGTGGATCAAGAATCAACAAAGTAAGTTTTACAATAAACCACGTCCCCTCTTATTCTAACTTTTTTTTTTTTACTATTATTACAACAGAGACGGTAAAACACCTTCAGATATTACATACGACGCCCGAACACGACAATTCTTATACGCAATGACATTGGCCATGGGGTTGGAAGGACAAGAATTGGCAGCAATAGAAAAAGGTCTGGGGCAACAAATGTACTTTACCCTTCAAGAAAAATCCCAGGAAAAAGAAGGCGACCAATCTTCTCTAATGAATTCTTCGGCGAAATCATCCATGGATCAAAACAACAGCAAGAAGAAGATGTTTCGATGGCTGGCTACAGGTGCTGGTGTCGTAGGCGGTGGGGCTGTCATTGGTAAGTAAATTGGATACAATCATTCTTGGTGTTACTCATTGACTCTCTCTCTTTCGATCTATAGCTCTCACTGGTGGTCTGGCGGCTCCATTATTGGCACCTTTAATCGTTGGTTTGACTGGGGCAACCTTCTTTGCTACTGCTGGTGGGATCGCTTTGGTAACCAGTCTGTTTGGTCTTACAGGGGGTGGTTTGGCAGGCTTCAAGATGCATAGAAGAACTCAAGGTTTGAATGAATTTGGGTTTGAACAGATCTTGGTTGACAAAGATATACCACCTATACCTACATTAACCGTAAGTTCCAGAAAAGAAAAAAAAATTGGAGGATGAACTAATCAAGTGAATAATAATTAGGCAAACATTTGTGTTACTGGATTTCTACTAGACGATATGGACGAAACAAAGGTAATGTACACTCATAAGAGTGATTGGATCGATTGATATCATTTAAAACATGTTTGTATTATACTAGACTCCATGGATCAAAGCATTCCAACAAGTCAACCGCAGGGAAAAAACCGACACCTTTTGTTTAGAGTACGAACGGAAAACTCTTCAAGATCTAGGCTATGCATTCCGAAAATTCCTCAGCAACCAAGCACTTCGATATGCCGGTATGGAAGTGGCGAAACAAACAGCATTGCATGCCTTTTTTGCTGCCGTGGCTTTGCCTGCCACTCTACTAAAAGTGGCTGATATCATTGACGATCCTTGGCAAATCGCAGTGGACCGAAGCAAAAAGGCTGGAATAGGTAATAGTAGTAACCAGATTATACATTAAAAGAAACAAATGATCTCAATTTTTTTTTTTTTTTTTTTTTTTTTTGCATAGTCTTGGCTGACACTTTGGAAGAAAGGGTACAAGGAAAACGTCCATGTAATCTGGTAAGAAAACACCATGCAAACGGTTATATATATATATCTCACACGACTTTTTGAAAATGATAGATTGGCTATAGTTGTGGAAGCTTGGTGATTTGGCAATGCTTACAGGAACTATATCGTCGTTGTGGTGTTGGTGTGATATGTATATAGTATATGGAATACGAGTTTGAAAAGTAACCTTTTATTATAAAAATAAGAGTAAAGAAAAAAGAAATATCAGATTACCCACACACTTGTTAAAAAAGAAAAAAAGATTAATGATGACACAGCTTCATTTATTCGATATACGAATCCTGGTTGGCTGGTCTCTTTCTTGTGTTCACAAAGTAAATTACGATTCCAAAATAAAAAAAAAACTGATCTGGATATTTGAATCCCGATCATAAAAAAATAAAAACGTGATTGATCGACTGTCAGGGTCTTGACATATGTCGATCATCTCTTCAAAAATAAAAAATAAAAAACTTGACTTGATTACTTTATGTAATCAATCAATAAAAATAAAAAATAAACAATGCCGGATACGACAGTCGTAAAATCTTTGGTGTAATTGATCATGTCATATTAATGGGTGCGCCTATTCCTAGTGAAGATGCTGAACTATGGGGAAATGTCAAATCAGTGGTTTCCGGTCGGTTTGTTAACTGTTATACAGAAGATGATTGGGTGTTAGGTAAATCGTAAAAAAACATAGTATTGAATCAGTCATCTAACTCGCTTATATATATATATATTCTTTTAGCTTATGTGTATCGTCTGCATTCACTGGAAACCAAGGTTGGTGGGCTGGCACCCGTTCCTTTCGATGGTGTTGAAAACATATCGTTTGATTTAGAAGGCCATACTTCTTATCGTGATGCCATACCCTCCATTATGGCGAAAATCAATCTAGAATAGTATATTTAACGTTTTAACATTATAATAAAGATACTAGTTTTATAAATCTAGTTTTACGACTGTTTGTAACTTTTTTTTTATTTTGCAGAACCGTATAAGGTCTGCAAAATTCCGATCTTGTGATCCAAAACCCGTCATTCATGCGTCGGGATGTAAATCTTATACATTACTCTGCTCTTTTTTTTTGCATGTCACTTTCAAAAAAATTGGGTGTGGTTATCAAAAAGACCCGGGATTTTTTATTGAAACGTGAATTGCGTCTCTTGTAGATCACCCCTGAACGTGAAAGGGGATTTACATAATCAAGAATTTCGTGCACTATCTGACAATTCATTTTCCGATTTTGAAAATTCAAGCGCAAGAGAGCCTGGCACGTGATTTTTTTAAATTCCGACAAAGTGATTTATATATTACATAGCAGTTTCGGAAAATATATACGCCTTGATAGCTCAGCTGGGAGAGCGTTAGACTGAAGTTCTAAAGGTCGCGTGTTCGATCCACGCTCGGGGCATTATATATTTTTGCAGATCTCGTTTAGCGGAGTGTAAATTAAAAGATTTTCATGCATGTATGCGGATTTCATTTTGTTACGACTAGATCTCGTACCAAAGTAAGACCAAAAAAGACAAAAGTTACATTCGTAAAGTATCTGTTGATAAAATTGGTGGCTGTAGAAATATTTTTTGTGGTTGTGAATATTGTAAAGAAGAGTCAAGTCATCATCACCAGGTAGATTATTTAAAAGATAAAGTTTATTTTTACCAATATATGAAACATAGACTATATCATAGCTATTGATTTAAACTAATACTTAAAATATAAAAGTAGTGCAGTTACAGTACAACAAAACACTCTTCTATATAAATAAAATCTTGTTGTTTTTAAACGCCAAATCGTACGGACATTTCAAACTTTGAAATCCCGCTTTTCGCGCAACAATGTGTTGATAGTAATAGAAATGGAATGGAGTGCCCTCGCAAAGAGGGGGTACGGGAGAAGCTGGGTAAAGAGAGACTTTCGCAAAACATAGTAGAGTGAGCAGTTGAATCTTTTTTTTTTTTTTTTTTTTTTTTTTTTTTTTTTTTTGGAGGGAGTGCCCTCGCAAACAGGGAGGCACTGGGAGGAGTTGGGTGGAGAGAGACTGCATATATGAACTTGGTCTCTACAACGAGTAGCGAAATCTCGACTGACAACACTTCCCCTCCATGATCATGCCCCCCCAAATCGGGAATTGCTAGGCGCATTGAATTTTTGTATTCGGCGTTTGAAAATGAAGTTTTCTTTCGTCTATCATAGAAAAATAATATCTTCGTCGCAAAGGAAAGATAAAAGTCATTGCAAGCCTAAACATACCAACACAAGGACCTTGGTACTTGACTTTGCGGTAAAGTATGTTGGAAATGGGTCACAGTGTCCACATGGCCACTTTAATCATTAGCATCCGTTGACAATGGAGCGGTAAAGTTCTTTCCAACTCTAACTAGGGGCTGACGGGATTTGAAAATGATTTTGGTTCTGACTGTAAAAAAAGTCTTCGTCCTTTTTTCTTGCAAAAGAGAGGTAAAACTCATTGCAAGCTTGGACAGACAGACACGAGGGTCTTAGCGCTTAAATTTTGCGGTAAAATATATTGGAAATGAGTTATATTATTCACATCACCACTTTAATCATTAGCATCCTTTAGCAATGGAGCGAGGAGAGCCCATCCAAAATCTTAGTAAGGAATCAAGGTAAAGCGGGGTTTGAATGTGAAGTGGGTTTGATGACAGGGAAGTTCGGATAGATTGACACAAGGGACTTGGTGTTTCGCTTTTAACCTAAATATCATAACCATTTGACGTTTAATAAAGACCCCATCTTTTCGTATCACTTATTTTTTATTGATTTGATTGACTACTTCTAGACATAATCCTAAAAATCGTACGATTTCCCAGCACTGACCACCCCGTATCTTTATCCATTGTTTGAATGATTAGTTCACCATCAATTTTCACAAGCTATCATTTCCCAACACTGATTGACAACTTTTTTTTTTTCCTTCACCGTCTTCTTTCCTCCACTTCCAATATGGTTGGATGAATCCTCTCCTTCCGCCACTGCCAATGTGGTCAGCCAGGCTGCAACGGTTATACAATCAAACAGCTCATGTAGTAATGCTGGTCACTTGGTATGTTCAATTTTCCCGAGAAGTCATCGCAACCCATACATACTGCACTTCGGTGGTAAGGTTTTATCATTTCCATAGACAAAAAGGGCTGATCACAGTATTAACTGGCTGTTTGATTTCTTTTCCTTGTATGATTGCTTTTGATCATTTCTTTCAACTACTTTTAAACATCGTATACTTTATTGTCAATTTTATTTAATTAATAAAACTAGTAATAACTAAAGAGCTTCAGTTCTTGGGATTCCAATGTCTGCGTCGTATCGGGTGGCCTTCAGTGTTAAAGACATAGTGATCGAGAGAAATAACATCCGGTGGACTAAACAGAAGATACAGGTACTTGAAGGTTTCCGCAAACAAGAAGCTAAAAAAAAAAAAAAAAAAAAAAAAAAAAAAAAAAAAAAGAGGGACAGAGTATATTAGACATTTCACTGATATATATGGGATCTTTCTTTTTTTTTTTTTTCATTTTACCTTTCCATAGTGTCGATTTGATTCTGTGCAGCTTGACCAAAATCAGTAGTGTCCCTGTCTATATTACTGATAGTCGCATACCCACTAGCCGTTTTACAATGCTTTTCGATCGCATTAAAAATTTCCCACCCATATTCCTGATACCCCCCCCCAAAAAAAAAATAAGTATTACATAATGATGTATCCCTTTTCTTTTGATACTTACTTGATACTTTTGATCACCAGTGATTCTATAAAGGACAAAAAGACTTTCCAAAGTTTCTAAGTGGACATCAGCCCCAGTTAGTAAAGTATACATTAGTCATTAAAGCTTTTGTTTTCTGTATGTATTACCTGGTCTAAGGTGGTATTTTCCATCTATGATACTGACTTGATCGGCTCTTGAGGAACGAGGAGGCAACTTGTAACTTGGATCATGATGTGTATATTGTTGCTTGTTTTCCAAACGATCCAGAGTTTCTTGATAGGACAGCTGATCATAGGTTTGAGATTCAGCAAATGACCACATTTCCGCCCCCAAACCAGTATCTGATGTACGGTATAGATGCATACACGCTTCCAGAGTTCCTTTTGCAATTGTCAAATCTTCGGGTCGATCGAATGTCTTGGATCCCAAGGCAAGCATACCAGGCACAAAACATGACTAAACAAGTAATCAATCAGATATCATCCCCCCCTCCCCCAATCATTCATTTCAATTACCAAGTGATCCATTGTGATGTGTTTTGTTTTTGATAGAGTATCAAAGGGAGGTACAAATATCATGTCATAGCCAGGGATATAAGATAGTACATACTTCTTCAGTGCATCCATTGATTCCAAATCTAATTAAAAGAAGAAAAGGTTATAAAAGAGTTTTGGCAAGTCTACCCAAATTCAGTATTATCCTACTTACACATGCGACTGTATTGAGTCATAGATCCATCCACCAGCAAGTACTGTTTGAGTAAATATTCAAACCAACTATCACCCATAGCGCCCAGTCTGCATACAGTGTCCGTAAATTGACCAGTGAAGATGTTGATGCCAGTTGGGTAAAGTCCTCGAATATGTAATCCATGTTTAGTATCCATCCTTTCCATAAAGTTAGTAATGCCTTGAGCCTTATAAAGAAGAGACGTTAGATAAATTTGTTTCATTTTATAATCTTTGTGTGCGTGTGTGTGTGTTTTTTATTACCATTTTTGCAAATGACCAATCCTTGGTGTGATATGACAAGGTGAATAGTTCCAGATGCATACTAAGATCAGCGACCAAAACACCTTTATCAGGGGTATTGCTACAATAAGAGTAGAGTAGAGTAGAGAGAAGAGAGAGAGATAGAAATGTAAGTGATCTAGATTGAGGTGAATATAGTTTTTATTTCATTTTTACCTTGTTGGATTCCATTGATGAGGGAAAAGACCAGTGGGGGTATTAAAAGAAGGTGAGAGAGTGTTTCCAAGTTGATGTGCCTTTTCAAGTAAGATAGTATGTTGTTGGCCAGAGAGTTCGTATGCACTAAGTAGACCCCCCATATAACGAATGATCGCTTCAAACACAATGATATTATTCCCGTCATCCAATTTAAACTTGACCTTTTCCACCTCGGTGAGTGCAGCGTTGAATTCGTCGTCCAAACCCATGATTGACATTGTACTGAGTGAGTCAATCAAGGTAGCACCCCAGTGAGCAAACGGATTACTTGTGCCATTGGTGAGTGGTTTTAATTCATCGTGGCCCATTGCATAAGTTTCTATATAGACAAAAAAAAGTTGGCGTCTTTTTTGTTGTTGTATGAATGAATATGCCCTTACTATATCCGTTCCAACCGTGTAAAAAAGCATTCCTAATGGTAGTTTGACGTTGTTCCCGCAAGGTTGTGTAGGCTTTAGGTTCAGTTTCAAAGTCGAATTGAATACGAGGTAGGCGAGACTGGAATGGTTGTTGATTACTGTTACTTATGTTGGGATTCTTGTCTTGTTGTTGTTGTTGTTGTTGCTGCTGCTGCTGCTGCTGATTGTTTTGGCCCACTATTAATGATTCTAAGCCGGAATCTGGAAGAGGACGAGCAGGTGCTTTGTATTGACCAAGTCCAGATGATGATAACGTCTTTTGCCAAAATCCGTTGTTGCCACCTCCGTTTACTGATTGTTGTAGGTTTCCGTCATCATCAGGTTGGTGAGTTACGTTCCAAAGATGAAAGAGTAAAAGTGCTGTTAATGATAATAAAAGAAGAGGACGTCGCTTGGCTATAAGTCGATGAGTGAGGCTAAACATAACAGTTAGCCAAGCAAAAGTTTGAAGAATGAAAAAGAAGAAGAGGGAAAAGAAAAGGAAAAAAAAAAAAAAAAAAAAAACGCTTAATTGGCCGGAATTGAAAATCAGGGGACAGCTATCGGGAATTGAATTTCATCACCATTCTACAAAAATGAAAAGTGGGCTAGTTGATAGAGTCAGCAAGTAATAAAGTGTGTCTTGAGAACAAACCAAACAAAGATAATCAGTTCCTCATTTTTCTTGGTAGATAAGAAGGAGGGGAGAAAAAGTTGGACAAGACAGCTCTTTGCCAAAGATCATATACTTCTAGTTACTTTGCAGCATATTATCATCATCGTTTTAATATACTCATCAGTATCCAATATGATACTCATTTGTTCCTATTCCCCTTTCCCAAAAGAAAGAGTCCGTTTATTTATAGATCTTCTTGGGTCTTACGCGATATTTAAACCCCGATGGCCCCCACTTGCATGAATTTCATATATCGACCCTTCCAATTTAAACTATGCTTGAACAGACTAACCCATCCCTTTCACAGACTTGATTATTACCTAAAAATTGATACAAAGAGAATGGATAATGTCGTTTGGTGATGGCAAGTTTCAATTTCAACTTGATCGCATCTCCTTTTTTTTTTCTTTCTTTCTCGATGTTTTGGTTTGTATTATCACCTCGGTATTGATATCACATCAGACGTCTTCCAAACTGGGAGAAGAACCGAATACATCATTTCACTCTCCTTGGTTCATAATCTCACGCCAAAATGATAACAGTATGTGTCTCCTTTTTTATTTTTTTGCATGAATTCCATTTTGACATGTTTATAAGAGTTCCTCTGATTCACTCTTTTTCTTTCTTTTTTTATTCTTTATTCTAATGACTAATACAAAACCCCATTCTCGACAAAAGCCAATGGCTATTTCGTCCATTACTTTGGCCCCAACCAGTCAATCTGATCATTCTTACTTTCATCACACTGCTGGAGATTTTATTCCCACCCCCACATGTGGAAACAAAAAGAAAAACTGTGATCATAGCAGCTCGAGCGGAGATGAAAATGGCCCATTATCTTTGCATGAAAGACGAATAAGAAACAAGACGGCTTCAGCAAAGTATAGGGCAAAAAAGAATCAACAATATCATGAAATGAGATCAATGATTCTTTCATTGACTAAAGAAAATGATGTCCTGATTCGTCAATTCGAGCAGCTTAAAGCGGACAATCGGTATTTGAAATCAGAGTGTGATAAATTCCGAAGCAAAATGCTGGCAGCACGCATGCTTAAAAAAATGTTGAATCATCAAAGCAAGTACAGTTTATCAAAAAGTAATATTATGGAACTTGATATGGACAATGAAAGTGATGATCAGGGTGATAGTTTTCTATCTGGTAAACCTTATGTTTGAAAGACAGCCAGGGGGTTTTACTACTCGGCTCAAATTCAGTACTGTACTATACTGTACAGCACAAACGTTTCATGTTTTATAAATGATACCTTCTTATGTGTTTCTTACCATCACAATAAATATAACATATCACATTGTCTAAATGAAAGAGTGCATGATTGCAAGACCCCAATTTGGTAGACCTGTCAAAGCACCAGGTTCACCTTTTCACAGATTCAACCCCCGCATAACCACCCATTTATGTCCCTGATCAGAAGAATATAGGCAAAACAAGCATTTTATTTATAAAAACCATCTATTGTAACATCTATTACTAATCCATTCCATATTCTATTATTATTTTCAGTGTCTAATGGTTGTCCGAGTGATGTTATTGAGATTACCGGGTCCAACTTTGTTTTTGGTGAGCTATGCCAGATCTATTCACAAAGACCAACCTACTTGATCATGAATTTAAAAGTAGGTAGACAAACTGTAAAGCCAAGTACCATATAAATCCTACATGTAAGTTACTTCTCTAAAAAAAAAAAGTTCATTCCGTGGTATTTTTTTGTTTTTGTTTTGTTGAAGGTACCACTGTGTGAGGGTTACTGTTTATTGGTGCCGATGAATGATCGTGTAGCCTATGATATCGAATATCAAAAAAAATGAGAGAGAGCGTATGTGTCAATAATGCATGATTATAGTAGGCTGCACAATTAAAAGTTCCGCCCATTTACTATTACCACATATTCGCATTCCTTTGTATTGATGTTTTCCGGTCTTGAATTGTATAAAGTAGTGTTGACATACCAGGAAGAAAATACACATAGTATTAGTATCCCAAATACGTAGAGAGAGAAAGAGAGAGTTATCTTATTTTCCATTCGACACCACCATTACGGTTTGCCGGTAGGTGTAAAGATCTATTAAAGAGAAGGTGAATGTTACTCAAAGGAGTTCTACTGTGGAGAAGGCAAGTGACTAAATATACGCCAATATTTGATAGCTACCATCATCATAGTCTTCTTACCTTCAAGTTTTTTGTCCAGGGCGAATATAAATAGTGGTACCAAAGTATGATTTAATGTACGGTTGGCGTATTGTAACATAACGCTATGTCGATTACTAAAAGTGGTGTTAGGAATCGTTTATCAATCCACTACAGTCATGTTGTATTCGTCCAAAGTATTTGGTGTCGCAATGGTTCGTTCGTTTTTGTAGTCATTTCAAGAGAAGGAGAAAGAAAAAAAGAAAGAAAGGAAAAAGAAATTGCTGGATTTTATTTTTTCAACTTTGCGGGATTTCAACCCGATTGGTTCCAAATAAAACGAATACAGGACTAATGAAAGCAAATGTAACCAATATTGCTCAAGACCATTGTCATAAAGTCTCTTCTTGATCACCATTTATATTACTTCACTGGAGCAGAAATCCCAAGAGAAAGTGAAACTAGCGAGGTTTCAATATCCCGACCTACCCCTTTTTTTCATTCCTGCATGAAAAAGAAGTATCGTTCAGTAGTCCCCCTTAACGAAGGGCGGGATAGTAAATTCGACCAACCCCCATATCGTTGAAACAGGCAAGTGAAAAGAAAAAATATATACAACATTGTATGCGATACGATTTATTCTTATATTATTCATTTGCCGAAAAAGAAAGTACGGGATAGATCGAATTCCTCTTTTTGAGACGCTAAATCATTATATGCATACATATTTGACATTCTTCAACGTTCTTTTATTAAACATAATGCCGTAACTTCAATCGAATCGATACAGGTAAAGAAAGAAGGGGCTAGTACTGAATTCTAGTCTTTAACTGGAGAGAGATGACATTTCGGTTTCGGCGGGAGTTGAACTTGGCTGTCAGTTTACAGCACTTTGAACGTGTCCCTCAAAATCTTTGGCCACGTCGATTATTGAAGGAGCGCAGCCAATCAATTTTTGCCAGTAAATCAATGACTGACATATAAATAAAAGACCCCTTGGTGTATTTTTTCTTCTTCTTTTTTCTTCAGTTTTCTTTTTTTTTTCCCTCCCTCATTACACACATATATTATATAAACATGCAAAGACGGACAGCACTTCTGGCCTTCTTCGCGATTGTAGTGGCCTTATTCATTGGTGTCTCTACTGTACATGCGGATGATAAAGAAGCTTATGGAACTGGTAAGAAAAAAAAAAAAAAAAAGAGTTGGGATAGGTGAATCTCGAGTGATGAAGATGAGATGATAGGGCATATCTAGTATAAAATACTAAACGATATTTTTCTTTTTCTTTAATTTTGATATAGTGATTGGTATTGATTTGGGTACTACTTACTCTTGTGTTGGTGTGCAAAAAAATGGACGTGTGGAAATCATTGCTAATGACCAAGGTCATCGTATTACTCCTTCCTATGTGGCCTTTACTGACGATGAACGACTTATTGGTGACGCCGCCAAGAATCAATATGCTGCCAACCCTGAACGAACTGTCTTTGATGCCAAGCGTCTTATTGGTCGCCGTTTTAACGACAAGGATGTCAAGACTGATATGAAACACTTCCCTTTCAAGTTGGTGAACAAGAATGGTGCTCCTAACATCCAAGTGGCAGTCAAGAACGAAAACAAGGTGTTTACCCCTGAAGAAATCTCTGGTATGGTGTTGACCAAGATGAAGGAAACTGCTGAAGCTTACCTCGGCAAGACTGTGACTCATGCGGTGGTAACTGTCCCTGCTTACTTTAATGATGCTCAACGTCAAGCTACCAAGGATGCTGGTACTATTGCTGGTTTGAACATTCTCCGTATCATCAACGAACCTACTGCTGCTGCCATTGCCTATGGTCTAGACAAGAACGACGGTGAAAAGACTGTGTTGGTATATGATTTGGGTGGTGGTACCTTTGATGTGTCTCTCTTGTCTATCGATGATGGTATCTTTGAAGTCTTGGCTACTGCTGGTGATACTCATTTGGGTGGTGAAGATTTCGACAGCCGTGTGATGGATCACTTTATCAAGTTGTGGAAAAAGAAGAACGATGGTGAAGACATTACTACCGATCTCAAGACTATGGGTAAACTCAAGCGTGAAGTCGAAAAGGCCAAGCGTGCTCTGTCCTCCCAAATGTCTGTTCGTATTGAAGTCGAATCCTTCTTCAAGGGCAAGGATCTCTCTGAAACTCTTACCCGTGCCAAGTTTGAAGAACTCAACAACGATCTCTTCCGCAAGACCCTCAAGCCTGTCGAACAAGTCCTCAAGGATGCTGGTTTCTCCAAGGATCAAGTGGATGATATTGTCCTCGTCGGTGGCTCTACTCGTATTCCCAAGGTGCAAAAGTTGTTGGAAGACTTCTTTAACGGTAAGAAGCCCTCCAAGGGTATCAATCCTGATGAAGCGGTGGCTTATGGTGCTGCTGTCCAAGGTGGTATTCTCTCTGGTGAAGAAGGCTCCGACAAGGTGTTGCTTTTGGATGTGAACCCTTTGACTCTCGGTATCGAAACCACCGGTGGTGTGATGACCAAGTTGATCCCCCGTAACACTGTGATCCCTACCAAGAAGTCTCAAATCTTCTCTACTGCTGCTGATAACCAACCCACTGTGCTCATTCAAGTCTACGAAGGTGAACGTGCCATGACCAAGGACAACAACAAGCTCGGTAAATTCGAACTTAACGGTATTGCTCCTGCTCCTCGTGGTGTGCCTCAAATCGAAGTGACCTTTGAAATCGACGCTAACGGTATCCTCAAGGTGGGTGCTGCTGACAAGGCTTCTGGTAAATCCGAATCCATCACCATCACTAACGACAAGGGCCGCCTCTCTCAAGAAGACATTGACCGTATGGTACGTGAAGCTGAAGAATTTGCTGATGAAGATCGTGCTGTCCGTGAACGTACTGAAGCCAAGAACCAATTGGAAAACTACATCTACACCCTCAAGAGTCAATTGGCTGATGATGGCGCTTTGGCTACCAAGGTATCTGAAGATGACAAGGAAGCTATTGAAGATGCTATCAAGGACAAGATGGACTGGTTGGATGAAACCCCTAATGCCGAAAAGGAAGATTACGATGAAAAGCGCGAAGAATTAGAATCGGTGGTGAACCCTATCACTAGCAAGTTGTATGCTGATGGTGCCTCTGGATCTGATGATGACGAACCTCTTCGTGATCACGATGAACTGTAGAATCTCTTACCCCCCTTTATCAAGATAGTATACAATTGATTAGTTATAGTTTAGCTTAGCTTATCTTTTGTCTCTTTGTCTTTATATATATAGTTTACACACACATTTTTTTATTTATACAAATTGTCAATATATAAAAATAAATATCATCTTTTAATGATCACTTTGTCTTTTTTTTTTTTTTTTTTTTGCGGTTTGGCGGGGATAGATCTGATCGATTTAAACGGCGCTTGAAATATAAATTCAGCATAATGGACTCATAGATTGCGATTCCTGAAGCATAGCAGTTGGGGAAAAGTTTAAGGTACAATATATATTCTTTACGGTGGGGGAGGGGAATACAGTGTTACTCGTGCTTGGTAATTTTTTATTCCTTTAGGGCAAGTTCTTGCTACCACCTTAGCAAATCTCCCACTTAACTGAAATCATTCGTCGCCTTGGTTTTATTACTATGACTACACCTGTTGAATTTGACGTAAGTAAACGGGGTAGGATAACGCTTAGGATAATGATGACTTGTTTCCTTTTCTTTTTTACTGAATTGATGTACGGTCATTTCAATTCTACTCTTATGCTAAACAGTCTACAAGACAGAGTTGCTCATCAAGATTACTTTGCTTTGTGCGATGCTTAAAGACGGGTCATATGACTAATGGAATGTGATTATACTCAATTTCTTGTCATTTCGTCTTTGTTATTGCTGAAACATGTTGACCTTGTTTATTCGAGTGTGATGCTGAGAGCCCAACTGTCAAAGGAACAACGAGTTATTCAAGACCCGACTGTTCTTTAACTTGAGAGTGTCTCCTTTATCGCATTAGGCAACTCTCTTGCATTAACAAAGATATCCGCTCTACCTTATGCCATATAAAGTTTATCATATCCGGTTAATGCAACTTCATCAACATGGTACCAGATCGATTATGTTAGTGTAGGGCACTCACCCATTTGAGCAAAATTAATTGAAATTCCGACAGAGATTGATTTACACCAAATTTTTTTTTTCCCCTCTCTTTTCTCTTCTTCTTTTCCTTTTTCTCTTTTGCCCATCATGACGACCACATCCATGACATCCGAACCCTTGTCCTCTGCTTATCTATCCAGCTACAACTATACATCATCAATACATAGTTTTACACGTCGACACTCAATCTATGGAACGGAAGATCGGGTGGTGTTGGATATTGGCTCTCTCTACATCAAATGCGGTTTCTCTGGTGAATCTCATCCTCGACACTTGGTACCCACCTGGTCTCATCTTGTCCGGTCAAGTAATAGTGATGGTGAAGCCTATCGTATGGATGGAAAGGTAATTTGTTTAACTCGACTGGGAAAAGCATGCTAATTATTGTTTATTGTAGTTGTCTAATTTATATGGTCTAAACATTATGGCAAAAGGGAATCTCAAACAGATGGAAGACAAGTTCAAGCACCTTCTTCACGATATCTATTTCAGGTAATCATTATCATTGATATAAAAAATGTATGTCTTCTCACACACACACTCTCTCTCTACCAAAAGGCTTTTATTGACAGATCCGAAATCAAGAAAAGTGATTATTTGTGAATCTCCTTTGGTGCCTATTGTTGTGAAACAAACGATTGCTCGAATCTTATTTGATTACTTCCAGGTGCCTTCCTTATCATTTGTGCCGATTCACCTCATGGCGCTGATGACAACAGGTTTAACCACGGGTTTGGTGATAGACTGTGGACATTTGGAAACGACAGTTTTACCAGTAAGTACCATAATATCCATTATCTTATATCTATGAACTAATCTTACTCTCCTTCTAGATCTATTCAGCACGGCCTTTGATTCCATATATTACAACAACTTCTTTAGCAGGACAAGCAGTGACTAGACGATTGGCGACACTATTACTCGATCACGGACGATTGATTCCTCCTTCCAATTTACACTTATCTCTGGCACCACAAATTCCTATCCCAAGTTCTGTTTTGACGCCACTACTACTTGAAGAAATCAAAACAAGAGTACTGTTTTGCTCAGTCACCTCTACGACCAATACCAACACATCACTTCAACAACAACAACAACAACAACAACGACATGATACCCTGACCAGAGATGAACGAATCGAATTTGACAAGCACACCAGCCACGCCACCGATATTCACTTTTCAATCCAACTACCTACCACTCAAGAAAAAGCGACATTGATGATACCTGGATGGATTCGAGAACATGCAATGGATATTATATTTGAAGGCAACGATGAAATGGATTATACGAACAAGGACATTGATATTGGTGATCACGATGACAACAGTGAAGAAGGGATTCAACAAGATTATGAATTTGAAACTGGGATCGCTCATTGTATCTTGAACTGTTTACTTAAAGTACCTGCTGATATCCGGAAACCGATGATATCTTCCTTGTTGGTGGTAGGGGGCACGGCACTGGTTCCTGGATTCCAAAAGAAACTCAAACAGACTATCTTGATGATCCTGCAATTACCCACTCCATTGGAAAAGGCACGCTATGCTTCTTTGGCTGGTTTGGCTCCATTTATAAAATTCCTTGACCAACAACATGGTGATCAACAAAAATCAGGTCCTATCTTTAAAAGCAACATTCGTGGATGGATTGGAGGTAAAAAAAAAAAAAAAAAAAAAAAAAAAAAAAAAAAAAAAAAAAAAAAAAAAAAAAAAAAAAAAAAAAAAAGCCTTCCATTGAAGAAAATACATCTGACACTTCTTCTTCTTTTTAATAGGGTCACTCATGGGATCGCTCAAACTATCTGGGGAAGAAATGGTTAGGGAAAAATTCAACGGGACGGTGACGGATTGGTCGATAGGTCATTTATCAAGTCAAGGCTCATCTCCTGAATAGATTCTGGTCCTACCAGTTTATAGATATTATTGGTCTTACTCTTTAGTTAGTTAGCTATGCTGTATATTACTCTACTTTGATAATAAAAGATTCACTTTGATAACTCTTATAACGTTAATAAATATCTCTTTTCATTTGTGTTTAGACTTTTGATGTATATAGAATAGATGGAAACTACTTGATAAACTACTTGTCTTTTATAAACGGGATGTCTTTTGTATGTGTATATATCGTTGACATTATATTGTCAACTTGGCTGATACATTACATCAAGTTAAAATTGATTCAAGCAAACCCGATGGCAGTGATATATTTGCTATTATAATGATAGATGTCTTGGTCATACATTTCCCAAAGTAATATGAATTTTTTCATGCAGTAGGAGGAAAGACGGGGTTTGAAATATTAACGTTTTCACCATTGGTTTAAAAAAAAAAAAAAAGGAGCAAGTGGTCTAGCCTGGTCCCACCCATGATACTATGTACCTAATAGGAGATCAAAATAGTCGCCTTAAGCTTTCCAAGTCAAGGACATTACTGTTGATAGGATAAAGGAAGTCTGTTGTATGCATCTTTTTATAGGGCTGACTCAAAAAGTGTATTAACTCCGCTCAGATTTTTTTTTTTCCTTGCCTGAAAAAGATATATAAAGTCAGGGCGCGCGATAAATTTCTTTTTCTTTCTTCTCATTCATTCCCCCCTAATTGCAAATAAAAAGAAATGAAGTATTCTGTTATTGCTCTTGTTGCTACTATGGCTGCTACTGTATCTGGTCAAGTCACTGCTCCAACTGGTGTGTTTAATGTCTCTTCACCCACACCCAATTCTCCCTATGTCGCCAAACAGATTCTTCCTTGTACTTATGAACTCTTCCAAAATGTCGACACTACTGGTAAAGCAAAAAAAAAAAAAATAATAATAATAGTACTTCCATCAAAGGTAGCTATTAACCACTACTTTTTTTCCCCCCCCTCTATTTCAAGGACTTATCATGAATATTGACTTGATTTCAACTGCTACGGGATCCAATGTCTCACTGAACATTGCCACCAATGCCGACATGTCCAAAACCACCAACTCAGCAAAAATGAATGGCAATATAACTTATTATGAACACTCTACGAATTACTTGATTCCCGCCACGGTGGCTCCTGGGAACTACAAGGTGGCGTTCTCAGCCAGTGGTTCGGTGTTGGATATTCCCATCACCATCTTGCCTGCCGCTGCTTCTTCTTCCTTGTCGGCTAAATCGGGATCGGCCACGGGATCTCCGGGGGCTTCTTCTTCGGGTGGATCTATCTTTACAAGTGATTCTTCAATGGTGAATTGGACGACCAAGACTTTGTTTGCTTTGACTGGTGTGGCCGCTTTGGTACTATAAAATCTAGTGTTATAAATAATATGTATTTGGATCATCATCACAACCTCCCTTCCATACTATTTCCATTATTCCCTTCTGTTGCTACCAATCCCCCCCCTCCCTCTTCTTTTCCTCCTTCTCCTCCTCCCTATTTAGTAGTATAGTATCTTATATATCTTATGGAATCTAATAAAATGATAAAGTGGTAACTGATTAAAACAACAACAAAAAAAAAAAAAAAAAAGTGGTTATGATCATCTCATCGACAAAGTACAGGATTGTTTAACATTATTCTACCAAAGGGTAAAATGATATTCTACCAGCTTGATTGTTTGGATCTTTCCCCCAATAAGCTAAAAAAAGCATTATTGTCACCTCCTTCATATCCTGCCCACATTTACATTACATACATATATACATTATTACAAAGGGTGATACAAGCATTTGCTTGAAGCCAAAGGTCCCTTTTATCAAGTAGCCAACAACATCATTATCAACATCATCATTCAACACAGACTATACTTTATTCTTTTTACTTTTTTGATTTTATTTGATCATTGGGCGGGGGGTGTATGTGAGGAGTTTATAATATATCATGCTATCTAAAAAGGTAAAATAAAAAAAAAAGAGAAAGAGAGACTAGACTAGGTGTGGTGGGTGTATACATGATTAAAAAAAAAAAAGTAAAGTATGGTTGGTGAAGGGGGAGGGGATCTATTCCTTGTTACCAGGGTACTTCCATTGACCTTCGGGAATAGGTGTTTCGAGTTCTTCCCAAGGTTTCCATTCACCCATCTTACCGACCAATTTAAGTTCGTCTTCAGCTTGGAGGATGACTTGTTCGATTTGTCCGCAACCAATCTTGGCTTCGATTTCGTCAACGTTTTCTGTAGCTTCCACAATCGCCAAACGGGTCTTGGTGAAGGCTTCGGTGGCCTGGCGATAGACGGCATGTTCAGGGAATCGAGACAAGGCTGATAATATGGTGTTGTAGGTTTGGATCAAATGAGGACGAGGGTTAGGGTGGACTGGAATACCGGTCAAACCAGTAGTAAGCTAGATAATAAAAAGGTGTCATAAAGTTAGAATACTGTTTGACCACATCCAGATGACTGATAGATAAATAATTGACAAGCAGGTTTCCACTTTGCCAACACTATTTTTTTTTTTTTTGGTCCAATTGTCAATTATATTCATTCTGTTGTTATCCTACTTACCTTGGTGGTAGCTTGTAAAAGAGGTCGAGTGAAGAGCATGGTGAGAGAAGGGTGAATGATTAATGTAAGAGTAAAAAAAATGATTAAAAAAAACAAACAGCCCGACCAAAGTGATGGGATTTAAAAAAGGGGACTGCAGTCACCACCCCTCCACTTCCCAATAAAGAGACGGTGTTTTAAATATTAGGTGTAACATAAAAATAGAGATTCTTTATTGACAAGGTCGTTTCCATACACATACACGCCCGCGTTTATCCGTCGTTACAATCACATCTTCTCTAAAATAAACACCTACACAAGGATCGGCATGGACAGTCTTCACCACAGTAGGTTGTAAAAAAGCCACTTCGGTTTTGGATGCTGCAGGATGGAGAGTGACAGGTCGATCGAGGGCGTTTTGCATTATATTATTACTATTAGGGTTGGTCATGGATGATACAGAGGCACCTCGATGTCTGGTATTTACTTTCTATAAACGAGTTGTAAAAAAAAAAAAAGGATTAGTCTGTTACATATTTAATTCCCCATCATCCATATCTTACCGTTTTAGGCCGGTGTAAGGCAGGGACAGAAAAGTCCCAGAGGATCAGTTTCGCATCTTCGCCGACACTAGCAAATCGATAGACACGTTCATCACACCTCCATGGATCAAAGGCCACACTGGTTACCTAATTAAGAGAAGGAATACAAGGTCAGTCGAGATTGTTCCTTTTTTTTTTCTTACCCCATATTTTTCCCGATTATATATATATTACCCATGAGCTATGACCTTGACATCTTGCCATCACACGTTGTTCCCGGAATGCCCAAATCGTGACCAAATCGTCTTGTCCACCAGTCTAAATAGAAGAATGCACAAATTAGATATCCCGAAAAATAAAAGATTTAGTTCTCTTACCAAAATGTATTTCCCGTCGGGACTCCAGGCAACACAAAGCAGACCACCATAATAGGATTCATAAACATCATACATTCTACATAAAGAAAAAGAAGAAATCGAATGTCAGCACCAACACAGTTTCTTTTTTCTATTTTGTATATACTTACTTTTCATTTATATAGTTGATGACCCTAAGATATCCATCGAGACCTACCACAGCAACATGTTGACAGTCAGGCGAAAAGGCAAATGCTATCAAATCAAGAGAGAGAGAGAGAGAGAAAGATTAGTCAGAAAACTCCTACCTTTATGAGAGGATTACCTGTAATCGATTGATTTGATATTTTCCAGTGAGAGACAGGATTGTGTTTAGCTGATACTTTTGGAGAAGATTTGGACACATGAAATCTATATATATATATATATATATAAGACAGAGAAGATTAAATTATCCATTCTTTCCGTAAAAACTAATTTTGCTTACGTTTGTTTTGGAATCCTCGACCGATTCAATGATGTTTTGTCGAATAAAGAGTGTTGAGGAGTAGCAAACTTTTGTTGATGAAAGTGCCATTGTGAATCAGATGAGGTTGAAGAAGAGGTTTGAGTGGCGTGAGGTTTAACAGTAAGATCATCCGGATTGAATGCTTCGTCTTCCTTTTCTTTATCAAAGATCATAATAGAGCCATCTTGGAAGGCAGCCATCACAAGGTTTTCCGAACCTTGAAGCCATCTGATCATGGTGATTGAAGAAGAGTTCATCAGTCCCTATAATGTAATGTAATAATAAGATTTGAGTTAGTAATTGATATCTATCCAGTTCCTTGTTCTTACCCCTTTATTGATACGACCATATTTGTTACAGAGCGGATCAAACCAAACAATGTCACCCGAAGTAAATCCAATAATGATATCCAAATGATCTGATCCTCGTGTCAATAAGTTTACATCATGAGAAGTAGGATAAGCTCGAGCGAAGATTATTCTTGACAAAGGTTCCTAATAAAGTAAAAGAAAAGACAAAATCAGTCTTTTCATGTTAAATCATATATTTTATACTTACCATAGGTCGACAAGAGGCATCCATCCAAACAAAATTCGATCCACAGTTGTAAAACAAGTTTGTATCTTCACTTGTCCTTGCCACCAATATCCTGGCTAGTTGTTCATTTGTGATTATACGTTGTACAAAGCTCGAGTTGGTTTTTGTAATATTGGTTTTAGGTTTCCGAGGAGTGGAATAAGAAGACATGGAGGACGATAACGAGGTGGATATCGATGGTGAGTATTGTGTTCTTCCCTGTATAATGGCGGATGCATCTGTTTGTGATCGGGTAATAAACGGTGGTAAAGTCGTTCCATGTGGTGATAAATAGGAAGGATCAGCGTAGCCAGGAGATAAGGGTATGGTGTTGCCATTTAATAGTTGGTAGGGTGGTATTAATTCATCGTCGTCCTCGTCGTCCAATCGAGTGGTGGTTGATTTATTAATAGGCTTTGGTGTAGTAGCATATCGTTTTATATCTTTATGTGTTGTTTCCTTGTATTTGATGGACACCATGCTGGCCGAGGTACCGACATTATAATAAGGTGTAAGTGACCGGAAGAAGATCTGGTGTGCTAATAAGTAGGTGCCTTCGGGTGACATGAAGCCTGGACAGTTAAAGTCATTGTTTGAAGCTGGATATACAGGTAGTCGCGCCGAAGTCACCGTATCAGTATCACCTGCTGAATGTCGTCGAGTTAAAAAGCTACTGGGATGGACGGTTGACTAATTGGAGTATAACCACCACAACAAAAACAAATAAGATACGGCAAGTGAGTCGTTCAGATCATTTCAATAATAGTTCACTACAGCCAATTACTTACTTTATCACCCATCTATTGGTTCGTTATATAATACAATTATATATTTAGGATCTATTGATGAGAAACAAAAGAAGAAAAAAAGAAGAAAAAAAAAAAAAAAAAAAAAAAAAAAAAGAGGAGATACCCCCAACATTGAAATCCCGACAAAGTTGGCGGAAGCTAAACATGGCTGCATTCTGCCATGGATGATCGCCGTCATCGTAGAGAGTCCCATTCGATAGTGCATTTTAGTGAATTTGCAGCAATATATTCAAACAATGTATTTGAATACTGGAGAGTCGATATGACTTGATCAATCGAGAGAGGAAAAAAAAGTTTCGAAGAAATGCTGATACGGTCTCTTGTGCCTGATTACTCTTAACTGAAAGTATGAATATATTTACAGAAAAGGATATGTGTAGCGTATGTACACATTACTTATTGCTATTCAATTGCTAGGCTTTAATCTGTTATCTTTGAGTGGCAGCTTATGTGTTTGTTATGGGATCTTACTTTTGCATGGATGAGGTTCAACACAGTTTTGAAACTTTATAATTTCTTCTACAAGAACTATGAAAAAGTGAGCACCATGAACGAATTTAAAGCCAACTAGTTCCATGAATTATTTGCTGCTTCTGAATGTACTTTCAAACAGCAAAAAAGAAAGCAAACAACAACAAAAAAAAAAGGTAGAGGGATCAATGTCGGGATTTCAATTTAAACCCCGCCGACTCGTTATGTATGCATAATGAAGAGTGTCTTTTGTATAAGGACCCCCTTACATTAAGATATATATCCGAAAAGGACAATGAATCAAACATACTATTCAAGATATGACTTTTGTGAAATGATGGCAATGAAAAATGGGTTAGATCCTGTCGATCCTGTGGGCGAGGGGGGGAAAAAGGGGAGATTGACTGGTCATCTTTGTCGAGGAATTATTCGTAGACATGAAGGACATGACCTTTTATCAAAAACAGTAAACTAAAAAGGAGACACAACATATTAAGGAAAATAGTGATAACCGATAGTGTCATTGATTAAATATGAAGATTATCATTACTGTAAGCGAGCTCATAATGTCATTTTAGAGAGTATCCACCGACTTGGCAAATTTATCCTATTGTTTCAAGAGACATTTGAAGTTAGCATGATGAGGATTATCATTGACAGTTCATTAAGGGATAAAGGAGAAGGCCCTGTATATACAAAGAAAAAAAAAAAAAAAAGAGTCGATCACATAAAACACACAGTAATAAGAGACAATCATACACCGTTATCAACAAATCAATAAGATAATTTTATTTAAACCGACAATAAATAACTGGTTGATACCCAGAAATGGGATAATGTAGAATAAGATGATAGGAATCAAAAGTGATAAAAGGATGTCATTGAAGGGGATAACGATAGGTAAATAGGGGGTAGGGGATGTTAGAAAGAGAGGAATAATAGTAAAAAAGGGGTGGGGAAGGTTAACTATTCTAATTGGATAAAACCAAAGTAACAAAGTCTAAGTAAGAAAAGAATGGTATCATTGTTAGTAACAAACGTTGTTATCCTTTTTTCTGTATGTATGTAACTTACCAACATAGTTAATGCGACCATCCTTGCCCACTTCCACTTCCTTTAAGAGTTCATCGACTTCTTCATCAGATAACTTTTCACCCAAGTTGGTCAAGACTAGACAAGTAAAAGAGTTAGATACATCATGATACAATAGATGGGACTTACCATAACGAAGTTCACCAGCAGAGATATATCCATCACCATCTTTATCAAAGACTTGGAAACCTTGAATGAATTCTTGAGATGATCCCGCAGGCTTGAAACCATCAGGGCGAGTGAGGATGGTCAAAAACGTACCAAAGTCAATATCCACCTCTATAAGTTTAAAAAAAAAAAAAAAAAAAAAAAAAAGAAAAAAGAAAGAAGAGTGAGTCATTCCATGCACAACCATGTTTTGTTATTATAGTTATTCATTTTTGCCTTGTTTATCGTTACCGCCCACTGATTTGATCAATTCGCGGACTTCAGCTTGAGTAGGGTTTTGTCCAAGGCCACGTAACAAATCACCAAGGTTGGTAGATGATACAGTACTGTTGCCCTTCTTGTCGTATAAAGAGAAGGCTTCCTTCCATTCTATTATAAAGTAGCAGAAGATAAGGGTTAGATTAACAATAAAGTCATCTGCAACACGATGATAACGCAACTTGTTTTTTTTTTTGTTCAATTTACTACTTACCATCGAGTTGTTCTTGAGTAGGTTGGTTCTATAAATATAAACAGAAAAAGAGATAGATGAGCATACAGGAAGATGACATTTGGATTATGGTCAACTTACGTTAGAGCTCATGATGTAGTTTGTCAGTTTGGGAATAAAGAAAAAGTAAAGAGAGAAGGAGTGAGACAACGTCATTTTTTTTTTTTGGAGACAGCGGACATTGAAATATAACAGAAGAAGATTAGTCAATGCACACAACCTGATCATTTTTTTCGATTAACTTACCTATAATGATGATAGGTTTTGTCCTAACATAAGACTGGAGTTGTAGAAGAAGAAGGAGAGACTTGGTGACTAAAAATGGAAGGCGTGGGTTGTTGTTCACCATATGTGTAGTAAGGGAATAGATGTTGTTGATGGCGTTGACATCTCGATTACACAGTCTTGCAATCTTGGCAGATCAAGTCGCCTCCAGTAAAAGCAATATCTTCGCCAATAGCCATGTCTTCATACACCTCGATGTCGCCACTGGAATTCAAAGAGCCCAATATGTTCATCAATCCACAAGTCTTGTCACCAAAAGAGTTCAACGATTCCGATAAGTTCATCGATCCAAAAGTCAGTTCACCATGGGAATTCATAGATCCAGATACTGTCATCAATTCACAATTCAGGTCACCAAAGAGATCAGAGTTTATGATACGTTGATTGATCCACTACCAGAAGTAAGATTGCCTTGTACGTTGATTGAGACCTCCGACTGAATTCGTCGCGTAGCTAAAAGATTCCCCAGTAAGAAGATACCACCAGATTGGATAATATTCCCAGTGCAAAAAGAGAAGGCCTTGTTTCCGCGATAGTCAAAGGAGAATTGTCATGTTCCAGTTGTTTCATAAAGTAATAGTTCACAAACATATACGTCTTGATTGCCACATTATGTACAAAGCCAATAGGATCAATTGTTCGAGTCATGAATTGATCCTTTTGTTCACCGTCCAATTTAAGAAGCTTGTTCAATGTTGCTGTTGTCTGACTTGTACCATAGATAATCCCTTTGAGATCTGCCAATTTGTTGTTGTGAAAGTTGCATTTCGTTGTTCCATTCGAATAGCCCGCGATCCTTCCGCCTTTTGTTTCTTCGTTGCTGCTTTTTGTGCTTCGGATTGTTTTCTTTTTGTCGTTCTTGGTGTTTCTACTGTAGAGTGGAATATTTAGTGAGAAGCTGATATGAAGGTTGTGAGTATAACGTCATTCAATACCTTGTCTGTTCTGTGAATTAAGAGGACAACTGTGGGATCTGGCATTACGATATCCGGCTTGCCCAAAACTACTACAAGTTACCACCACTAAGAGAGAAAAAGCTTTTGATTAGTACACCTGTCAACAATTAGTTATTGTATAGCACTTACCTTCAGATACATTAGCCAACGTTCCGCCTTGTCCCGTTTAAGTTTCAGGATGATTTGCTCGTGTGTCATGTCATAAAATGGATCAGCACTTGTATTCCTTAAAGAATGCCTTGAAGAATGCATACAAGATAGTGTCGATAAAGAGTAATATGTATAAAAGATATGTTGTAATGGGGTGTGAGAAAAAAAAAAAAAAGTGGAAGGAAAAAGAAATAAAAGCAAAAAGAACCCGCTTTTTTTTACTCACTTGACAGCGGAGTCCGAATCAATCTTGCTCAGCTGCATTAATTTTTGATTCACTTTTCCTTTAGTATGGATAATCACAACTTTTAGATTAGTATGAATATATCTTCTGGTTACTGAAATTTATATACTTCTCGGCCTAGAACCGACAAAGTACATACAAATTTAGGCACTGCGAAATATATTGTGAGTCTGATGATCATACAAAGTGGCATCTATTCTAAAAAGAATGACACTGTCTCAACTTCAAGTTACAATCCTGTAAGAAAAAAAAAAAGGTACCGATTCTTTAAAGAAAAGTAAGATAGTTGATTAAACAACTTTTCCCAATTCATACCATCCAAAATGACAGTTGAGAAGAGAGATCTATGTAACACTACTCTTACACAGGGTCAAGAAGGAGGAGGATATATCACAGTATTTACATTACTTTGTGCTATAGTATTTCAATTTCACACTATACCAAAAGATATTGACTCCGTCCAACATTGTAATGTCCGACGTCCAAAAAAGTTAAAATGATCTTGGTTGGCTAACCCAGAAAATGGGATTTCATGTTTATTTTTGTAGTGGGCAAAAGGATAAAATGTGTCTTCTAACTAGTAATCTATAATCTAACTAACATTGTCCAAATTCGGCAAAGCTGTCTACATAATAGGTTGGTTTGATAGGATTTTCAGGGTCCAAGAGTTGTTTTTCAGAAGCAACACCTGAATAATTAGAAGAAAGAGGTCAGTCAATAAGATTCATTCGTAAAGGGTCCCTGTTGTTCCACTACACATACCTGTCAATACACACAATGTTTCCAATCCACCTTTCAAGCCAAAATCAATATCAGTATCTAGTCTATCGCCAATCATACATGTTTTCGCCTTGTCGAGGTTGTATCTAGTAAATCAAATGTTAGTTGCAGCAATCATTATGGTATTCTATTGGGCACTTACTGAGCAAAGATGGCTTCCATCATGTTTTGAGCAGGCTTGCCGAGTACAATATCAGGGCGTCGATTCAACGCAGTAATTAAAGGAGCAGCAATAGATCCAGCACCAGGTTGGAGAGTACCATGAATAGGGAAGGTAGTGTCTTCATTAGTGGCGATAAAAGGAATCCCCGAATTGTTTCGAAGGTAGGTGAATGCTTTGGCGTACTTTTTATAATTGACTTGAGTATCCAATCCAACAACAACAGCACCTACAGAAGGATCATTTGGAATGGCATCATTGTCTAGTAATCCACTATCAGCCTATTGATACAAAAAAAAAAAAAAAAAAAAAAAAAAAAAAAGGAAAGATTTTGATGATTAGTCAACCTAGACCCCCAACAAAACACACACACACAAATAACAAACTGCCTACTTACTTCAGCACCACAGCTTTGGATTCCTTCTTGAGCCAATTCTTCAGTAATACCAGTCATACCAATAACATACACTTT
The DNA here is from genome assembly GCA_025330725.1 of Chlamydoabsidia padenii. Taxonomy (NCBI): domain Eukaryota; kingdom Fungi; phylum Mucoromycota; class Mucoromycetes; order Mucorales; family Cunninghamellaceae; genus Chlamydoabsidia; species Chlamydoabsidia padenii. Next base: position 59,767 of record JAIWND010000054.1, on the reverse strand, counting down.
TTTATCTTGAGGAAAGTTCAATACATTCTTTAAATAAGAGGCTGTAGCAAAGGCAGAGCTAAAAATTTCATCCTATAGTAAAAAAAAAGAAGAGTTATAATATTGATAATAAGTGTTTCATATCCTTTTCATTTCCAACTTACCAGATTGGCTTGAATACCGAGTTTTTCAAACTTTTTGAGGAAGGAGGCTCTTGATGTAGTGCTGTTGTTGGTGACAAAGTAGATGTTTTTCCCTATTCATGGTATTTTGTGAGTTGAGCCTCCATTCATCCTTGATCTTGTCTACATTACCTTTTTCACGAAGTTTTTGCATGGCTTCAAGGATACCAGGAATAAGGACACTTCCGTCCCATAAAACACCTATACATATTATATATATATAAGGAAAAATCAAGTTGCGATGAGTCATTGTTTTATCTGGGGGGGGGGAAGGGGTTATCCATTTCAGGGTGTATTTCTTACCATCGCAATCGAATAGAAAGTTATCAAACTTGTCTATGAATTCATTGTGTTCTTGAGGGGTGGTCAGCTTCACGGTCATGATGTTATCGAGTAGTGGGTAGAAGAGGGAAGAAAGGAGAAGAATGGAGGGAAAAAAAAAACTTGAATGGAAAAAAATCGAGAGTGGCGGCGATTGAAAATTCTTGACCCTGCTGTAGATCCGACAGTTGACCGATTCATATAGAAACCAAGGTAATCAGTAACTGAATCTTTTATCTACTATGTTGTAAAAAGACACAATAATAAAAGAAAATGCAGGATTTCGAGATTGAGAATCTCATGTTAATCATGTCTATGAGAATATGTTTTTTTATGTGTATATATATTACCCCTTGAATGCACTATTGAGTATACTATCTGATGTTATAACGATCGATTAAAGGAAGGAGACGTGGTCTGTTATACAGGATGCATTAATGGGCCCACTTCTGACACTGAAGCGAAACTAAATTTGGGAATCGGAATTTGAAATTTCAAACTGAAACCCCCGCTGCATTGGTGGAAATGCTCCATTAAGCTGGTGCCATCTCAAACAGCGTAATGATGGTCATGTCAGTCAATTCATTGATTGACAAACTTGTACATAGTAATGATGATGTATCGCTAATGATGTTTTATTTAAGGGGGCGAGAATATCGAGAATTATCCCCCCCACCTCCCCTCAGTTTCATAAGCGCTTAAAAAGGGCAAGGGGATGTTGACAGGTACATATGATTGTTTATCCGAAGTATGCTCAAGGTGCATTATATATTGATACTTATTGAGAGAGAACTGCTGAGTTGATGAAAACGTTTCATGCAAAAACTATCAAGTCTCCATTAGTGTGTGGTGACACGGGGACCAATGGTGTACCTTTGATGATATGCACATCAAATATATGATTTCCGTGTTCGTTTCAAAGTGTCGATCAATAATGAGTGGTGATAGAATTCCTTTCTTCTCCATCGTAAGGTCCCAGGGTAAATGGAAAATAAAACCAAGCCAAAAAAACCAGTTTTTGTTCTGGTATCAACCAATAAGAATAGAGACGTGACTCAGGTGGTTTATAATTTCATGCATGACAAGAATAGAGATATGATGTCAAAAAGATCAAGTGAGTTCAGTCCATACGTATACAAATAGCATCCCAAAGTGTAGTGATCTACATAAATAGAACTCCGATATCCTAAAACGGCAATCCACAGATTTCTCATCGGAGTTGACCTACGGAGAAAAAAAAATCTCGATGGTACCTGTGTGGGTAAAAAACATAAGAGATGGGGGACTTTGATGATACCATAGTGATTGGGTTCAAAGAAAATGGGCTCAGCTACAATATCATATCATGCCATGTGAAATACTTATATTCTTTTTTTCACCATGATATACATTTTTCAACTAATAAACGATCATTGATGAGGAACATCAATAGGATGTGTAACATAATCTACAAAGGCGTTATTAAGGGGAGGGGGGGGGACTTTTTAGTGTAAAACTTTTACGATTCTATAATCGGGTGAGTGCTACCTGAGCATATATCTTTATAAGTACAAGGAAATACTATAAAAAGATACAATGGCTTTTGATTATGATCAAAAATATAAATACAAACAAAACTTTTTTAGGGAGTCACTGGTTAATAAAGATATCAAAAAGTGATGGTGGTAGTCAGTAAGAAAGGTTTGAAGGGGAAGGGGTAAGAAATCGGGGTTTGAACGTTGCCATGATTCAAAAAAGTGAAATTGATTCCCGGATTCTTTTTCTCTTTTTCTCTTCTACTTTTTTTTTTTTTTTTTTTTCTTTCAATTAGCATGCGATACTAATTGAACCTGTTTGTCCATATATTTCTTACTTTGTACAAAACGATTCCCTCTTCCTTTTTATTTATACCATTCTTCTTCCCTCTCTCTCTTTTTTTTTTTTTTTTTTGTATACCTAGTCTGTACACCTTCACTATTTAGACTTTTTACTATTTCTCACCTTACATATTCTTTGTATAACTACTTTATATTTGACTGTGTACACTTTTATTTATCTCCATACCACTTGACATTACACATTCATTCAACCTATAACCATCGCTCACTTGGTCTACTCAATCAATGGAATACAACACTACCAACACGACAGGAACAGGTCATTCTGCATTGAATCGTCATCACTCGACTTCTTCTCGCCTTAGTCGAAGAGTAACAGCCAATGATAATGAAGCCACAACGATAACACCCAAACGACAAAAATCATTGGTCCGACCTGAACGAGAACGTGTGGATGCCAACCATCGTCAATATCATTACCGTCAACGGGCCGCAAATCGTGATCAAGATACAGTTGCACCGAGTACAACAGGAAATCAGCCCAGTAGACAAACTGACGATCAACAACAACAACAACAACAATTAAAAAGGGCTCCGTCAAATCGACGTATAGAAAGGAAACCATCTCATAGACAAAACAACTATGCAACGGAAAGTGGATTGGAACGACGACCTACTGCTTCTAGAATAATTCGACGTGGTAAAAGTATACTTGGACGAGAAAAACCAAAACGGCAGGAGGGTGGTGATCACCGTTCTACTATGGCTGACGATGACGATGACTATGATTCGATGGACGATGCTGCTATCAACTACTCAAGATCACTTACTTTTTGGGAAAAACTACCCGATCCATGGCTCACTTATTGTCGCTTACTAACCTGTTGTATTCCTGATGCTCTTCTTGGCGCCTTTGGTAAGTAATGTTATTATTTACAAACTAAAATGGTAAATAATTGGCTCGATTTACTTACATTTTGACATCTTACCTCTTTTGATGGCGGGGTCAACTGACATCAATAACAACAACAACAACAACAACTTTTTAGGCATTCCAAAAGGTCCTGCACAATCAGCTTGGCGTGAAAAAATTGGCTTATTATCTTTTATCATGCTGATCATGGGATTCGTGGGTTTCTTGACTTTTGGTTTTACTCAAGCAGTTTGTCCAACTCCTCCTCTCAGTGTCCAAGGTGGTCAAGTCAATTCTGGTTATCTGATTATTAATGGATGGGCTTACATGTTGGCCGATTGGAATGGTCATCCTGCTGCTCCTAATATCAATGCCTCCTCCAATATCATGTATCCTCCAATTAATGCCGGTGGTTATGATGCATCCTTTTTATTCCAGGATAAATCTCTGTCTTCTGCTTGCTCAGGCGTCATCACCCCTAAAGATCCTTCTAATGTGCCTCAAGTTTACTTTCCATGTCGTCTCTTTAATCCAAATCAGACGGTGGCTCCTGACTCGTCCACTTTTACCAACACTTCTGGATGTCATCTCTCTTCTTCTGCTCGGTCTATGTATCATCAATTCCTCGATAATGGTGTACCAAACAACAAGGGCTCTCTTACAAAGGCAGCAAGAGTCTTTTACAGTTGGCAAAACGTTTCGGTGTCCAATCAACTTGCTGTGTATAATGGGTAAGGAGTAGAATTTAATTTTTAGATCATGTCTTGGACGATCTTTTCCTGTATATACTAATCACCATCTCATAGGGATGTTGTAAACTTGGAATTGCTAAAATCACTACCAACCAATCTATGGAATATACCAACTAATGGACTCATGGCTCAAATGGTCAACAACCCAAGTCTTTATGTAGGTCGGGATATCAGTCACTCTATTGTAACGAATCGGGAACAAGGGGCAAATTTCAAACAAGAAGCCATGTGTCTCTCATCTATTATCAAGGTTGGCTCTTTGGATACCCTCAGTATCGGATGCATCAGTTCAGAAATCGTCCTTTACACCTCCTTGGTGGTGATCTTGGGTGTTATCGGAACAAAATTTGGTTTGGCGGTAATCTTTGGCTGGTTTTTATCTTGGAAACTAGGAAACTTCAAGGAAGGCAATTCTTACTCGGCTCGCATGAAACGGGAGGCGGAAATCGAAAACTGGACTCAAAATATGGCATCTACTGGTCCTATTCCCAAACCAAGAATCCAAAGCATGTATTTCGGCAACAATAATAGCAACAAGCGGAAATCTCTTTTCCCTCAAACTTCAAGATTCACTCCACCTCGGTCTGGCTCTACTCGATTTGATACTGAAAAGCTACCCACGCCTGTATTCAAGACACCCACAAGGTAGGCACCAAACAAACAAAAGGATGGTAACAAACTGACATACTTTTTTTTTTTTTTTTTTTTTTTTTTTTTTTTTCTCACCCCGTAGCACTTTGGAAGGTTTTGCCAATCGACAATCGGCATACTTTGGATCTTCTACGCCATCTATTCGATTCTTTGGTGATACAAGCCCTCGCCGATCATCCATCTCATCCGACTACAATAGCGGCGACTCATCATCATCTGGAAGCATACCATGTCCCTTCCCTCTGTCACCACATGTCATTCGTCAACCTTCTGCAGATTATATGCCCTTCAACTTTCCTCTGGCTCATACTGTCTGCCTGGTCACATGCTACTCTGAAGGTGAAGAAAGTCTACGAACAACCATGGATTCTATTGCGACAAGCGACTACCCCAACTCACACAAGGTACTCTTGGTCATCTGCGACGGTATCATCACTGGATCTGGTAACAGTCGTTCGACCCCTGATATCTGTATCTCAATGATGAAGGATTTGATTGTCCCGGAACATCTCGTTGAACCTGCTCATTACGTGGCTATTGCTGATGGTAGTCGACGCAACAACATGGCCAAGGTGTATGCTGGTTTTTACAAATATGACGATTCGACGATTGATCCTTCTCTGCAACAACGGGTCCCGATGGTGACGATTGTAAAATGTGGCACCCCGGAAGAAGCAGCAACCGCCTCTAAACCTGGGAATCGTGGCAAACGAGACTCACAGATTATTCTCATGCAATTCATGCAAAAGGTGATGTTTGACGAACGCATGACGACAATGGAATACGATTTGTTTAACTATCTCTGGCGGGTCTGTGGTGTTTCTCCGGATTGTTATGAATTCTGTTTGATGGTGGATGCTGATACTCGGGTTTACTTTGATTCTCTGAGTCGTCTCATCAGTTGTGCTGTCAAGGATCCTTCTATCTCTGGTTTATGTGGTGAAACAAAGATTGCTAACAAGACTGGTAGTTGGGTGACAATGATTCAAGGTAAATTTTAGGAATACATACATATATATATATATATATATATATATATACCGTTACTGATCTTTCTCTTTGTTTATACTAGTCTTTGAATACTACATCTCTCATCATCAAAGTAAAGCCTTCGAATCGGTCTTTGGTATTGTCACATGTCTTCCTGGATGCTTCTGTATGTATCGGATCAAGGCTCCCAAAGGTCCAGATGGTTATTGGGTCCCCATTCTTGCTAACCCTGATATTGTCGAACACTATTCCGAAAACGTGGTGGATACTCTACACAAAAAGAATCTTCTATTGCTCGGTGAAGATCGGTATCTTTCCACATTGATGCTGCGCACCTTCCCCAACCGGAAAATGATGTTTGTCCCCCAGGCTGTGTAAGAAGAAAAAAAAAAAAAAAAAAAAAAAAAAAAAAAAAAAAAAAAAAAAAAAAAAAAAAAAAAAAAAAAAGGAAGGAGAATAGGAATTTGACTATCGTACTCTTTGCGTCTTTTAGGTGTAAAACGGTTGTCCCCGACACATTCTCGGTACTATTATCTCAACGGCGAAGATGGATTAATTCAACTATTCATAACCTGATGGAATTGTTATTTGTGCATGAGCTCTGTGGTACATTTTGCTTCTCAATGCAATTTGTAGTGTTTATGGAATTGGTGGGAACTTTGGTAAGTAGATGATTTGTCGAAATGAAATAGATATAGCTGAATCTAATTGATCGTATTTTGCACTGCACAAATAGGCCTTACCTGCTGCTATCTCCTTCACTCTTTACTTGGTCATCATGGCGTGTATTGGACAACCTGCCATCTTGCCTTTAATCTTGTTGGCTCTGATTCTAGGTCTCCCGGCGGTGCTTATTGTTATGACAAGTCGAAAAGTGGTCTATGTCTGCTGGATGTTGGTCTATCTCATCTCACTGCCCATTTGGAACTTTGTTCTACCTGTCTATGCTTACTGGCACTTTGACGACTTTTCATGGGGTGATACACGAAAGGTGGAAGGATCGTCCGACTCTGATAAGAAGAAGGATGCGTTGGGACATGGTGACAAGGATGGTGAATTTGATAGCTCCAAGATCACGATGAAAAAATGGAGTGATTATGAAAAGGACCGACGGATTCAACTGGCCATCAATCAACACTTGCCTATTCCTCGATTCATGGAACGACCACGTAGCACAATGGATATTTTTAAAGATCAACAGAACCCTCGGAACAGCCAAAAAACTGGCTCAGCAGGATCTAATGATAGTGATACTCCATTGTCTTTAGCAACTCCTAGTAGTGGTCCTCTCTCTGGCGATCTATCTGATTTACCGTTGCAGCGTCATCACATCTCCGCTCCATCCACAAATCATCCACGAGCAAATCACACCACAATGACCAACTTTTACAATAATAAAAGTGATCTCCTACCACCGCTTTCTCAACAAGCTTATAAACCCTTGCCGCCGAACAAAAAACAGGATCCATTGGTATTGATCAACAGCAACACAACATCACCATCTCAAAAAAAATGGAACAGTACAAGTACATGGGCTGATCCTGCTCCCCATCATCAATCGGACAAGACATAATACATTACAATAACATTACCATTAGAATATACTATTTATCGCATTCTTATTTATATTAGATATACTTTGTATATCCCCCCCACTCTCTCTGTTTTTTATTGTTTTTCTATTATTATCTTTTGTATTCTCAATAAAACTACTAAAGTTGCAATGTTGCTTTAAATTGTTTGCCATGTTTTTGGAATGACACATCAATGCTTTCAGAAAGGGTGGTCATGATTCGATAGGGCGACAAGGATTCATGCAGATCGACCAAAATTTAAAAGCCCGATCACATTTAGGCACGAGTAAATTTAATTTTTCGTCGATTAGGGTAAACTTTAGCCCGAGTGGCTTCCTATAGGCTTCATCTCATTGATGCGAACTATGATGGCCAATGTCCTGTATAAGATTGTTATAATTTGACAATGCACGAGTTTTGATCATCTGATTTTTTCTTTTTCACACCACATAAAAGAGCTTTTTAAATTCTTTTCAACTTTCCTTGGGGATGCCCACCCCTTTAACAAACAACAGCTTCTTGTCAGTCAATTCTTGGATGAGAATATAGCTGGCACCCCTCCTTTGAGAGGGATGGGTACAGGGCTTCGGCCAACGGTAAGTGAAAAAGAAAAGGAACCACATACTTACACACAATACTAACTGATATTTCATCCTTCGCTTATTCGACGAAAAATTCAAGTTACCCATTTAGGCACTACTTCTGCACGATTTTCACGAATTGACATCCCAGTCAGACCCGATTTAAATGATAATGGCGATATGCCCAAACCAAAAGGGCGACAAGTTGATCAATATTTGTTTTTTCAACTGTTTCTGAATGTGCGACAAGTAATTCTGGAAACACTGTATTGGTTCAATGATATCATATAATACACAATTAGTCCTTTTACATCATGTTTTTAAAATAGTAGACAAGTAAGGCTTGATAGTTCCCAAACCAGCCTAGTAAAAATATATTATGGTTTATTATAAAGCAGTAATCAACTTTATTGAAGGGGTAGTATGATAAAGTGTATATATATAACTAGAGAAGACAGGGAAGTCTAAAAAAAGGCAAAGATAAAAGAGGCAGGTGCTTAGCAGATGATAACTAGAGAATCGATGAGCACCAGATCCATCTGTTGAGGTAGTAGACTTGTATATTGACAGAATAAAGAAATCCTACTGCCCCCCAGAGTCTATTACCATGCTCTTTTCTTCATATACGTTGTTGGTTTGATCTATTGTCATTAGAGCGCTGGGATGGTGTTGTAATCCTAGACCTTGTAAAGTAGGATGCATCAGCCATATGTCCATATTGTTGTTCCCACAGTTTGATTCATCGTATTCTACCCTACTATCACAGTATTAAAAAGTCAATATCTAGTTGTGTCGTCCTTTCGACAACTGTCTCTTACCTTTGAGTTCTACAATGAAGAGAATCTTGTATCCACTGCCACTACCATCATGAGTAAGATAAAGGTGTGTTCCTTGTCAGTTCAAGTCCCTTGTTTGTTAAAGGTCGGTCCTATTTAAGAGTGGGTTATCTCGAGACATTTTTCTTTTTGTTGGTTATTACCTGTATTTATATATACTTGGGGTTTCTATCAACAGTTAATCAAGGTGATTCTATTACAAATATAAAAAAAGGACGACAGAAAAAGAAAGAGAACCACTTTTTTATTTTATCGATCTGCTCTCCAACCAATCAATTCAAATCCCGCAAAAAAGGGTAAAGTCCCTTTAATCAAAGAACTTTTTCCTCCCCTCTTTTCTCTTTCTCATTCTAAAACACACACCACCATGGCGGTTTCTTTAATAGTCTACGTGGCTACTTTTTTTATATTCATGTGTAGTTATGTATTAACTATTCTTGCTCTCGCTCTCCCTAAATGGTATTTCAAAAAAAAAAAAAAAAAAAAAAAAAAACACTCGAATGATATACCAATATGCTTATACCTACTTTATTAATCCTTCATAGGTTGACCTTTATCACACCAGTACCCTTTTATACAGAAACAAACTATGGTCTCTTCAAGATGTGCAGAAGGTATGTAGGGAGGAAAAGGAAACAAACGGAAGGTGACCTTACTGATTTGTTTCATACTCAACTCACTTGATTTTTTTTTAATATAGCTTTGCAAAAGAATGCCGTACTTTCCCTTCAGGAGAAGATGGTGACTGTGGTGAAGGTAAGAGTTAAAAAGGGAAAAAGGGAAAAAAGGCGGCGAAGTATAACTAACACCTTCTTGTGTAGATGGATTCTGTGAATTATGGCAAGTACTGGGGGAAAAAAAGTAGTACTTGAACTCACATTTTAATCTATTGTAGGCGTGGGGCTGCTGCTGGAGTTGTCCTGAGCGCCATTCTCGGGGCTTTTGTCATTTTGGCTTTGCTAGGAACAATGTGTAGTGGAAGACGTAAAAGAGCAGGCGCTTGGGTAACCATTGCAGGGTAAGTCAAAACAAGCATCAAGGATCATGTATTTACTAACTTGTTTATCATGCGCTGGATCATAGACTACTTTTGTTATATGGTAAGATGATAAAAAGACGGATTATCATGAACTAACTAAGGTCTATGCTTTTTATTTTCATTATAGCCATTCCTCAAGTCTTGTCAATGAGTATCATTGCCTATCTCTTCAACTCAAGCTCAAGCTTCTACATGGGTACCCGATACAATGTCTCTTTTATACTCTGCATCATCAGCTGGTGCCTTAGTATTTTTTTGGCTGTGGTCTTATCTTTGGTTGCCTTTATTGGTCCTCCTGAATATGCCTACAACCCGATCGATTCTTGATGCCTTTTACTTACGATTACGTAGTATATAGCAATAGGATATGTCTTTTTATTATAACATAGTAAATAAATAAATGTTCCAAAATCATGTATGATTAAACTCAGTGTCTAATTGTGTGTGTGTGTGTGTGGAATGCTAAATTAATGAATAGCGCATTAACATATTGACCGCGTTACTATGATATATAGCATTATTTGCAACTGACATAATCACGGTCTATTGTCTTTGGGCTCTGAAATCAATCAGATCATGCTACGTTATTTAAAGAGCGACAAACATTCTACAAAGTTGATTTACACCGGATAACATCCCAAAGACTTTTATTATTATTATTATGTATATAAACAATAAACAAAGCAGCTAAAGACTATAACTAACCCTAATCCACCAGACCCTGTCTATCAGAGATTCAACAAGCGAATTGCATTTCCACCAAGAATACCTTCCTTTAACTTTTGATCCAATCCAGCCTGATCCAGAGCCGCCAGATTACTATCCACCGAGAGCCAACGTTTTGATGATGTACCTGAAGGAGGAGGAAAGAAAGGATGATCAGTGCCAAACATGATATGATTTGGATCAGCAAAGTTCACCGTAGCCAGCACGCCCGAGTCATGGTAGATAACCGCATCGTAATACATTTTCTTGAGATACCAGGAAGGAGGATGTAAAAGTGATTGAGAGATAGTCAGATCATGTGCCACGCAAGAGTCGATGCGGCCCGCCAAGAAGGGCAATGTTCCACCAGCATGGGCCAACATGAGCTTAAGGTTGGGAATTTTATCAAAGATACCAGACAAAATAAACCGGGTGACAGCAATGGTAGTTTCCATGGGGAAGCCTAGGGCCAATTGCAGCGCATGTCCCTTTTCGTTCCCCGAGGTCTCCAATCCATTGGTATCGTTGTTGATGGGAATACCATAGTGAGGGTGTAAGAAAATCAGTAGATCATTGTCCGCAATCGCCTGGAAGAGAGGTACCAAAGCTGGATCGTCCAAACCACGCCCTGCACAGCCATGAGTACCCATAATGACACCCCGCATAGACCCCAACGACGCAATGTGCTCGACTTCTCGGATTGAAGCTTGGACATTGGATAACGGAAGGACACCAAAGGAGTAGAGTCGTTTAGGCACTTGGTCGCACATGTGTTGGATATCAAGGTTGATGTGACGAGCTGTATCATATGTCGATTGAGTGTCGGGTAAAAAGTCTAACCAAGGATTGGCTAAACTAATCACAGAAATGTCAATACCATGTTCATCCATAAACGCTAATTTTTCGCCCACGTCCGAAAACCCGCTGGTGACCGGTCGACCATTAGCTGTTGTAACATCCTTGTCTTCACCGGGGAGAATTACCAATCGTTCCAAGGATGACTCGTCAAGTGGTGGAAGGATTCTTGGAACTTGAGTACGTTCACGAAGTAGCTGTAGATAACTTGGGACATAGACATGAGTGTGTATGTCGACAACACTTTAACAAATCATATATAAATATAAAGAAGAAGAATAGATAATGTTAGTAAACAGACCTTTAGCACGTGGTTTTGTTTTTAGTTATACATTACGTTGTTTTATCAAGAGTCATCGTCCAGTACGTAACAGAAGAAAGCGAATATAAAAAAAAGGGGGGAGGAAGACGTGAGAAAAAAGCGAAAGAATAAAAATCGTCGGCGTTCTTTTTAAATTTAAGATTTCTGCACTTGAGCTTTTTTTTTTTTTTTTTTTCTTCGGAGTGTCACCGGGCAAATGAGGACTAGTATGGATTTATCTATCATAGCTATAATACAAGTAGCTTTGTGTTGTGTAATACTATTAACACAGTTAAACAAGTGCCGAGGAGCTGATAAGGAAACGAGATATCTATCGTTCTTGTTGATTCAAACGCCGATTTAATTTTATTTATGCCGTTCTACTCATCCTGAGGAGGTCTAAACGTTGATGGTTTTAATGAGTATATGATAGGAGCCAAGAAGCCCGCAAACAGTTTTTATTTATAAATGACAAAGATATTCTACACAGCTACAAAACAAGTATAATGCTATAAAGAGTAAAAAAAAAAAGTTGATGTATGTAAATTATGATGGTAAAGAGCTAGTCCAATCCCATTTTTCCCAATTGTCCAAAAACTTCTTTTGTCTTGTACGATTTTCGCTTTTGTGGTAGTATTTGGGCCGTCTCCATAGTGTTGGGCTAAGATCCAGCATTCCACCAATGATTTCCTAGATGAATAAAGTGTTGTTAAAAAGAGAGCAATGGTCATCACCAAGCAATATCCTACTTACCTTGCCAAACCAGTGAGGGAATTCCTTGTCGTTTTCAATCACATGCCCATATCCCTTGTCCAAACCACACCAGACATGAAAGTAAGGCAAGTTTTTCACCATGGAATAACGGAATCCCCGGTCAGACGTATCGATGAGTTTCTTGTGTTGAGACCATTCTTCACCGGCTTCCATGATTCCTTCCTATAATCAAATACAAAATCATTAGTGTCAAGCCCCTTGTGTCATTTGTTGTTATTTTTACCTTAAAGTAAGCAGGTGCGTCTTCATATACGCCATATGGGACAGGAATAGCTTCAATAACTGTATGCCGTTGGGATCGAAGATTGGTCACAGTTTCCATAAACACGACGCCACAATGTTGTTCATCAAACATCCGTAAAAGACATTTTTGAAAGTTCTACATGTAAAAATAAAAAATAAAAAGATATTAGTCAAACCATACAAGCCAACCCCTGTCTACTGACTTACCCTGACTTCGGTCCACACTTCATCATCACATTCCAGCATTGAGCTAACATGTTGAATAGGCACTATCATACAATGACCAGGGGCAAGTTCTTGAGTATTGGGTAATGCAAGGTATGTCTGTGTAGCCAAAGAGATCATCGCACACTGAGGAGGAGTATTGTCATGATAACATAAGCGACAGGTTTCCAACGCTTTCTGTGTTCGTTTATGATCTAAAACAAAAATAGAATGAGTTTAGTTCACATGATTGGTTTTCTTATGAAGATCTTACCAGATATAGCGTATTTCATCTTTTGTTCTTCGGACATTCCTTTCTTGGCCGCCATCACATCAGCCTTGTCATCCATATAATCCAAGTTGTTCTAAAAGTAAAAAAGATTGTGAGTATTCTCTCTTTTAATCAACATCAACCGAGTTGTATACATACTTCAAAGGACGCATCACCAGCGATTCTATTGGCAAATTCCATATCCATGTTGTTGACTTTCCGGCTACCAGCACGTTCTTGGCGCACCATATCCATGAGAGACATCGAATCATCTGCAGCACTGTATCGAAGTCGTTCGCCTGTCACCTTGTCATGTGTTCCTTCATACTGTTTTTTGCCCTTCAATAATGATCCATCCTGTTGAGTGTTGCCCTTTGATGATAATGCATATTCATATAATTTGCCTTCACTGTCCACGGTGGGTAGCATGGTCACATTATTTTCGTTGGTAGCCTATAATATATATATATATATTAGTTCAATTCCATTTTCCATTTAATAAGCAATCCATACCTGTTCATTGTAATCATCAGGGGCAGCTTCAAATCGGGCCACCTGTTTCTTGTATTCCTTTTCTAATTCAACAGCACTGTCTTCGTTCCCCATCAGTCTGGCCTTCATGATTTTCGAGTTGAGTTTGTTGAGTTCGTCACGAGTCAAGATTGGTTCTGCTGATATGGCGGACACAGATGGTAAAGGTGTTGGTGTCTGATGAGAAGTGATGATAAGTGGTGCATTGCACGCCGGGGGAGTGTTGGTAGATTTACTTGGAGAGTCAAGTCGAGCCCGTTGTACGCGATCAGGAGAAGGAGATGAGACTCTTGTTCGCTTTTCCCGTCGACTTTCGGAATCCTGTTGATCATTGCTATGTCTTGTTGACTGGTATGATGATGACTGAGGTGGTCGTCGGAATTGATTCTGGGAGCTTTTTTTATCTGTATCGGCAAACATGTATTTTCTTGATGAGCCACGATCGCCTTGTTGTCTTGATGATGAGGATCTGTCTCCGTGTCGTGATTTGCGTTGATCCAAGTAGTCCCGTTCATCTAAAGCCTCTTGAAGTTTTTCTTTAGACTATATAAAAGAGTGCATGAGTAAAAGAGATTGTCAATCATCCGTTCCATATAACCCTATACTTACTCCATAGCGTTCCAAGCCCACTTCTTTAACACTTCGTCCTTCGTCTTCAGCCTGTTCGATCACACGTTTCAGTTTCATCATACGCCAGTTGGAACCTGCATCGCCAAACTTGATTGTGGATTTCTTTTCTTCATAGTCGTCAATACCAATACCTGCCTTGAATTGTGTGTTGAGTTCCCGGTGACTAATCTTGAGCTAGATGAGAGAAGAAGACAAAGAGGTAAATAAGGACACTAGTTTTTTTTGTTTTCCTTTTGATGGTCGTTTACTCTACCTTGTCTGGGTTCGGTTTGTCTTCTTCTTTTGGTTCAGGTTTTTTCGATCCAAAGTCACCAAAGTCAAAGGAGGAATCCAACATCCAATCATGTCGTGCTTGTGGTACTTGTGGTGGTGGTGGTGTTGGTTGTTTAACTGGGGCTAAAGTCACTACGTTGTCGTGATCGGTCTTTTCCACCCAAAGTGAAGGATCAGAGTAATCCACTTCCATAGATTGGCTTTCATCGTAGGTGTCGTCGTGTCGAGATGAAGAAGACTTTTTATGCTTTTTGTGATCACGGTGCCGATGATGGTCTTTATGGTCTTTCTTGGAGGATTTGCTTTTACTGTCTTTTGATTTGTGTTTATGTTCCCCCATCTTGTCGATAATGTTAAAAGAGCAAGGAAAAATTACTCGTGGAAAAAAAAAGCGTCAGTCAAAGTAGCCAATGTCGGGATTTAAATTTAGTTGCTCCACCCACTGACTGTTTTTCGATTGGAGGAGCTTTTTTTTTTTTTTTTTTTTTCCTTCTTCTTCATTCCTTGTCTTTTTTACATTATGCCACGACATTCCAAAAACAACACAGCAGGTAGTGTCTTTACTTATCATGAAACCAAATCTCTAGATTATGGTACAAAAAGGGTAAGGATATAAAAAAAAAACAGTCTGTTTGTCCATGCTTGTGAAACTAAACTCTCTCCCCTTTTCTTTTTAGGCTCGACTTGGCCGTGAATCCTTTAGGGACTTTGATGCCTGTTACCTGTGCTTACAAACAGCTCGTGAACCTGTTGCTTGCTCCAAAGGACATCTTGCCTGTCGTGAATGCTACTACGAATCTTATCTTCAACAAAAAAAGGATATCAAACGAGAACAGGCATTATTGGAACAAAAGCTCGCCAATCTAGATGATCGAAAACAACAAGACGAGGCGGCAGCAAAACAGGCACTATTGGATGAATTCGAAAGGACTCAAACTAGTGTATTAGGACAACGAAAAAACTTTAGGGAAGGTGATCAAGCAAATACCACCAAGGACACAAAAACTACCAACTCTTCGCAACAAGATGGTGCTGGTAAGAATAGCCACAGATAACACTAGCCTTCATAACTTGTATTAATATTCTTTTATATGGCTATTTTTAGTGGGTACAAAACGGAAATTGGACCCTACAGGATCCCAAGATAGTGGCAAACCATCAAAACAAAAGCTAAAGTCAAGTTTCTGGTTGGTAAGCAATGAAAAGATTCCCCTCCCCTCCCCCTTAATAAAAGAAATAATTGCTCATCCTACTTCTTTGGTCTTAATAGCCTACTATGACACCTGCCGCCGATACACAAACTAAGGATGAAATCAAGGCTATCCAAACACAACCCCTCTGTCATGCAACCAAAGAATCTCATCCCCTCAGGTAATAATTTTATATGAAAAGAAAGACTAGTTAACATTGTCCAATCAATTAACCTCTCTCTTTTTAGTATGAAAGGTATGATCGAAGTCAAGTTTGCCAAAGACAATGAAGACAAATCAATATGTCCTGCTTGCTTGAAAACACTGTCCAATTCAACAAAACTATCAGGTAAATCAAATCTTCTTCCCTCACTCTAGGGTACTAATCTATTGTATTCATTTTGAATCATCATAGTAATGCGAAACTGCGGCCATGTGGTTTGTCATAGCTGTATAGACATGTTTATTAAGAAATCCAAAAAGTGCTATGTCTGTGAAGAAAAAACAAAAACCAAAGATATCGTGGACATGACTTCTGAAGGTACTGGTTATGCAAGTGGAAGCTCTTTGGCAATGGCAGAGCGATTTGAT
Organism: Chlamydoabsidia padenii; assembly: GCA_025330725.1. Classification (NCBI taxonomy): domain Eukaryota; kingdom Fungi; phylum Mucoromycota; class Mucoromycetes; order Mucorales; family Cunninghamellaceae; genus Chlamydoabsidia; species Chlamydoabsidia padenii. The sequence goes on along the minus strand of JAIWND010000054.1, from coordinate 43,564 downwards.
CTGGCTTTCCAGTAGTAGTAGTAGTGGTAGTAAATGTAGTAATAGTTTTTTATTGGTTGATATTAACTTTTAATAAAAAAAAAAAAATAATACTTTTTTTTTTTTTTTTTAACAATGACTTGACTCCAACCATGATTATCAATGCATGGAATATAAGATTGGATGACTGAAGAAGGGATTGGGTTAAATAGGCGTGGGGTAGTAGCAGCTTGACCAAAACCGATCTTGACACTAGACAAAGGCAGATGAGTAGAGAAGGAGGGTATCGGGCCTTGAATATCAATAACCGAAATTCATGCACGCGATCTTAAAATCCTCCTAGTTCAAACCGTTTCTACTTTCTTTTTCTTCATTATCATGAATGGTCACCCAGCTCTAAAGTGAATACTCAATAGTTATTTTTTATATAAAAGGGGATGTAGCCATTGTCGATAAATGGAAAGGAGCATGATTTTCTTTCCTAGTAAACATAAAGATATGGTAAATAGTGCATCGACCAATCATCTGGTAACTTGTTCTTTATTATAGATAATACTCATAGAGTGCCTATAAAAAGGCAGGCGTATACACTTGTAGATAATGCATGGAGCTCATCTTGATTATCATCTATTCACTCCTTTTTATTACATTTAAGCGGCGATTTAATTTTGTTGGTGTGGAAAAATGTGTTAAATTTTCCTTGCCGTAGATTCTCCTCTTCCTTTTTTTTTTATTGCCTCCCTCCTCTTAACACCATTGTCTCTTTCTTTTTTGTCCCTTTACAACTACCACTACATCCACTTCATCTTAGAAACTATTAATAACCGTTTAACGTTGCCACTCTTACTACATTGATATCCCAAGTATGACCTCCGCCGTCTCATCTCCACCGTCTTGCAACTGCACTATTGACCGTTTATTATCCGCCAATGATAGTTTTATCTTTATTACTGGATCTCAAAAACAATCGGATGCTTCTGCTGGTAAACCATACGTAGCCTATAATATCAGAACTGGGGTAGGTTTGACAAGAAAAGTAAACACAATATACTTACATCCAGTACTCAGCTCTAACACCACGTATTTATTAACAGACTATAGAAACAAAACATCGATACAGTGAATTCGAATCTCTTTGCAAATCCTTCATGAAACTTTATCCGACGGTTATTGTGCCACCCATCCCGGAAAAACACTCTATAGGTAAGAATAAAGATACTTACATTGACAAGGAAAGTGTTATTCATGTTTATTGTATACTAATCTGACTTTTCTTCTTATCCTATATACCTAGTCGATTATGCTGCTTTACAAACACGTGTCAAGGACGACTTGGCCACGGTGGAAAAACGAAAAAGGATGCTGCAAACTTTTTTGAATCGTGTAGCCAAGCATCCAATTCTCGGTCGTGATCATGTCTTTCACCGGTTTTTGGAAAGTGGAGTGTCATGGGTAAGTAGGGAAAGAAAGAAAAAAGAAAACATATGGTAAAAGGCTATGTAGCTGATCTAAATTACCCTCTTGTATAATCACATCTAGTCGGACGTCCTACATTCACCACCGTTATCCGTCTTGCCCAAGAACCAGCTTCAAACGATCTATACTCAACCAACAACAGGATTGACAAACGAACAGGCGAATGCAATTCTTACTAGTCACTTGGTGCCTACTCCCTCTTCGGCTTATCTCTTGAAACAACCTGATCAGAAATTCGAAGAATCTGAACTCTTTACTTACCGGGTTGCCAATTATATGAACAATAACCTGGAGAAGAGTCAACGCAAGGTGATCCGTCGTTTAGGAGGTAAACATTTGGGTGTAAGAGGATAAATTTTATTTTGTAGGATACAAACTAACAAGATTAACAATTAATTGTTATCATAATAGAACTGGCAAATGATTATGCTGAACTTGGTGCTGTCTACAATGGCTTTAGTCTTAACGAAGAAGGTCCGGTGGCAAACGCTATTGAAAAAATTGGTCAAGCAGTGGATGCATCCTACTCAAATACTGGTGAAATGGTAAAGTGAATGATAGAAAGAAAAAAAAAAAAAAAAAGGAGGGAAACTCATTAATTACGTTATATAATAACATAGGTAACGATGATTGAAGGTGACTTTGCTGAACCAATCCAAGAATATGCTCAATTTGCACAAATAATCAAACAAGTACTCAAATTCCGACACTTGAAACATGCCCAGGTGGAAATGATTGAAGATTCTTTACAAAGCAAACGGGATTCTTTGGCGACACTCTCGGAAATGGAAGGTGAATCACAGCGACTGGAAGAAGCCATGGCCCGGGAACACACAATTGGAAAAAATGCGGTGGATATTGACGAACTCAACAATGGAACGGTGGATGTGGATGGGAATGCGATATCGCCCCCTCTTGGACATCAACAGGAATCAAACTCAATCTCTTCATCTACCATGTTTAATAATCCTTATGCTTCTGATCAATCTATCAGTCCCACAGCAACCTCATCAACACCAACGGCGGGAACGGCCAGGAATAATAAACCACATGCTTCTTTTTCAAGTCCCAATACTAGACGACGCTCTCGATCTGCCTGGTCAGGGCCTATGCAAATGGTGAATGCGGTAGGTCATACTTTACAAGGTTTGATTGATGTCGATCCTGTGGCTACTAGGCGCAACCAAATTGGAAAGACAAAAGATGCCATTGATTTGGTAAGTACGACTGAAAAGAAAGAAGAAAAGATTGGGTGAAAGGGAGGTGGAGGGAATACTACTGCACGAATAATAAAACTAACTCTACTCTTTACTTCATTGACACATCGGGTGTTAAACCACAAAAGCTGGAAGGGGCTTTGGAAATCACTCGACAAGATCTGGCAGGAATCTCACGCGATGTACAAGCAGACCTAGATAGATTCCAACAAGAAAAAATTAAAGACCTAAAGGAAATGCTGATTGCCTATGCCAAAGCTCACATCCAATACTGTCAACAGGTAAACAAAAAGATCATTCTTTATATGAAACAATTACTCATTTTTTGGTACCTTTTATAACAGAATCTCGATGCCTGGCAAGAAGTCAAGACCGAAATCAACCAAATTCCCGATCAAGTATGACCCTCTTTATAGTTAGATATAGTTAGTTATTAATCCCTTTACCTGCCATCTGTTTTGTAATATCCTTCCCCCCCTCTCTTCCCCATCATTACTGACATTTATTTATAATGAATCACCTTTACATCTACACATGCATTTAAACATTTCAAATAAACTGACTCATGTTTTTATTGTTACGCTATACCATCCATCATACACCTGTATAAAAATCAACCAGTCTACATTCATTTTTTAAAATAAACAAAAAGTTATAAATAGTGTTTTATTATTATAGGGGGGTATATAATTATAAATATATGTAAAAAGAAGAGATTCGTTCAAGTAATAACAAGTTGGGGGTAACAAAGAAGAGAAGAGATCGACTCTTCACAAAGGGGTGAAGTACTAAACTAGTTTGAAGAAGTAGAGTACATAAAAAAGGAGGAGGAGACTAGTAGATGTGACGCCGAGACATACCCAAAGTTTTCTTCCTACGTGGTGCTAAGGCCAAGGTGGAGGATGATTTCACAATGACATTGGTGGGTCGCAAACTGTTATCGTTATTGTGTTGTTCCAGAGTTAACATTGTCGCTATCGAAGGTGCTGAGGCTGATGATACCAAACAAGTCGAATCCTTTGGCCTTGATAATCCAGGAAGCCTCCGCCTTGGCTTGAAAGGTTCTTGAGATACCTTATCCGTTTGAGGAGATGTGATGATTTTCTTTGGTGATGATGGCAGATTCGTTGGATTCACTAGCCAATGTTGTTCATCCTTGGATGATTGTGTCAATCGCTGCTTGTTTTTTTCCACTCGAAGGTAATCTAGTGAGCTCTTTGTGCTGTGAGTTGAGTCTTGCGATGGTGCTTTGGTGCTGGTTTGAGTCGAGTCTTGTGATGGTGCTTTGGTGCTGGTTTGATCGATAGTGTTGAGGTCACTAGAAGCGTCGAGTTTGCCTTCATCATCCGAGCTTGAGAATGATTTGGCTGTTGATAATGTGCTTGTAGAGCTTATCTGGGAGAAGAATAGGTCAAGGCTGGATTGTTGTAATTTTTGTTGTGATGAGCTTTTATCATTCTTCGCATCGTCATCTATGTCAATAATCACAATAGTATAAAGTTTCGTCAACTGTTCGTTATTTTCCTCTTTTCTCCCAGCACTTACCAGCACCCAAGCATGATACAGAGTACATGTCCTGGCTATGGCTATGCTGTAATTGTATAGTTGAAGTCATGTCATCATTTCCAGCGTCCTGGGTGGTTGTCCCGTATAAATCATCCAAAACATAGCAAGTTTCTTGTTGACTGTCCAGTACAAGGTGATCTTTATGTAATATGTCGTTGGAATGGTGATGTTGTATTGATTGTTGGTCGCAGGTTGGTGACAAACGTAATGTGTCATTTTCAGGCTGGTCGTCGACTGGAAGTTGTGGAGTATCAGGCCAATCATCTAGAGATAAATCAAAATAATTAACCAAATATACCCCCCACCCACCCCATCGTCTTACCTTCATTATCACCAAAAGCATCAAATTCATCCTCGTCACAAATAAGAGTTTTATCATGTAAAGTATGTTCGTCGAGTTCGTCTACATTGTATGGAGCTGTTGCATTACTTTCATTCCCATCCGACCAGATACCAAAGGACTTTTTGCCGTCATCATCACTTGGTACAACACTTTTTACATTAGAATTATCTTGTTGCTGTTGTTGACGATATCGTTGCATAAAGTTTAGAGGTCGTGGTGGTAGTCGAGGAGGAAAAGAGGGAGAGTTCATGTTGCCAAAACTATCGCTATCACTGTCATCAGACATGGTGAGTGAACTGGTGAATGGTGATTGTTGCTGTTCCTGGTTATCGATTGGTGCATTAGACCTCCTCCGGCTGACGCTGTGACGAGGGACAGTAGAGATATAGTGTATAGGATCAGCAGCGCTACCGTATTTGTCGCCCTTGTCATTGTCGAACAGATCCGACAAGAATTCATCATCGTGTTGTTGTTCAGGTTGTTCAGGTTGTGAGGACCATGAGTCGGAAGTATATGGATCGTATGAATGGTCAGATTCATAAGGTGAAGACATGCCTGTATTTGATACGCCAAATGTAGTTGACAGCAATGGTGAAGAGTGGTCTTGATTATTGTCATTGTTGTTGGCATGTCCATTATCGCTATTGTTGTGGTTATCGTTCGGAGGTATGGATGACACGTTTAGTAGTGAAGCCAAACAATCTGAGGTGTATGTTCGTTTTTGAGGTACAGAGGGCGACGAGGTCAGGGGTTCAAGTGCTGTTGTATCAGTAGACTACAAACAAAGAAACAGGAAAAAAAAAAATTAGCCGCAAACACATTGTTCACTTTTACTTTTTTTTTTTTTTTAACCTGTAATCATTTTTCTTTTCTTTTTACCTTTGGACTGATAGAGTGTTTTAGGTCTATATCAATTAACCCGTGTAATGGAGAGAATGTTAGTTTTGTTTATCATGTATTGGCACTTTCTTTATCTTGGGTGGGGTTTTCTGCTTTTTACCTGAAACAGCATACGGCTGTGTATCTTCAAATGTGTTCTCCATGCAAATAAGTAGTTAGATACAATAGATAAGATTAAATGATAAAAAATGTCAAAAGTGAAAGAAGAGAGGGCGAAAAAAATAATACAACAAGTGCCGCTCAAATAATAAAATACAGTGTGTGTCCAAAAGCGGATTTTCAATTTTAATTTAACACGGGGTATGAACTGTCAAACGATGAATTACAATGATGTTGAGATGGAGAACAGGATTACACACAATACAAATCATCAATAGTTAGAAACTAGAAATTTGGTGCTGGTTTAATCATTAAGATATACTCAAGTTACTATCGCCTTTGAGCGACTTGCGATGAAGACATTTTTGATATTCACACCCCGCTGTCCAATCAAAATCGTTTTTGAACAATCTCTAAGTTGCAGATTTTTTTCATTTTCCTCGAGTTCGTTTCTTTACCTTCTAGATCATTTATCGCGATAATGTCAGGTTAGTGAACACAATAGATGCATATAATATGACGACGGTAAAGATATCCTTATAGCCGGCGTACTAGGTAATTAACCTTGTCTAAATTTACTTTTCTTCCGTAGATGATCCATTCTTATTCGCGCCTGACCTTCCCCAATAAAAAGTACCACGGATGTCACTCTTGCTTAACGAGGTAATAAAAGCCCTCTCTCTCTCTTTCTCTCTCTCTCTCTTTCTCTCTCTCTCTCTCTCTCTTTCACTTTTATATTGACCGACAAATCCCTCTTCCTACTTTTTTGTAAAAGTCATGATCGGTAGGTCATCTTCTTCGTGCTGTGATTCTATACCTCCTGTCACTACAACTCCTCTTGGTCAACTCTGCGATGAAAATACGTTTGACGAAAACTACGCCTCTTTTACGACACCGATACAAGCGAAACCAACTCAAGGGACGGTAAACTCGAACGACAAGCCAACTTTTAGTAAGGAAACCATCAAGACGACTGGACTCAAACCACAACAAACATGTAAAGGACCTGTGCGTACTGTGATGGGTGGATTGAAAAGTAAGTAAAAAGGAAATGGATGGATCAAAAGCCGATGATTTTGCCGGATTATATTAACTAAAGTGATTTTTTATCATATTAATCAAGATCTATTGGGGAACAAGAAGAAGATGACGGTATCTATGCCTTATGATGCTGTGCATGTCAATCACATTCACTTTGATTTTGAATCCAAAAGGTGGCAATGGGGTGGCGGATATCCAGAAACGATGTCTCTCTTATCAGGTAAATAAATAAAGTAACCATTTTAATGATAATAATAGATGATAATATTGAAACTCACATTGACGAAGGATTATAATAGATATTCAACAAGATCTGCTTGCAACATTTATTCGGCGATTGTATACTGAACTGGAAATTGCTTGGGAAACTACTACCAGACAACAAAGTGATATGGATTCTGATGACGATGATGAACAGTTTAGATCTTTTAATATGACGCATGAACAGGTGGCTCTTCGTGTACAACAAAATTGTAAGATGCACGATCCTCGTTTTGGATATCATGATTGGGATCAAATTGGTGAAGGGTAAAGTAGGAAAAAAAAAAAAAAAAAAAAAAAGAAAAGAAAAAAAAACCCCCCCCCACTAGATGATCATCGAATTACTTACTCATCACTCTCTTATTTGATCTAGTGCATCTGGTATTGTCTACAGGGCTAAAGACCGACATGGATCAATAGTGGCAATCAAACGAATCCGGCTACAACAACATCCTCGACATGACTTACTATTGAATGAAATTATGGTCGCCAAAACACCCGGTTGTCATGTCAACATCATACAACATATCGAATCTTATTTGTGGCGCGACTGTGTGTGGATTGTCATGGAATACATGGATGGTGGGAATCTTACTGATATTGTCACCAATCGAACCATGTTTGAATGTGAAATGGCGACTTTTTGTCGAGAAATCCTTCAAGGCTTAGTTCATCTTCATTTGAATCGGATCGTACATCGGGATATCAAAAGCGACAATATCTTGATCAATCGTCATGGCCAAATCAAATTATGTAAGTTTATTGTAACTGAACTTGATGGATGTATAGAACTCACTCTTGATTTTTACATACATGTATAGCTGACTTTGGATTCTGCGCAAGATTGGATCGCCATCGACAACAAAGAAATACTATTGCGGGGACACCCTGCTGGGTAAGATAATGGATGACCAGATTACTCAGCATTTTTTTATTTTTATAACCATGTTGTCTTTTATATATAGATGGCCCCTGAAATTGTGGCGAACGAACCTTATGGATGCAAAGTGGATATATGGTCTTTCGGGGTAACAGTGATCGAGATGATAGAAAGGCAACCTCCTCATTTTGATAATCCCGAACGTGCTGCCACCATGCTGAAATTGAAACGACCTCCTTCTTTACAACACCCTGAACGACTAACACCCGCCTTGCGTCATTTTCTCTATCGCTGCTTTGAAGTGGAACCTCAACTCCGGGCATCGGCAAAGGAATTACTTCACCATTCTTTTTTGGATTCAGCGGGACCTATTGATGCACTACTGTCTGTATTGGATGTACCTTTGGATCTCTCTTTACTGCAATAGTTGGATTACCGGTGTGCTTTATACAAACGTTTTTTAAACATGTGTTTTACCTAGTTTATGTAGTCTCTTTTGTACAATGCAATAAAGAATGTTTAGGGGACTTGTCCTCTTTTATTATGTATGATAATATCTGTTAACGTTTGTATCTATACTCTGACTTGATGCTGTGGTGCACTTGGATCCATTCATGCCAAATGTACTCTTGTGTTACGAAGAAATGGGACTCCCAGCCACATGGCGGGGTTTGATTATTTTTTTTTTTTCCGGGTGTGTACCTTGCCCTTGTCAAAATTTCAATTCCCTTCTTCTTTTTCTTGTTGGTTTTACATTGTACAATGACATTTGTTCGTTCCCTACTTGGTGGAGTGGGACGAATGAAAACAACTGCACTACGCAGTGTGGCTGAACCTCAAGCTGTTCATTCTTTGTTACCTATCCAAACCTGGCGCCGTTGGCAAACTACCTCTACTGTTGATTATGATAATGCCGATCCTGTAGATGTTGTGAGTGACACTTTTTTTACTTCACACTTGTAACGTACTGAAACTAACCCCTTCTTCTTGTTTTCTTTTCTTTTCTTTTTTTCTTTTTAGGATCGTTTACGTAAACTTCGTAACATTGGTATTTCAGCACATATTGATTCCGGCAAAACCACCTGCACTGAACGTATTCTCTATTATACTGGTCGTATCAAGGAAATCCACGATGTCCGTGGTCGTGATGGTGTTGGTGCCAAGATGGATTCGATGGATTTGGAACGGGAAAAAGGTATCACTATTCAATCAGCTGCGACCTATGCCAGTTGGGGTGATTATAATGTCAACATTATCGATACACCTGGGCACGTTGATTTTACCATTGAAGTGGAACGGGCATTACGGGTACTGGATGGTGCGGTGATGATTCTCTGCTCTGTCTCTGGTGTACAATCTCAAACAATTACGGTGGATCGACAAATGCGACGATACAATGTGCCTCGTATCTCGTTTATCAACAAGATGGATCGTGCTGGTGCGAACCCCTTTAGAATTGTCGAACAATTACGAAACAAACTCAAACTGACTGCTGCTGCTATTCAAGTCCCCATCGGTGCCGAAGATCAATTCCGAGGTGTGGTGGATCTGGTGAAATGGAAGGCTTACTACAACGAAGGTGAAAGTGGTGAAGAATTGGCGGAACGTGATATCCCGGATGACTTGATGCCTTTGGCTACTGAAAAACGCTTGGAACTGATCGAACAACTCGCTAACGTGGATGACGAAATCGCCGATATTTATCTGATGGAAGAAGTGCCTACTGCTGAACAATTTATGAATGCTATCCGTCGTGCTACTATTGATCTCAAATTCACCCCGGTGCTCATGGGGTCTGCGTTTAAGAATACTGCTGTCCAACCTCTATTGAATGCTGTGGTTGACTATCTGCCTGACCCTACCGAAGTGACCAATACTGCTCTGGATATCAAGGATAATGAAAAACCTGTCGATCTGTCTCCCTTCTCTGCCAATCCTTTTGTTGGTCTTGCTTTCAAGCTGGAAGAAGGCCGTTATGGACAACTCACTTATATGCGTATCTACCAAGGCTCGTTGAAGAAGGGATCCTTCATCACCAATGTCAAGACTGGCAAGAAAATCAAGGTGCCTCGTTTGGTGCGTATGCATGCGGCGGATATGGAAGATGTGGACGAACTCGGTGCAGGTGAAATCGGTGCCATGTTTGGTGTGGACTGTGCCAGTGGTGATACTTTTACTGACGGAACTCTCCAATACTCCTTGTCCTCCATGTTTGTCCCTGAACCTGTCATCTCTCTCTCCCTCGTACCCAAAGGCAAAGAAACTCCCAACTTCTCCAAGGCTCTTAACCGATTCCAAAAAGAAGATCCTACCTTCCGTGTGCATGTGGATAGCGAAAGCAAGGAAACGATTATCTCTGGTATGGGTGAACTCCATTTACAAATCTATGTGGAACGTATGAAGCGGGAATACAATGTCGAATGCTTGACTGGTAAACCTCAAGTCGCCTTTCGGGAAACCATCACTCAACCTGCCAAATTCAACTATACTCACAAGAAACAATCTGGTGGTGCTGGTCAATTCGGTCGTGTCATGGGTTACCTTGAACCTATGGCTAAGGATGAAGAAACGGGCAAGGACATTGAATTTGATAACCGGGTGATTGGTGGTAATATTCCTACCAACTATATTCCTGCTTGTGAAAAGGGATTCAATGATGCACTGGAAAAGGGTCCTTTGATTGGTCATCCTGTGAATGGGATTCGTATGGTGTTGGAAGATGGTGCTGCTCACGCGGTGGATTCCTCGGAATTGGCGTTCCGTATCGCTACCAAGAATGCTTTCCATGATGCTTTTGCCAAGGCCAAACCCACGATCCTCGAACCTATCATGAATGTCTCCATCTCTGCTCCTATTGAATTCCAAGGCTCGGTGATTGGTGGTTTGAACAAGCGTAAAGGGACCGTGGTGGATACTGATATTCAAGAAGATTACTTTAATGTCATTGCTGATGTGCCCCTGAATGATATGTTTGGCTACTCGACTGAACTCCGATCTGCTACACAAGGTAAAGGTGAATTCTCCATGGAGTACAAGGAACACTTGCCTGTACAAACTTTTGTGCAGGAACAACTTATTCAAGAATACAAGAAGAAAGAAGCCGAAAAGAAATAGAACATAGTAACATCTCCCCCCTCATTATTATCATCTTTTACCCTACCCTTTAGCATAATGAACTTGTTTTAGAATAGAATGCTTTTTTATATACATATACTGATCTTAATAAACAATCATGACATTATGCCCCTCTTTTTTACTCTATGTGTGATTGGAAGTGTGTGCCTGAAATATTGACGTGTCGGGATATGAAACCAACAAAATAAAAATTGACCCGGGATTAAAAAAAATCTTACTTCTTTCCTTTTTCTCTCTACTTGTCTCCACCATGGTACTATTATATAAAAACAACATGTTTCCATTGATTCGAAAACAGCTATTTGGATCTTCTTTGTCTTTCCATTCTTTATCACCACGTGCTGCACCCACCATTACCAACCATGTTGACTGTTACATCTCCAAACTACACGATCCTTATACCAACCTGGCTATAGAAGAATGGCTCTTACGTACCACTGATCCCAAACGATACATTCTGTACTTGTGGCGTAATCATAACTGTGTAGTGATTGGGCGTAACCAAAACCCTTTTCAAGAATGCAACCTCCGGTTTATGAAAAACAATAACATTCCTTTGGTGCGAAGACGATCAGGTGGTGGTGCTGTCTATCATGTAAGTGGGATCAATACAGGGTCAGAAAACACTCACTTTTTTTTAAAAACTTTTTTCTGTTAGGATATGGGCAACTCAATTTATACGATATTCATGCCTAGGGAAGCCTTCTCTAGAAGAGCCAACGCGGAACTGGTGTCTCGGGCTCTTTTACAATTGGATATCCCTGCCGCCGTGAATGATCGACATGATATTGTGGTAAATGATCATAAAGTCTCTGGTAGTGCTTACAAGATTATCAAGGACAGAGCTTATCATCATGGTACCATGTTGGTTGATGCTAATACAACTCATCTTAAAGGCTGTTTATCAAAAAAATACATGGACAAGGTAAGAATAATAGGGGATAGGTGGTCGATGTATGTCACTCACATTTTATTATATAGTCAGGTTTACAATCCAAAGGTGTGGAATCTGTACCTTCACCTGTTACTAATTTGCGGGAATACTCTTATACGGTGGATCATCAGCAATTCTGTGAATCGGTACTGACGGAATTCGAACGAGAATACAATCAAGGCATCAACGTACAACCAACAATGATTGATGAATCGACTCTGCATCAATTGCCGGAACAAGTGGAAAAGACAAGACAAGAGCTATGTACCTGGGATTGGATTTATGGTCAAACTCCTGAATTCACTCATACTTTGGACAATGAATTCGACTGGGGCCATGTGGTAAGGATACATATATAAATTGAAAAGAATGAACCTGGCTGATCTTTTTCTTTTCTTTTTAGAACCTATTCTTACGGTCCAGGCATGGATTAATTACCGAAGCGGAAATGTCGACTGACTCGATTGGAGCTGACCAAGTTACTCTTGTCTCTGCGCTGTCTCTAGCTTTGAAAGGATGTCGCTATTCTCAACTCGCTGGTCAAGATGCTATTGATAAAATCAGTGCGGACATTCCTGGTCTTGTTAACGAAGAAAATGTCATTATTGTCAATGGGATTATCAACTGGATGAAGGACAAGCTGGCTTAATTTTAACAACAACAACAACAACAACAAAGAAGAAGGTTATTAGAGATAGAATAGTAATAGGTTGATTATGGTGGTCAATTTTGGCCTCTTTATACTTTTTTTGTAATAAAACGACAACATTTTTTTTTAATATATATATATATATGTGTGTCTTGTCTTTTCTTTTCTTTTTATCTTTTTACTTTTTTTTTTTACAATCAATAGGACTTTTTATGGGTAATACACACAGTCTACCAGCCCATAAAGCACGCACTCGAACTCCCTTTTGGTACGCCGAGGAAAACATGCAACTTGAGGCACCACCAAAGACGAAAACTACCAGCGATAAGGTTGAACCTACGGTCTCACAATCACCATCACCAGCGATCCCTCAACCCTCACTACCTTATGCTTATGGTCAACCGCCTATGGCGATGCAGGTACAACAACCACCTATGATGATACAGGCACCTCAGAGCCCAATGTCTCCCACGGCTCCTCCAATGTATCCACCTGGTTATTATTACAATCCTCATCAACCCTACGATCATCAACCTATGATTGGTCTTCCTCCTTGGCGACCTTATCCACCTACCATCCATCCACCCATGCATTACCCAATGCATTTCTGACTTTATGACATTCTGTTCCTGAAAAAACTTTTTTTTAGCGGCGGGATTTCAAAATGCATGAACGACCATTTTCACTTTTTCTTGTTTGGTGATGTATCATAATGATTATACAACATGAAAATTACAATAAACAACGTTTTTTTTTTTTTACAGTTATGCTTTTGAATTCTAACAGAAAGAGAAATGTAGGTGATTGGTATGTATTCCTATGTGTGGATGTATCCCCATCTGAATATGTATCACCTTATCCTTTGTATACAAGTTGCAGAAAGCAGTAAATCTTACTCTATTTAAATCTTATAAACTAAAACATGGTGTGTTTGAGTTTATTAGCTTTTCCCAAGTAGATGTCAAACAGTCCTCCCTTTCATGATGTATGTGATCTCAACTTGTTTCAATGTCCCCGTTTGCTAAAGTCAATCAGGTACACTATGGTTTGAATAAAAGATAATCCTAATTTAAAGGTACTCTTTTATTTTGGCTTGATGCATGATCAAATGATTAGATGTGACGTTCTGCTCAATGTTGCATGTTCATTTGTATTCGATTCTTTATTTTGAGTTTCTTCCAATCAGAAATTAAATTCAAATCCCGTTCGTCTTTTTTAAATTCGTTTCTGTCCCCAATTTTTTTTATTTCTCTTCTTTTCTTTCACATTGATCTGGAATCCCCTATTTTTTATTATTCTACTTTCTTATACACACTTAAACACAACTATAATTACAGTGTCATCTCTCTCACTCTTCTCTACACCACTACACGATGAATTCGGAGGTCGGGCAAACAAATATGGAAGGTTGGCTCATGGTGCTTATCTCCAGTGCAGCTTGTGTGATTGGAGGTAAGACCCCATAAACAACAGGTACAAACAATTAACTCTTTTGTTGTTGTATTAGCTTCCATTGTATTTATTGACAAGGTATGGCATCGACAAGAAGGCTCTATTTTATCAAGTCGAACTTTTTTGGCTTCCTCGTTAGGGTTGGCTTCTGGAGTGCTCTTGATATCTTCCCTTGCGACATTACTACCAGAATCACAACGTCGACTACAATCAACACCCAAGGCTTATAGTTGGTTTCTTACTGGTGCATTGATGACGCTGTGTCTGACCCGTCTTATCAACTATTGTACACCTAAAGCTATTCACACTTGTGGCACCTCACATACACAACAACAACAACAACAACAACAACAACAACAACAACAACAACAACAACAACGAAAGAATGGTCCTCCTACCCCACCATGTGATGGAACACTTGGTCAAACGAATTATGGATCGATTTTTATTTCAAAACTCCGGGACCATGATCATACCCAACACAAGATATCACACGATCTCGAAGGACAGCAACACTTGCATAACAAGGACACATTGGATGATGATGACTCGCTCGATTTGGAACAATACAAGGAACAGTTTTGGAGTATTGGGATTCAAACAGCTATAGCTATTTGCATCCATAAATTCCCAGGTAATCCCCACGAAAAAAAAAAAAAAAAAAAAAAAAAAAATTAGATGATCTTGTATGCTAACGTGATTTTATTTTTCAATGCAGAGGGACTTATCATGTTTATATCTAGTCAGGCGTCTTCTTCGCTAGGAATAAGTGTGGCTGCTGCCATGTCCATTCATAATCTGACTGAAGGATTCATGATGGCGCTACCCATTTATTATGCTACCGGATCTCGAACCAATGCTTTTTTATATGCTTCTTTTATGGGTGGACTCTCACAACCTCTTGGTGCTTTGATTGGTTTGTTTACTTTCAAATCGGTTACTAAAGATCAAGTGGATGGTCTTTTCGGTATCACCTTTGGAATTATCAGTGGTATGATGACTTTTATAACTATACAGGTAACAAAGAAAAAGGGGTGGGGTGATGATTGTATTACTAACTATCTTTTTGATTTACATAAGAGTATGTTACCTCAAGCAATGAAGGTTGATATCCATCACAATCATGTTGTCCTCTTCTTCTTTCTCGGTGCCTCAATGGTCGGTCTCACTTCTTTACTTAAAACTATCTAGTATAGGCAACTCACTGTTATATCAACATTTGTATATTGATCCTTTTTTTTTTTTTTTTACCATCTACAATGATACTGGGCATGTCATTATATCCGTTATTTTATAGTAGTAGTTTGTTTTACATTATATATACCTCTTCTAGTAGTAATAATAAACAATCTTTTACCATCATCTCACACTTGTTACTTCAATGTTTATCATCCTGATTACAAAAATGACTCTTCGTACATATTATACATATCAACATGAATCTTTTTTTTTTTTCCCTGGCCTATCGGATTCGATTTAACCGACTTTATCGTGCTGGATTTCAATTTTATATGCAGGTTGAAATACAACTGTTTCCCCTCTTTCCCTTTTCTTTTGTCTTTCCCATCAATCGTACACCGTCTAATCAACCAACAAAGACTAAACACTCGACTAATGACTACTCATCACTCGACTAATAACTACTAGGAACTTAACATACAACGACTCGCTACTTGACTAACAAATGCTCGCCACTTGATTGAGATTCAACCTACATCTTCCAACAAATCAACTCATTCTAAACTACCATTCGACTACCCACATGGTAAAGTCTATCTAAATTTTCATTAATTTGTCATTTTTAGGTACTTCTATCTGTGGTGTTTGATGATCAAGACTAATCCATTCTGACCTTGGAGTAGCATAGTTCCTGTAACAATCAACATCTAGTTTAGTTATATACTCTTTTTAATAGAATCTAGTGACTTTATCTTTATTTAATAAACAATAGTATGGGTCTTTATTAAAAATAAAATATGATATGAATAACAGTGTGTTATGTTGGTAGATTCCTCTTCTTACTGGTCTTGGGGGGTTTTTTACTAGCTGGCGGGATTTGAACTTTATTTAATTTGGGCCCAAGCGGATCGGGAGTCCATTCCGTGTGCTCCTGTTGACTATTGACTGGGGATAAAGGAGAGGATGAACACTGACCAAACTATAAGCAAAGATTACCTTCATTCAACTATAAAGACGATTGTATTTAATGGGAATAGTAGTTATACTAAATATCAGTTTATCTATTGTGATATAAAGGTTAGATTTAATAGGGTAAACATTCCCGATCAAGACACTAGATTGGATCCGTACAAAAGTTTTTTATTGTGTCAGATAAAAGCTATAGTTGTATAAATATAAAGAACATTCTAAACTACCAAAACTAGACTATTCTATTATCATCCAAAGAAGTATTGTTAGACCCGTCGCATCAGATTGTGTACTGGAGCATACAAATTGGTATCTTCTTTTCCACCCGTCCAGCAAAACTTGATTGTTCGATAAATAAAGCCCACCGTGACAACAGAGCCCCCAATAATTCCACAAATCCTTACCAGAAAGTCAAAAAAGGAAGAGTGGTATTCGCGGACGACTACAGAGATAGGTTCAATGTCGTACTTGAAGAAGATACCAGGTACCACCCGAGGAGCCTCCTGTTCAGTGTATGTTTTCCTTGAATCCGTCACTGCATATTGATTGGTCAAGAGCATATTACCACCCACATCAAAATAGGTTGTCGGTACTACAGATATGATATATTGGAAGGCGGCAAAATCTATTAACAGAGAGAGAAGATCAATATTCTTGGTCCTTTGTCCATTTTATTTAGTCACTTACGAGATTGGGTAATTTCGACACTGTTGTCCAATGGATTGACGAGACTTGGATAGAATTCACCGAATGAGAATTCATCAATACGGTGTGTAAAGTTCATCACTGTGATAAGTTAAATATGAGATTAGATCGTTAGTATCAGGTTCCTTTATTCATTTGACCCTTTCCCCCCCCTCCCTTCCACTTTACCTGCGTGATCCGTGTGTTCATGACTATCTATATAACACATATTCAATTAATAATTATTGGGTTGGTTCATATGCCTATAGAAAAAGAGACATGATGTACTTACGATAACCATGACCAACAGAGGTAACGTGTAGATTAGCTGCCACTTTGTTTGCTTGAATCGATCCATAAATCCGACATGCCCCCATATCATTAGCCACTTGAGTATCGTAGGGTTTCCCGCTTGCTGCCTTGATGATTTCGTGAATGTATTTTGGATCCTTGACAGCTCTATTTTTTGTTCAAACAAAAAAAAAGGGGGGGGGTGTTAGTTTTGTATTCAAGTTTCCATTCGTTTAAAAAGACATACCCGTATTTTGATGCAGTGCCTACAGAGAATTCCGCCTAGTCATCCATGGAATTGGTTAGTACACTTGGCTCCCCTTTTTTCAGCTAATAATGTAAAAGCAGACTTACAGGAATCAATTTCAGTGCTTCAGTCAAGTGCATACGTTGACCAGAGTCATCGTAAACGTGGACCATTAGTGCTATATGAAGATTCAGGTGATTAGTGATGATAACCGACTATTTTTTTTTTCATTTTTATCTTGCGAGTTTTTTTTTTTTTTTGGTGCACATACCTGGACACGGCATTGCTACTGTAAAATCCATATTGATCTGTAAAGATTGTTCTATCTTGTCGTCCACCTTAAATTCATATCGTGTTTGCAGTTTTCGGTATCTATACAAAAGAAGAAGAGTTAGTTCATCATCAATAACCAGTATACTCACTTTTTTCCTACTTACTCTGTGAATTCACCAATAGTGAGGAAGATCAAGAAGCATGCCAAGATTATGGTAAGTAGGCCACCTTTTTCGCTACGTTGTTGATTATCAGCTTCCACCTTGGGGAATGCATCAAAGACGGCTGCTTTTTGAGCGAGGTGACGAAGAGACATGTAGATGGTTGGAGCCTATAAACAAAAAGGAGAAATTTAAAGCGTTATTAAAAACAATGAATAGTGCTGTGTGCAAGTTACCTACGATTAAATAGGTTCGTCCCTTCGTAGATGAATGAGAAAAAGGAGGAAGAGAAGGGATACGATTTTTATTCTGTAGTTTAAATTTCTCATATTTCAAATCCCGCTTTTTTTTCTTTTGGTGATAAATCCCCTTCCCCCTTTTGATCTGGAAGGAATCCTATAATTGTCTTTTTATAAAAGCAAAGACTGATACTATAGCATTATGTAATCTTCCATCATTTTATTTCAAATGTAATCAGATTACATTGGATGATTTGTGCAGCTCTTCCAGGTGTCCCATCTTGAACATACCCTTAACTCCTACTTTGGCTCGTTCATTTTGATCTCCCTGTTCTCGGAAGATCAATCCGAAATCTAATACTTGAAAACTAATCTACTCTTTCTTACGATAATGGTTTTGTTGAACAAAATAGAAAACGAGAAGAAAAGAAGGGGCTCTTTGTACAAGTGTGAGGATCACAGCGGGATTTCAATTCATGGCTTTCTGTTTATAAATAGAAAATCATGCACTTTGGGCGATCTAGTTTAGGGAATACAATGTTGTTTTTCGATCTTTTCCATACAACAATGGTTCGTGTTTGGGCTTGGCAAATAACATATAAAAAGAGCTTCAACTTCCCCGCCCCTTCTCCTCCTCTTTTTCATCAAGTTTTAAAATGGGTTGCTGTATTTCAACTGAAGAAGTATGTAGGATAGATCTCAATCATTGTTGAATATACTTATCCTTTTTTTTTTTTTTTCTATAGGCTACAATTCACGAAGTCGTGTTTGATGAACATGGCATTGCTCAAAGGGTACCAAAAGGTCAAGGCACGCATCTGATTCATGTATATCAAGATCAAGAAACAAACATTGAAAAGAAAACAAGGTCCTCTTTTGGTAGTCCTCCACCGGTACCTGAACATCGATATCCTCCACGACCTGAAAAGGCTTATTATCCCACACCTCCTGGTACCAAACGAATGGCACCTTCTAGTAAGCGTGTCCACCCTGTCCACTTGTCCGAGAAGAACTAGTCTCTATTTACTTGCATCCATTCATTTGTATATCTTACATTCCTTTAGTATATATCCTTTAACCCCTTTTCCCTTTTAATTGTCACCACCATTTTCCAAAAAAAAAAAAAAAAAAAAAAAAAAAAAAAAAAAAAGGAAGACACCTTCTCTCCTTTTTGTAGCAAAGAATAAAAACAATCATCATTGTATTTGTGCGTCAAAAGATGGGAAATAACACTTGTCCTTATCAAGAACACCGAGATAGGGTGTCACAACAAGCCCTGATTCCATTCTTCAAAGCCTTTTTGACAGATGTATTTTTAGATCATTGGAAATCAGGGACAAGCTTTGAATCGGCGATTAAAAATATTTCCTGTGCCTGGGTGTGCCTGGGTGTAGATAGCGAGGTTCATCAACCAAGGCATACAGATGGTCGGAGTGATGTTGGTAACCTCCATAAGTTGTGATGATTATTATTATGTACTGGGATTAAAACTAGTTTGAATGATCCAGTATGTATGTCGACTTTTTTCGGGGGCGTCGCTATATATGTAAGTGCATGATATCCACCCTATAAAAAAAACACACCCATAACCAAAAACAACACCAACAAAGTCCATCCCATAAAGCAATATTAATAGTTTGATTAAATGATTGTTTAAAAAGTAAGCTGTTTATTGATTATATATAAATTAAAATGACTTGATATAGTAAGTAAGGTTCCATCATACAAGTATAGGATCCAAAAGACCAAAATCAGGCGGGGGGACCGTTCCGAGTCATACCCACTAAACCATAAAAGTAGTAACAATTCTTGTATCCTACCATTATTCAAAGAAGAAGGTTAGTATCATGGCGGGAATCAATTTCCCATAGTAAGGGATACACTGCCAAGTCCTTTTCTTTCTTTACCCAACGTACCTTGGGTTCGTCCAGTTTGATCAGTATCAGTTCCTACAATGTATATGGCTAGAGTTGTGACCATGCCTGAAGTTGATGTTGTCACTTCCAGTTGCTCCGTGCCCAACAATTACCTTTTTATCTTCAGCACCATGTATTGCTGGGGTGTCCGATTGTGCGAATAACCGTAATCAAGTTTCAAAAATTACTTATAATGATAAAAAGATAGTGAGCCATAGCTTGATTACTATCAAAAAAGAATCAAGTACACAGGTAGGCAAAGAAGAAGAAAGTTGTATTATTTTCGTTTACCTTGTAATAAGCGCCGTAGTTTGAGTTGGTCAATCCTCAAGTCGTAACATTAGTCAAACAAGATGTTATCATTCAAATAGTAGTATAATGCAGCAGTATCAAAGCCATACTACTGCCTCTTATCATCTTATAATCAAGGAATGATTGACTGGACAAAGAAGAAAGAGAGAAAAAAAAAATGCGAGAAAGACTTTTTAAAAATGTCGGGATTTGAAAATCCGAATTCAATGCATGAGTAACGAAGAACCAATGTCAACATGCAAAAGGAGGATAACAAGAAAGTAGGTACATAGGGATGAGAAAATCAAGGTAAGGAGTGCCCTTGAACCTTCTGCTTTATTCCTATGACTTGCTTAGTGATAAATATCAAAGAGGATACATACAAAGGGGTTAAAGCTTTTTTACGTTTTTTATTAGACACAAAAGTGTTACATACATTCATTTGATATATACAAAGAGATAGTAGATGATATAAATGAGAAATGATATATAATATAAGAAGGGTAAGAATGGGGAAAGTAATATAGAGTATAAGTAATAAAGTGTCAACTATATGTATATGTCAAAAAAAAAGGAGGGGGTTAAAAAAGAACTATATAAGAAGAATGAATGTACACATAAAAAAGAGAGAGAGTATAAAATAAGGGAAAAGGGGGGGAGGAGTATCTATCTATTTTGCACCACTATTACCCCGAGTAGCACGATTTGTGAAGGAGTTGGTATCTAACGCCAAAGTGTTACTGCCTAAACTGGCTTGAGCATGATTCTTGGTAGGCGCACACATTAAAGGCAGACGTTTACGAGAGATTTCCACCACCACACGACGACGAGCCACATTATCACGACAGACTTCCTCACAATACCAAGGTTGATCACCAGCCACAAATGTATCCGACAATGCTTGTTCTTGACCTTGATAACATTTTTGATGATAGGCCTTGTAACACCCTTCGCAACGCACCAAGACATTTGTTTCCCATGATTCCATACGATGACAAGTAGCACAGTAGAATTGGAGCACAGGGCGGTCCCGATCATGAAGAGATTCGTGTACATAACCAGTCAAATCCAACCTAGGGAGCTTACATGCAAAACCATACCCTTTGTAGTCGCATCCGTGTTTACTATAGAGAGAGTATGTTAGTATCCGCCTTTATTAGCTCACCCCCTTTTCCTACCCTCCCCTTAATTCATGCATCCATCACCTCTTTTTTTTTTTTTTCTTGTTTTCCCAACTTACTTGCATAAAGTCCGTTTCCCCCAGGGTCCAGGACGCCAATTCACGCCTTCAGTGGTCCCACAGTAGCGGCACCAATCCACATTAGCCTTGGTCAATTTTTGATAAAGAGTTGGATGACAGGTCGGACGAGAATCCACTTTTTTCAAATGATCGTGATTTTCAATGACGGGAGGTATGATTGATTTTGACGCCACCTTGACCTTCTTGGGTTGTTTCTGTTTCTTGATCGAGGTGGTAGTAGTAGTAGCAGCTTGTTTCATTCTATATTTCTTCTTGTCAGATTTGATGGGTTTTGTCAATTTAAAGATAAGAGCTGGGTTGGTCGTAGTTGTATCGTCAAACATTGTCGCCCGACGATTTTCCCAGGAAGAAATCGAATCATCATCGGAATCCAATGGATCATCATCTTGTACCGATATATATTTAAAGTCCGTTTTCATCGTTCGATAATCGAGACTAAGCAATTAAAAGTGATCAGTATCACCGATTTACGTGTTTCCTTTTTTTTTTTTTTTTTTTTTTTGTTTTACCTTGAGGAAGCAGAGTCATCATCATCATCATCAGAAGAGGAATCTTCACCAGAGGCATCAAAGTAATCCCAACCATATTCGTTTGGAGACATTGGTGGTGTTGATTTAGGCGACGCTAGCCAAGAGGGATCATTGTTGTTTTTGGTGCCTTTTCTTTTCCTTTTTAAAACAGATGATTGACGTCCGATGGATGTTTCTGGAGTAGAGATTGGATGAGGCTGTTGCTGAGCAGGTTGTTGCTTTTGCTGTTCTACTTGGCATTCATGTTGTTCGAGATCAAGATCCAAGGCGCCAAAGAAGAAGATGGAATCATCATGGTCCAATAATAGATCGGACGGACTAAAATCATCATCTTCCAAAGATCGTGTTGATTCACCGTCAGTTTGTGATCCACCAAAAGTAGTAGCATCGTCATCAGAAGAAGGTGTTGATACAGTAAGGAAAGATGAGATTGAAGGAGAAGACAAGACAGAGGATGACAATGACAGAGTTGTTTCGGACGATGATGCAGATGAGATTGAAGATGAGAGTGCCGGAGAGAAGAAGACATCCTTGACCAATTCCTTTTGCTGTTCGATAAGAGTGTCGTATGTAATAGTTGCATTTTCCAAGGTGTGATGAATAGGTTGGATGATGATGGGAGGTTGAGGAAGGTTGCACTAAAAGAAAAAAAGACCAGTTGTTATAGTCGGTTGGTGTAAAAAGGATAATATGAGCGGAGACCATATAGAGTTTATGTTGGTGCCACGAGTCATGCCCACCCTTTTTTTTTTTTTTTTTTTTTTTTTTTCTTTATCATTTCCTTACCTGTGTTTGGAGTAGACTAGATAGAATTAATTCGGGTAAAAATGACATTGTTGATATGTCTGGTGTCGTATTAGATTGGTATTCATTGTTATCCTTTGGTGAGAAGCAGATTTCTGATAAAGTTGGATAAGTAGTGACGTCTGTAGTAGTGATAGTAGGTGTGGTGGAGGTTAAATTCGCCGTTTGAGAGGTAGAATCTTGTGAATGTAGAGTGTCCATGAGAGTGAGAATAAGTGTGTGTGTGTGTGTGTGAAAGAAGAAGAAGAGTATAAGCAATAATAAATATAAAATGATAGTTATCCAAAAGCTAAAAGTTCAAAGGTGCATTCAATGTAAAGTGGGAGTGGAAAGAAGAAAGAGAAAAGAAAGAGAAGAAAGAGAGAAAAAAAAAAAAAAAAAAGAGTTTCAAAATAGAAGAAAGGGGGAGGGAGGGCGGAGTATGAAAACATGAAGGGAATAAATTTTGGGGGCCTGACTTGTCCAAATTAGGACAAGTGTAACCACAAAAGAAGGGGGACGATTGGTTAAAAGGAGAGTGTTGGAAGGGGAATCACGCTTCACACTCGCACATAAGCCTGCGAGAACCTTCTTCTGCTTGGTACTGACAGTAATTGGGTAATTTAAAATGTTCCATCATCTAATATCAATCATAACTGAAATCCATTAAACACTCATTAACGAAGGTCAATGTATTCTAAAAGTTGCATGATTTTATTTTTTTGGTTGAAGAATATAGTGTAGATCAGCACAGACAACGTGCATATCTTTTTTATCCTCCTAATACCGACTTTGGTGTGTTCTTACTACAGATCACAAGTCAACATTTTCATTATGGTCAATAATCAATCATAGCTTTTTTTTGTTGTTGTTCTTTTATCACTTTTTCTTTGTTAGATCTTGTTTATTTGTTTGTTTGTTTTTTCCTTGCCTATTGGAAATAAGGTGTCAATCCAAACAAGCCTGACCAAAATGATACAGGCTTACCTCTCTATACTTGTTTTCTTCCTCCACCCCCTTTGTTGAACAAAACTTTAATGCCCTTTTTTCCCTCATAGAGACCAAAACTGAACAGTATGATATAACAACAGAGGACACGGACTCGGGGCATTATCAAAAAAAAAAAAAGAGGTTAAGCCAGAAGTATAAATAAATCGAGGCACAGAGAGGCGTGTAGCACATCTATTTGAAGCGGCGTTTTAATGATATTCAAACTTGTCATGCATACTTTTGCGGCAAGGCGGCGGGATTTAAAATAGGCGATCCTTTTTATTCTCTTTTGTAGTGGATGCATTGATATTGTAGAAAAATATGGTCAGATATTAAGACTTTTCATGATATCAAAAAGAGTAAAAGAACTAGAATATACTTTTTGGCTATGGTGGTGATGGTGGTGGTACACATCAATTTGGTACTTCCAAATTCGACCCTACTTCTTTAACTACATGATATCATATCTCTTTCATTCTATTTCATTCTACAACTCAGTTTCAAGTCTAGCCATTCAGATGGGAACTAATGATAACATGTCGTAACTGAGTATCGATCGGCATTGACAGCAGAATTTTCGGCGGAATTTCAATTTTATTCGAGCCCTCCTGTCCCAAGCCACACCCTTTATTTTTTGCAGGACAGCTCGATTTTTTTTCTTTTTCTCTCCATCTCTTTCCACTCGAATCCATCCACCGAAAATGTCTGATACTGAAGCTAAAGTCGAACAAACCAAAAACAACAAGCGCTTCAGAAAAGATAAACGTAAGTAAATAGACTTGGGATGTCACTTTATCATCTAACCAACTCTTCTCTTTTGACTCGTATTAGCCTGGGACACTGATGATATCGACCATTGGAAGATCGACGAATATAAAGCAGAAGAAACCACCAAACCATTTACCGAAGAATCCTCTTTCGCCACTCTCTTCCCCAAATACAGAGAAAACTATCTACGGGAAATCTGGCCCCATTGTACAAAAGCTCTCGACAAATATGTAAGTTTGTGTTTTAGGGTATGTATGACTTTGGTACTTAACTACGTTCTTCTTCTTTTATTAACAATAGGGTATTTCCTGTGTGCTGGATTTGGTGGAAGGTAGTATGACAGTGAAAACGACCCGTAAAACATATGACCCTTATGCTATCTTGAAGGCTCGTGATTTGATAAAGTTATTATCCCGTAGCGTACCCTTCCCTCAGGTAAAAAAAAAAAAAAAATCAACGACAATAATAACATTGCAACTGTATTGACGTTATCTTTATTATGATAGGCAGTAAAAGTGATGAACGACGGCGTGGCATGTGATATCATCAAGGTGGGCAACTTATTACGAAACAAGGAACGATTTGTAAAACGTCGACAACGATTGATTGGACCTAGTGGATCAACATTAAAGGCGATCGAACTGCTCACGGGCTGTTACATGATGGTACAAGGTAATACAGTGTCAGCAATGGGACCCTACAAAGGATTAAAGGATCTTCGCCGGATTGTACTCGATTGCATGAAAAACATCCATCCTATTTATCACATCAAGGTAAGAAATGAAATTAGAATTAGATGAGAAAATAAACTAAACATTCACTTGTCATTATATAGGAACTCATGATCAAACGTGAACTAGCCAAGGACCCTAAACTGGTGGAAGAATCATGGGATCGCTTCTTACCGCAATTCAAGAAACGTAACGTCAAATCCAAGAAGGTCGACAAATCTCAAATCAAGAAGAAGGAATACACGCCCTTCCCTGGACCTCAAGAACCATCCAAGATCGACAAACAATTGGAAAGTGGTGAATACTTCTTTAAGAATGGTAACAAGAACGACAAGAACAGTAACCATGGTAATAAAAGACAACGCGACAACCTCAAGAAACCGGAAGACGGTAACAGCAGTAAAAAACGATACACCAAAGAAAAATAAGCGATCAGCACCACACCACTTTAACAAATCTCCTCTAGTTTGTTTGTTTATGACCCTCTCTCTCTCTCTCTCATCATCCTATTGTATTTCTTAGCATACACATAGCTATCTTTCCCTTACTCCCTTATCATTAGCATTAGAACACACACTCACCCCCTTTTTTATTTTATATAACATTACTTGAATAAAGACCATCATTTTTAAACAAAAATAGTGACCCCTGGGTCTTCCGATTTCCGACGGCGGGTTTTAAAATGAAGTTTTTAAAAAAATCCATTGTTTGGTTCCTTTTTTTTTTTTTTTTTTTTTTTTTTTTTCTTTCTTTCTCTTCTTTTAATTTTTCAATCATGGCTACTCCTGAAAGGATTACTCTGGTGTTAGGTGGTGCTGCTTTGGGTGCAGTTTCCTTTGCAGCGTATCAAAAACTTTCTCAACCTAAACCTCGTCCAGCTGCCATGGTACCTGTCAACAACAACAGACCTCCTCCACCTCCAGCAAGTCCTCAGCAATCCATGGATGCTAGAGCTAATGCCCGAACGATTCTTCCTTTTGGTATGCCTGGCCCTGTCAATGATATGGTGTACCGTAATGCCTATGTGACCTCTTACAATCGTCGGGACCGTAATCCTAACTGGGTGGCTCAACATATGACGGCGGACTCTTTGAAAAAGGCGGATGGTGTGGATCGTGGTAAATCCAACTTTAAAGAAGACGACCATATTCCTCCTCAATTCCGTGCTCGCCTGAACGACTATTACAAGAGTGGGTTTGATCGTGGTCATATGGTACCTGCTGCCGATGTCAAGAACAGTCAACTCAAGATGGACGAAACTTTTTACTTGACCAATATTGCCCCTCAAGTCGGTGATGGGTTTAATAGAGATTGTAAGTAGTGTGTATATTAACAGGTGAAAATAGAACATGTCATTAACCTCCTTTTTTTTTTTTTTTTTTTTTTTGGCTGAGGATAGACTGGGCTCATGTGGAAACTTTCTGTCGATCCTTGACCAAGCAATTCTCCAACGTCTATGTGTTTACCGGTCCCTTGTATTTACCTCATCAAGAAAACGATGGCAAGTTTTATGTCAAGTATCAAGTCATTGGTAATCCTCCCAACGTTGCTGTACCTACCCACTTTTACAAGGTGATCATGACTGAAACCAATGGCAAATATCACTCGGCGGCATTTGTACTTCCTAATAGTACCATTCCGGATAATACACCGTTGGAAGCCTTCAAGGTGCCTTTGGATGCTGTCGAACGTGGCTCAGGTTTGACCTTTTTTGATCGTATGGGTCCTGCTAAAGCCGATCTTCCTGATTTATGCAAGGCTACCAAGTGTCAGGTTGTCTTATCCAGATTCCATGAAGCCAAGAAGAATGCTGCCATCTCTGCTTAGGGTCTCACTAGATAATAGAAAACACCATTCCCCCTCCCTCCCTCTTTGATTGTTTTAGTTGTATATTAGTTTATTAATCAATAAAGTATACTTGTTTGATTTTATTGTCATTTGGTTGAATAAAAACTGTGATGATTGTATGTACATGGTATGAAGTCAATGCTTGGGGTAATTTGAATAAGCGGAAGTATGTGGTTCCTTTTCTTTTTCACTTACCGTTGGCCGAAGCCCCGTACCCATCCCTCTCAAAGGAGAGGTGCCAGCCATATTCTCATCCAAGAATTGACTGACAAGAAGCTGTTGTTTGTTAAAGGGGTGGGCATCCCCAAGGAAAGTTGAAAAGAATTTAAAAAGCTCTTTTATATGATGTGAAAAAGAAAAAATTAGATGATCGAAATCCATGCATTGTCAACCTTATACAGGACATTGGCCATCAGAGTTCGCATTAATGAAATGACGCCTATCGGGCTAAAGTTTTCCCTAGTCGACGAAAAACTCTAACGCTTGTATGGCGGTATTTGAACATGTGCGCTGATTCAATTATCCTCTTCCTGATCATTTTGCATTATCAAGTGAGATTGAGGAAGGTGATCTACAGTGTGGTCATTTCAATAAACAACATTGCTTTACCAGTCATATGGACGAATAGTTAAAAGTTGAGATATGTTTCGTATATCAAAAATAAAAAACAGTAAGCTTTATTTCATTAAAAGATTTATTAAGAGTATGTCTATTCTATATGGTCCCAAGTAGTCAGTTAAAAAGTAAAAGTAATAATCATATAATATAGCCTAAAAGGAAAAAAGGTAATGGATAAGAGCAACAAGAGAGTACCATTCCATGAGACTTGATGAAGCTGATCGTGCATCGCAGTTAGTGGTCAGGCTATACATTTGTCAATTTACATTGGAGAGGACTTGTTCTTGATCAAAAACCAGCGAGAGCATCTTTTAGTATATATTCAGTTTCCCTTCCTGTTGTCCCGTTCATTTCTGATGTCGACCCAAGTCCCTACAAGTCAGATAGTTCATAAATCCCGGGTCACTGTTACTGCCACTTGCCATGTTCACATCTTGTCGCAAGTATCCATAAGAAGGTGGTATTAGATAAAGTTGTTTACGAGTAAAATACCATACAACGAGTTTACTGTTCTTTTTTACTTGTTTCTTTCCTAATGATGGTGCGCTAATCAAGAAGGGAGTAGGCTGCTCCCAGGTTATTCATCCCAGAGTCAAGTTAATTTCGTTTGGTCAACGTTTCTCTAAAACAATGACATTTGTAAGTACATTCTTATCCCATGGTATACCGATTCCTTTTTTTTTGGCATCATATCTTCTTGATTATTACCTTTTTCACCTGTTGGCCTTCTTTGTTTCACATGTCTCTTGAGTGACAGAAATGGGACCAAGCAGAGCAAAGTCTACCATTGTTCGTAATCGTATTGCTTCCTCCAGTGTGCCAAAGATCATTACAGTATAAGATGGTGTCAATCATTGCTTTTCATTGTCGTGTTGAAGATTAGTGTGTGATCGGATCGGGTATGAGTGAAAGAGAAGAGGGGCAGGAAGAAGAAGAAAAAAAAAAGTGTTCACTCATCAAGTTTTCAAATCCCGCCAATCTGCAAAAGTCTATATGCGCAATGCTTCTGTATGATATGTACCTTTTCTTTCTTTCTTTCAGAGACTGACTGGATCTTTCTATTTTCCCTATCTGATGACGGTGTTATCTTTCCGGGTTAGATAGTATGTATGATGAGTTAACAATACAGTATCGGAAGGGATGGCTCCTTCTTCCGTTGACCCGATGAACCCCCGTCATCGATCAATCCTTCAAAGTGGTACTAAATAGAAAACAAGTACTGATTCTGACCAAAAAGAACATTATGGAAAAAACCTACCGGGATGGTAGAATAGTTTGTCTGACTGTGTCACTTATTCCGAGATGGCGCGCCTTTAACAGGGTACCAAAAGGAAGAATCGAGCGGGATTTCAAAATAGGATTTTTCAATGTTCCCTCGTGGCTTGAGCGGAAATGAATCAAGGAAAAGTGAAATTAGTTCCTTACATTCTTCCTTTCTTCATTCTTCTTTTTTTTTCACATTCTACTCTGCTATGCGATGATCGATTTAACGTTGAACACTAATGACACCAAGATGGAATATACAAACACTAATGATATACTACTGGATGCTTCACGGGTCCTCCTCGCCGAAGCGCATGGTCTCCAAGCGTGTGCCGAACGATTACAACAAGGGCCGACTCGTCAAGGATATGAAACAGCCATTAAGCTCATGTTTAAAGCAGTGGATGCAGGTGGTAAAATTGTTGTGACGGGTGTGGGCAAGTCTGGCAAGATTGGTGAAAAGATTGTGGCAACAATGCTCTCGACGGGCACTCTGGCGACCTTTCTCCACCCAGTGGAAGCACTTCATGGCGATCTCGGTGTGGTCCAATCCAATGATGTGATATTGGCTCTCTCGTTCTCTGGCAATACAGAAGAACTTTTGGCATTGGTTCCGAGTATCAAGCATCGCAAAGTACCTCTGATCGGTCTGGGTGGCAACTCGAAAAGCAAGTTGGCAAAAGAATGTCAAGCCTGGGTGGATGGTTATGTCGATCGGGAAGCGGCAACGGGATTACCTGCTCCGACAAGCTCAACTACTTTGGCGCTGGCGCTAGGTGATGCTCTGGCTTTGGCTCTGGCCAAATTACGATCATTTTCCACGAATGGATTTGCATTGAATCATCCTGGTGGATCTTTGGGACGGCGGTTATTGTTAAAAGTATCGGATATCATGGTGGCGGCTTCGGTGGCAGGATCGGTTTCACCGAAGGCTTCTTTGGATGTGGTGATTATGGAAATGACTCGTCATCCCAAGGCTTCTGGTGTGGTGGTGGTGGAAAACGATGGTGCTTTGGCTGGTGGGATCATGCGGAAAAAGATAATGGCGATGACGATACCCACACCACCTTCTTCAACAACTTCGGAGGATGATGATATAATAACAACTTCAATAGCATCGGGTCGGATTTTGGGGGTCATCACCCATGGAGATATTCATCGTATCTTGAAATCTTCGGATGACAGGGGCGGAATATTTAATATCCGTGCTGTCGACATCATGACAAGAAATCCTATTACCTGTCAAACTAATACATTGGCTGTCGACGCTCTCCATTTAATGACGGACAAATCTCCTTATGATCATCATTTACCCCTCTTACCTGTCATTTCCAAGCAGGGTCATTGGGAAGGTGTGGTGACTCTGAAAGACCTGCAAGAGGTTTTTTGATAATAATAATAATAATAATAATAATAGAAAATGGTAATGTAGATCATTATCATTCCTTTGTATATACATATAGTCCCATCATTACATGTAGTTTGTAGTATCATTTGTTATCGTATTTACCTTACTTTTTATTCCCCTCCTTCTTTTTTTGAAAATAACAAAATACAATATGATTGGTTTAATAAAGCAATACATTATTTGGATCTTGTACAAGTATAGTAATCCTTCTTTTAAGCTAAAATGCAAACTTGACACCTCAATGGCATGCAGGATGCGACTCTATTATGCACGGAGTTTGATTTTTTTTTTTTTTTTTTTTTTTTTTTTTTTACTTGTCCCCTTTTTTTTTTTATAAACTTTCATTTCCCCTCATTTTTCCTCTTTTCTTTCACTTTGTCCCAACTTTTTATCAAACAAAAGCCTTTTTATATATCATGAGAGAAATTATTCATGTCCAAGCAGGTAAAACACTATAACAAACTACCCCCTTCCTACTTGAATGTATACTCATTAGTTTATCTCCCCCTTCCCCCTTTGTCTCATTCATCTAGGTCAATGTGGAAACCAGGTAAGAAGAAGAAGAAGAAAACCAATGAACCTGTTTATGTGGGCGTCGTATGCACATCCTTATTTGTTTATGTTTATATATATAGATCGGGCAAAGATTCTGGGAAACGATATCTCAAGAACATGGTATTGACACCACAGGTACTTATGCTGGTGATAATGACTTGCAGTTGGAACGAATCAATGTATACTATAATGAAGGATCATCTGGAAAATATGTACCCCGATCTGTTTTGGTGGATTTGGAACCTGCTGTATTGGATACTATTCGCAGTAGTGAATATGGTCGTCTCTTCCGTCCTGATAACTTTGTGGCTGGTCAATCTGGTGCAGGCAACTCTTGGGCAAGAGTAAGTTGGTTGAATACATTGAATCAGAATTGTTACTCATTTTATTACTTTGTTAGGGTTATTATACTGAAGGGGCTGAATTGGTGGAAACTGTGTTGGACGTCATTCGAAAAGAAGCGGAACATGCCGATTGTTTACAAGGGTTCCAAATGTCCCACTCTCTTGGTGGTGGTACAGGATCTGGACTGGGATCTTTGTTACTTTCCAAAGGTAATTGATTCCTCTATTATTATTATAACACTCATCATATTCTTTTATATATATATATAACAAGTGAGGGAGGAATACCCTGATAGGATGTTATGCTCTTACTCTGTGGTACCCTCTCCCAAAGTATCTGACACTGTGGTGGAACCTTACAATGCCGTACTTACTGTCCATCAATTGGTTGAAAACTGTGATGCCACTTTTTGTATTGATAATGAAGCTCTTTATGATATCTGCTTCAGAACTCTCAAGTTGACGAATCCTGGTTATGGTGAATTGAATCAATTGGTCTCGGCTGTCATGTCTGGTGTTTCTACTTCTTTACGATTCCCAGGTCAATTGAATGCTGATCTTCGAAAACTCTTTGTCAACATGGGTAAGCAATAACTCTCTTTTAATGATCATTCATGTTACTTATCCTTTAAACTATCAGTGCCTTTCCCTCGTCTCCACTTTTTTATGGTTGGCTTTGCTCCCTTGACTGCCTTGACATCACAACAATACCGTAGTCTCAGTGTACCTGAACTGACTGCTCAGATGTTTGATGCCAAAAACATGATGGCTGCCTCTGATCCTCGTCATGGTCGTTACCTCACTGTGGCCACCATCTTCCGTGGTCGTCTGTCCAGCAAAGAAGTCGAAAACCAAATGTTGGCTGTGCAGCAAAAGAACTCGGCCTTCTTTGTCGAATGGATCCCAAGCAGCGTCAAGACTTCGTTATGTGATATCCCTCCAGTTGGTCTCAAGATGAGTGGTACTTTTATTGGTAACAGTACTGCTATTCAAGATCTCTTTAAACGTGTCAATGATCAATTCACTGTCATGTTTAGACGTAAAGCTTTCATGCATTGGTATACTGGTGAAGGCATGGATGGTAAAGTATTCCCCACACACATACATACATAACCTCTTCTTGGTGCTAATCTTTTTCTGGGGGGGGGTCTTTTTTTAGAAATGGAATTCACTGAAAGTGAAAGCAACATGAACGATCTTGTCTCTGAGTAAGTCTTGTATGATTATTCTTCTAAACTTGGCTAAACTCTTTTTTTTTTGTCTATAGATACCAACAATACCAAGATGCCGCGGCTGATGTAGACTATGATGACTTGGAAGAAGACGAAATCGCTTTGGAAGAAGATGATCAGGCTTCGTATGAAGAATGATGCCCCTAATATGATTGGTTTGTTAGTAGTGGTAGTAATATTTTAGTATTATGTTTTTGATTTGATGTCATTGGTGGGTCTTTTTTTTAAAAAAAAAAAAAAAAAAAAAAAAAACACCAATAATAAAGTATGTTTGTCTTTTAAATAATGGTAATCTTTATTATAAAATACAATATATGTGTATTATCTATATCTAGTTTGGAATCACTTGGGTTTTAGATGCTTGACCATAAATATCGGCTTTGACTTGATCCAGAATGACAGCGTCTTCAGATGCAGTTTGACCTCCAAAAAGACTATCCATGTCTTCCAAACTCCGGCCTTTAGTTTCGGGGATCACAAAGTAGGTGAAGAAGAAGGATAGGACACAAAAGATGGCGAAGAAGACATAGGTGTAGAACCGAATGGAGGATAACATGATAGGTGTGATAAAGCCAATAATAAAGTTACACATCCAATTGGCGGAAGTACTGATGGACATGGCTTTGGATCGAATAGATAAGGGGAAGATTTCGGCAGGAATGACCTAGGGGGGGAGAAGTGAGTCCAAATGTATATATATATATATGACTTACCCAGCCTATAGGACCCCAAGAGTAAGCAAAATTGGCAATGTAAATGTAGATAAAGGCCACTGCTACCCAACCTTCCCGAGTATGATTAGGCCAGTCATCTTCATATTTGCCCACGATGACAGCCACAATGATCATGGAGATGGAGAGTCCCACCGACGCTGTCATCAGGAACCGTTTTCGACCAAACTTGTCCAAATAGAGCACGGTGATAAAAGTACATAAAAAGTTGATGATCCCAATCACACCCTATAAAAGAAGAGAATAGATGAATTAACCTGTGTATATATAATGGACAATGTAAACCTTACCGTGGCTAATAAAGAGACAGAATTACCAGTCAAACCAACAGACTTCATGATCTATAACAAAAACAAAAACAAAAGAGGAAGGAGGAATGTCAGTGTAAAAGGAAAAGTAATTTATATGTCCTTCTTTTTTTTTTTTTTATTACCTTGGGTGCATAATAGATGATGGCATTGATTCCAGTGAATTGTTGGAAGAATTGAATAGTACAAGCAATAAACAATCGTTTGATCATACCAGGTTTAAACAGTTCCCAATACCCATAACATCCAATCTTGAATTGACCCATCAAACCAGTATAACCAGGGAATCGAATCGCTTCCAATCGTTGTTCAAATACCACTGAGACCTTGATATCACGGTATTCTTCTTGCACACGTGGATGGTTAATGGGCAGTCGACGAAGTTGAGAGAGAACCTGAAGCGCTTCGTCATCACGACCTTTTGACATTAGCCACCGTGGAGAGAAGGGGAAGAAGAAGATACCAATGATGAGACAAACACCTAGTGCGATTTGGATACAAAAGGGCACACGCCATTGTGCTTCACTTGTCAAATGCTGAAACCCATAATCTATCCAAAACTTGTTTGTTAAAAGATTAGTCCATTGTTGTTGTATTTGTACAGAATGAACTCACTGAGATGAGAATGCCAAAGGTAATTGAAAGTTGTTGTAAACTGACAAGAGAGCCACGGATTTCAGGTGGAGCAATTTCTGCCTGTGGTAATAAAAATTAAAAAAGAAAAGAGATAAAGTTACCCGACGGAGAAATCATTTCAAAATCAGTTTCATCTGGGTTTGAAAATCGGAAATTGAAATGCATTATGCATGATGGTACGACTTACTTGGTAAAGGGGAACCAACATGGATAACCCACCAATCGATAGACCAGCAATAAAACGACCAGCAAACAAATAGTTTACAGTTTGAGCGCCGCCTTGCTAAAGAAGCATGCAGGTTAATGAATAAGATGACCAGAATTCTTTTTTTTTAATGCCAGATGTCAATCCTTACCAGTGAACTACCCAATAGAAAGATAAAGCCATTAAGCACAATAGAGTATTTCCGTCCAATCTTATCAGAAGCATAGGCTACCAAAAGTGAGCCTACCCAACAACCCAAAGTCAGAATGGATACGACAAGTCCATTCTCAGTATCTGACAATGGAAACCTGGCATTAAATGTCTATGTGAGAGAGGGGGTGAAAACGTGAGAAGACGTCAAAGGAAACGAATTAAACTTGCCTCCATTTCTTGAATACCAGAAATCACACCTTGATCATATCCTATAAGAGAAAGGGATGATTAATACAAGAAAGAAAAAAAAGTAGACGACATACCAAACAAGACACCACCCAGGGAAGCAAATAAGGCAGTAGCCATCACATAAGGATTCTCCACCATACCCTTCAAACCGCTGGATGCTTGATATTCCTCCAAGGATACTCGATCATTAGTGGAGAAAACGTCTTCTTTTGGTTCTTCCTTCATAAGTTTTTATTTTGTTTGTAAAGAGAGAGAAGAAAAAAGGAGGGAAATGAAGTGCATTTTATAGATGATTCCCTCCCCCCCTTTTTTTTTTTCTCCTTTGATCCCAGAAGAGTATGCTCACCTGAGAGGGTCCTAACAACGTTTCAACTTTTTTCCCCAGGTTTTCCCACTCTGCATTGCTACGCATATACAGTTTTTCAAATTCCGCTTTTTCTTCTCGGGACGAAATTGAATGTCTCTGCATCAATACATTTCTTTTTTTTTTTTTGTGCAAAACAATTGCAATTAAACTGGATATGATAGGTAAGACGAAAAGCTAATCTAGAAAGAGTGAGAGAGTGGGCGGGATTTGAATTCCCATAAGCTGGGTTTTTCTTTTTCCTCGGGAGGGTAGTATATATGGTAAGTGCTTCAAGAAAAAGGCAATGAGCACACATCCGTTATCACCGAAATGCAAAGCACAAG
Organism: Chlamydoabsidia padenii; assembly: GCA_025330725.1. NCBI lineage: Eukaryota > Fungi > Mucoromycota > Mucoromycetes > Mucorales > Cunninghamellaceae > Chlamydoabsidia > Chlamydoabsidia padenii. The sequence continues at coordinate 8,079 of JAIWND010000054.1, read as the reverse complement.
TGAGTGGGGGGGGGAAATCCAATCAATGGTAAATTCCCCTTCCATGCATAAATAATGGGATTAGGGAAAAATCACAATAATGGAAATGAATAACAACATTAGATCTCTCCTTCTTGTTTATGTCATTTGCACAACGCTATGACCCGGCTAAAATGATTATCATCTTATAATCGATGCAGGGAGGCTATTTTTTTTCGAATAATAGGCATGTGTTTTCATCATTCTGGGTATCGGATGATTTTGATTGGCAGGTCGGAGTTTATAAAAGTAAACCAGGCAGAAGAGAATTTTTTTTACTTTTTTCTTCCTCTTCCTCTTACTGTTATATTTTCTGAAACTTGGGTATATCCTATTTTTCAAACAAACTTTACCCAAACGGTCCCTTTTCCTTCTTTTATTATATATACTCCTCCCATTTACACTCTTTTTTTTTTTTTTTTACTTTACACTTCTGCTTTCTCTTCCTTTATACAATGATGGAAAACCTGCTAACAATCAACAAGACCACCTGCAAAGATGACATGTTGGATTTAGACGACTTTTTACACCAACGTCTCACTCCACTTGTCCAAAAAGTCAAGTTTAAACTCTACCACATGGAAAGCTCGAAAAGGATAAAAAAATACACTCGCAACAAGATTCAACGGGCTACCTCTTTACTGGAAACGATTGACGAACATTGGCGACTCCTTCAACAAGAAACCACTACAACACAATACAAACAACACATTCTCCAACAACTAGAACAGGCTTTTTCCGAACTATCAGAAAAGTACCGTCAACTGGAACAACTACAAGGGGATTACAACTTTTTGGACGATACCATGGACTCACTCATGGCGTCTATCGAACAACTGGATAACTGTATTGGTGACACTTTGGACAAGGCTTCGGAAATGCGACTCAAGGTGCACGAAAAGTTTAATGATTTTGCTGATATGGCTCATGAACAAATGGATCATCTCAAGGCGGCGATTGCTTATGGTGCTAAACGATTACTTCATTATGAAGAATTACCTGTACCTTGGCGAAACAATATGGTAAGAAAAAAAAAAAAAAAAAAAAAAAAAAAAAAAAAAAAAAAGGACATTATGGTTTTGATACTCATTACTCACACGTGCTCTACATAGTATATCCACACTGGCTATCGATTCTTATCAACACCGGCTGATTGTTTCCACTCTTGGTTATACTTACACAATGAAACTGGCAATATCTTTACACATCTCATTGGATTCATGGTCTTCCTTGGTATTGGCATTTATGAACTGTTTTACTCAAATCTGTTGACTGATGTCCCTATGTTTGATTGGATTATCTGTACCATCTTCTTCTTGGCCGCCTGTAAATGCCTCATGTGCTCCACCGTATGGCATACTTTATCTGGTATCAATGATTATCATACTTTTTCCCGTATGGCTTGTTTGGATTATGTGGGAATCAGTACCTTAATTTGTGCTAGTGTCTTGTTATGTGAATACTATGGGTTTTACTGTAATGAAGTATGGCGAAACACTTACTTGATAGGTACTGGTTCTTTGGCTTTGATTGGTGTCACTATGCCATTTATGCCTTGGTTTGATCGGCCCGGTAAGTTTGATACACTAATCTATAATATCAAACTGTGATGATGACTAACTATTATTCTTACTTTTTGATAGAATCAAGATGGATTCGTATTGGTTTCTTTGTGGCCTTGGCTTCCTCGGGTATCTTTCCTATTGGTCATTTACTAGGTGTGTATGGTCCCAGTCAAGTGGCCACTTGGATTTCACCTGTCTTGAAATCATTAACCTGTTATGTCTTGGGTGTCATTGTTTATGGTAATCAATTCCCTGAACGTATTTGGCCTGGTAAATTCGATCATTGGGGTCATTCTCATCAATGGTGGCACCTGTTTGTTTGTGGTGGTATTTGGTATAACTACATTGCCGCAACAAGCTTCGTGGCCCAAAGACATGAATTCGGTATGTGTCTCTTATAGATTAGACTATTATTATTATTATTATTATTATTATTACTATTCCCATCATCCCTACCCATCCCCTTTTTAATACATATTGCCTCATTCCTCTCTCTCTCTCTCTTAATCTACACATACACAATATATATATATACAAGATGATGATAGAAGACCCCCTTTTTTAGTATCTTTATTATTTGTTATCAATGATGAATGATCATACCAATAATAATAAAAAAACTATACTATTACTAATACTAATACAACTATGACTATGACTACATCTATTTTTTACACAAATCAAGGATATTATCAGGTACAGGTTGGGTATTGATAGAGGAAGGAATAGGAGATCCAAATACAGTAGTAATAGGCACTACACCAGTCCAAACAGAATCACATAAAGCCTTATCCTTGTAATCATTCGCATCTTCTTTAGGTTCCGTAGGTGTAGACGCCTTAACACTGGCTGATTCGATTTCTACCCTGATCACCTTTGTCGTCTGGAGTTCAATCTTGCTTGAATCCCGGCACTGATCCCAACGACCCTTCACTAGTTGGTTAGTGATCACCTCGAGCGCCTTTAATTTTTCGTCGTCATCCTCTACCAGTTCGCCACGACCAAAAATCACCACCGATCGATACCCTACCGAGTGATGGAATGGGGAAAGGGCCAACACCAGGCTGTTGACGTGGGTTGCTGCCATGGTCACTTTTTTGCCTTGGGCCAAGTGTTTGACGAGACGACCAGAGACATAACCATGCAGATAGAGTCGATTGTCGATCCGTCCGTATACCATTGGAATTACCACCGGGGTTGGTTCACCATGGTCTTCATCGTCAAGGCAGAAACTGACATGACCAACGAAATGATCATCGAGAGCTTGATAGACTGCTTCGTAATCGTAGGAGGCTCGTTCTTTATGACGTCGTACATTATTGATGGTTTTGGGGCCGACTTCAAATGACATGATATGAATAAGGTTAATTAAAAAAGAAGGGAAGAAGGATAATGTAAGGATGATGCAAAAGAAGGAAGAAGGAAAATGAAAAAAAAGGAGGTATAAATACCAAGACTCGGTGGAAAGGAGTTTAAAATATCGGAGTTAATGAAGGTCGACTCATACTTGAAGTGTATGACAAATAGTGATCCAATCAAATATTTTTCCATGCTGTTAAAAAAAGAAAAAAATACTGTTTTCAAAAGGCATTATTCCGTAAACTCGGTTTATACTTTTTTTTTTTCATGACTTAAGATGAAAGTCATTTAGTGTCCTGCTTGGTGAGATTCATGCAGCAAAAAAGTGCGGCGTTTACATATTTTTAATGCCCGCAATGGTGGCTTTTGGAACCGCCTTTTTTTTTGAGACCCCGTTTTTCATTTTCCCCTTTTCTTTCTATTCATTATTCAACCATGGAGTATCGCCCTGCCATTACCGAACAACTCATGTAATTAATGTAAACAAGGGGTCCATATTCTGTACTAATTTGTATTTTTTTATTCTTCTCTATTGAACCATGACTTGACTCTATAGCTTGGTAAGTAAAAAGAAAAGCTGACTCATCAGACCCCTTTGGTTAACTATTACTAATCTATTCTCTCATTAGTGTCCAGGATGTGGAGCACCTACACCCCCTAATCAAGCAAACATGTGTGTCAATTGTATCCGAAACGAAGTAGACATCACCGAAGGCATACCCAAACAAGCGACGATCCATTTTTGCAAGAACTGCGACCGATACCTTCAACCACCTGGGATCTGGGTAACTGCGGCATTGGAATCCCGTGAACTCTTGACACTGTGTCTCAAGAAACTAAAAGGTTTGAGCAAAGTACGATTGTTGGATGCCGGATTCATTTGGACGGAACCTCATAGTCGACGAATCAAGGTCAAGCTTACGATCCAAAAAGAAGTCTTTGCCAATACTGTCCTTCAACAAATCTTCCAGGTCGAATACGTAGTGGCTGGTCAACAATGTGATGAATGTACACGAATGGCTGCTCAGAACACTTGGAAAGCCGTGGTCCAGGTCCGTCAAAAGGTTGAGCACAAACGCACCTTTCTTTATCTGGAACAACTCATTCTCAAACACAATGCTCATAAAGATACCACTAATATCAAGGAAACGAAGGATGGGATTGATTTTTACTATGGTCAACGGGCGCATGCGATTAAAATGGTGGAATTCTTGGCTGGTGTGGTACCAATGAAGTAAGTCATAGGTGGGGGGGGAGGAATCTACAAACAATGATGGGGTGACTAACATAATCTTTTCCTATAGGTACAAATCTAGTGAACGGCTTATATCTACGGACATTCACACAAGTACAAGCAAATTCAAATTCACTTATTCTGGTAAGAACATGGAAAGGAAAGATAATTAATAATCCATGACTAACTTCTCTCTCTTTTTTTTTTTTTCTACTTCTAGTTGAAATTGCACCAATTTGTCGTGACGATCTCGTTGTATTACCCAAGAAACTGGCCAATAGTCTGGGTGGTTTTAGTCAACTCCTCCTCTGCATCCGAATTAGCAACTCCATACATCTGATGGACATGAACACCTTGAATGTCTGCGAAGTCTCACACAACACGTACTGGCGTACCCCCTTCCTCCCACTCGCCACCGGCAAGACCATGACTGAATATTGCGTACTGGATGTGGAACCTCTTGACACGGTACGAGGCAAATATGTCTTGGCGGATATTCATGTGGCACGTATGGCTGACTTTGGCCGCAACGACGACGAATATATTGCACGATCTCATCTTGGTGGTATTCTCAATCCTGGTGATACCGTGATGGGGTATGATCTCAAACGCTCCAACTTTAACAATGATGAATTCGACAAACTCTTGGATCGTGACGATTTGCCTGATGTGGTCCTCGTGCGCAAATCTTACCCGGCCCGACGCAAGAAGAACAAGCAACGACAATGGAAGATTAAACAATTGGGCAAGGAAGTGGATGAAATGCTACCAAGGAAACAGGATCAGGCCAAGATGGATCAGGATATGGAAATGTTTATGCGGGATATTGAAGAAGATGCCGAATTCCGTGCTACGCTTAATATCTTCAAGTCTGACAAGAAGGGGGTTGTGGATTCTGCTATACCTGTAAAAGAAGGACCGACAACGGATGGTGATGCTGCTGCTATTGATGATGATGAAGATGATGAAGATCAAGAAGAAGACTTCCCTGAAATCTCCTTGGAAGAAATGATGGATGAAATGCATATCAATATGGATGATGTGGATACTATAATTTAGAATAGATACTTTTTTTGTACCATATCTTTTATCATTATCTAATAAAACAGGCTTGATTGTTTGGACTATCATGCATACTTTACAAGTGGTCATTGTAAAATGTCGGTATTTTAAATTTTGCAATGATTTTAAAAAAAAAGTTCTCGTCTGGGTTCTTTTTTTTTTTTTTTTTTTTTTCTCACCCTCTTTCTTCCTTTCACCATGGCCGATCTCTCAAATCAAGTCTGTTTATCACCTCAGTGTGGTAAACCCGCCAAGTTGAATTGTCCTACATGTCTGAAACTCAAGATTGAAGACTCGTTCTTCTGCTCTCAAGAATGCTTCAAAAATAACTGGGTAAACAGTCTGTTCCTTGTTGTTGGTATTCATATTGACTCTTTTATTTTATTTTATTGTTTGTATAGGCTACTCATAAAGCGGTCCACAAGGCCAAGTTGGAAAGTAAGTTGACACATACAGAATACTTTGGACTATAGAATACTAACTTGACTTGTTATCGTAAACAAAACAAAAAAAAAAAAAAAAAAAAACAATAGGTCAACCTCATGATCCTTTCCCCAAGTATTCCTACACTGGCGATCTCCGTGCTGTCTATCCTTTATCTCCTACTCGTCAAGTACCCGAATCCATTGCACGACGTAAGTACTGTATACTTTTATAAACTTGATGAATCCTACTCTTACCATCTTTATTTTACATAGCTGATTATTCGGTGAGCAGTATTCCTGAATCTGAAGAACGTGCTCGTGGTGCGGCCATCAAGGTCTTGTCTGAAGAAGAAATTGAAGGTATGCGAAAAGTGTGCAAGATTGCTCGTGAAGTTCTTGATATTGGTGCAGCTGCTATTCGACCGGGTATTACTACTGATGAAATAGGTATGTCAAACATGGAAAACGAGGATTGGAATACTTACTCTCTTTGGATTCTTAGACCGTATTGTACATGAAGCTACTATCGAACGTGGTGCGTATCCTTCTCCCTTGAACTATTACACATTCCCAAAATCTGTATGCACGTAAGTTGGATCGAGGGTATATGTACTTTCTTTTTTTTAAAAAAAAAAAAGAAAAGACTCACCTGTAACTACTATTTATATAGCTCGGTCAATGAAGTGATTTGTCATGGGATTCCGGATCAACGACCCTTGAAGGATGGTGATATTGTCAATTTGGATGTAACATGTTATTATGGTGGATTCCATGGTGATTTGAATGAAACTTACTTGGTGGGTAAGGTCGATGAAAGGGGCCAGTTGTTGGTAAAAACCGCCAGGGAATGTCTTGAAAAGGCCATTGCATTAGGTAAATGGACAGAAAAGAAAAGAAAAAGAAACTATTGAATGTCGACTGATCTTCTTCTCTTTACTTGTAGTTAAACCTGGTGTGCGTTATCGTGATTTTGGTAAAGTTATTGAAGATCATGCAAAGAAAAATGGATTCTCAGTGGTGCGTACTTTTTGTGGCCATGGTATCAATCAACTATTCCATTGTTCTCCTAATGTACCACACTATGCAAGTAAGTCCCTCTCTCTCTCTCTCTCTCTCTCTTTTTATCCATCCTTTTACTTACCCTCTTCTCACTTTTTTTACTCTGCATATTAGATAACAAGGCTGTGGGTATCATGAGAGCAGGTCATGTTTTTACCATCGAACCAATGATTTGTGAAGGCACTTGGAGGGATGAATTATGGTAATGTATCATTGTATGGAACAAGTAAACATATACTGACATGCACACACACGCACTTTCTCTCTTTTTTTTTTTTAGGCCTGACAACTGGACTGCTGTGACACAAGATGGTGGACGTAGCGCGCAATTCGAACATACCATGCTGGTGACTGAAACAGGTGTGGAAGTTTTGACATAGGACATAGTATGTAGATAGTATAGACTATATTAGAATAGCTGTTTATTATTGACATGTGTGTGTGTGTGTGTGTGTGTATGAAGACCAAAATAATAATAATAAATAAAAGTTTAAAAAGAAACTGCGTCTTCACATGATTTGTTTGTTTTTTGTGGTATGGGGGTTTTGGAAGAGAAGGATTCATTCCTTCATATATACAAGGGATTCTTATAGACCAATATGCATTTGAAGAAGAGACATATGTGTAGGTGATTCGAACGAATTATCGTCTTCAATGTGGTATTTTTCAGGGTCCACATCTATTTCGTTGTCATCCTCCATATACGATGGTCCGGCGATATATGTTATGGTTTTCAAAAGTATAAAGAAGAAGACGGTGATATAGATAGACATGAGAAGACAAGGAAATAAAAAGTGAATAAAAAAGGACAAAGTAAAGTGATGCTTCGGCTTTTATAAATGCAAAAAGAAATGAGATGCCCACGTGTCATGGGACGTTCTCATGGATCACACCAGATGGTAAAACATAAAGGTCAGCTGTAACAACAAAATAAAAAAGATGATTTTTATTATTTTCATTAATATACGAGCCAATAGGCAAAATAACTATTCTATGTATGTGTGTGTGTGTGTGTGTGTGTGTTGTCCGTACCAAGATGTCTTCCCCATTCCAGTATCGTTTTCAAATGGACAGGCACCGTTTATTTTCTTTCTATTTGTTGCCTTTATTTAACCAGTTGGAAGAATTTCGAGAGACATGGGGTAATATATATTGTTCTTCAGTTGGTCAAATACATTCATATGCATGGATGGTGTTGTTGAGGGAAAAGGTCAAACAGATTATGGCAAAGAAGTATTTCTGAAGGTCGACTAGTAAATGTTGTTTTGAAAAATTCAGTCGTCCAGTCGTATCGCATCGTAGTTCGTCGTATTGGTAACAGACTGGCGCATCTTTTCCACAAGTCGAGAAATTATTT
>JAIWND010000053.1:0-126393 GCA_025330725.1 Chlamydoabsidia padenii | reverse complement strand
TTACCTTTTCTTTGCGACGAAGTTTTTTTTTTTTTTTTTCTAGACGAAAGGAAACCTCATTTTCAAATGCCGAACATCAAAATCCCATGCGCCTAGCAATTCCCTCCATCCACCAAATTGGAATGGGATGGATGAAATGCATGGATGGAAGACAGCGGCGCACGGAATTCCAATTCAAAGACCTACTTATAGAAAAGCCACCCTTCTCTTTTTCAACCCTTATATATCATTATTTCTGTCAGGATTCGAAGTTTTGCATAAATGTGGATTTCACTGCAATCATGTATTGTACATGATTATACCTAATTCATCGTGCAATCGTGCAATTTACAAGATAAATCGTGGATTTAATTTTTACCGCGATAGGTAAAATCATAACATGGAGTTGGAGTGAGGACATGTAGATGCATCAAGGTTATTGTACATATTTATTAAAATACTACCCCCTTTCAAATCGATATATGGGAATGAGAAGTCCAGTAAAAAGCCATTTAATGTAATTGGGTAATTAGCTGTACGTCAAACGTTCATTAGTCCTGTCAAGTTATAAGACAGTAAATGGTAGTGAATAAGATCAGTGGTTTTATTTAATAAGATCATATAGATATTAATAATATATAGTCTATGGGGGATAAGGGCTAATAACCAACACAATATGACCATATAAAAAACACTATTGTAATAATATAAAAGAAGCCAGTTCACTAATTGACATTTTTTCTTGCTTGATTAACTTGAGTTTGTCAACAGCTGCCATAACAGGATTTGAGTCTTCATTATATTGATGTAATAATTTGCCTTTCAGTGCCACCTAGTCCTTCTTGATAGCCCGTTGTAGCCGAGAATACCAACTAAAAGCTTGCCCTTCCAACACAGCTTGGTAGTTCTTCTACTATTTCCACAGGACTGTAGCCAAATAATTCTGCCAGAGATTCGTCTCTTGCCATCCATTGCTGTGTTTCCGTTACAAAAGTTGGAATCTAGTCCATCGTCGTCGTTCCAAGTAGGTATTAGAGATGATCTTGTCATTCACGTCATTCCTTGCCACATTACATAAAACAAGTATGCAACAACCAACAAGAAGACAAAGCCTATAACCAGAAGAAATGTGATTACTAATCTTGTCTTTTTTTGTTTTTTCTTCCTTCTTTACTTACTTCAAGTACCAGCAACAAAGAGAGATCATACACCACAAGTGACAACAAACATGGAAGGCAAGTAACAATACATGAAGACAAACCTGCAATAAGAACAAGAAGGATGATTAGTAACATTATCTTTCATGTTTTTTTCCCTTTACTTACAATAAAGTACCCATAAACATTACACATCATGATCCATCCCCATGAATCAAATGGAGCGCCGTAACTGGTGGCGAATGCAACAAGCCCGAGATCAGGTAGATCCACATAAATGCTTCAACATACCAGACATCTCGCTTTACCAGCACAACCCATTCGCTAGCAGATCCAGGTTTGGAACAGGACACGATGTCGCCTACGTCCTGCCACGGTAAAAAGGCTAAGCCTAATCACTATTCTACACAAAGGTAGCCGCCTCGCAAAATCTGCCAACTTATCCATTTGATTACTAACAGGAGACTTCACATATCAGGGACAAAGAGAGAGATCATACACCACAAGAGACAACAAATATGGAAGCCATGTAACAATAAAGGAAGACAAACCTACAATAAGAGCAAAAAGAGTGATTAGTAACCTTGTCTTTGCATGTTTTTTTTTCTTTACTCACTTTGTACCAGAAGCCAAGAGAGAACACGAAACATCAGAGACAACAATCAAGGAAGAAAGCCCACCATAACGCATGAAGACAAGCCTGCAATAAGAGCAAGAAGAATGATTAGTAACATTGTCTTTTCTTGTTTTTTCTTCTTTACTTACAATAAAGTACCCGTAAACATTACACATCATGATCCATCCCCAAGAATCAAATGGAGCGCCGTAACTGGTGGCGAATGCAACAAGCCCGAGAATAGGTAGATCCACATAAATGCTTCAACATACCAGACATCCCGCTTTACCAGCACAACCCATTCGCTAGCAGATCCAGGTTTGGAACAGGACACGATGTCGCCTACGTCCTGCCACGGCAAAAAGGCTAGGCCTAATCACTATTCTACACAAAGGTAGCCGCCTCGCAAAATCTGCCAACTTATCCATTTGATTACTAACAGGAGACTTCACATATCAGAGGCAAAGATGGAGCATAAACCTAGTGTGAATAATTAACAATTCAGTTAGAGTATAAAACAGTAACAATTTTGGCGGAGTATCATTCAAGATGCATTGACTTACCTTTATGACCAGAATCACAATAAGAGGGAGGAAGCCAAGAGATTACAGCGATTACAAAAAAGGTTTTCATATAGACAGCCATTAGGTGATTCATGGATTACTTTTGTGTGGGAATTAATCTATCATGTAATCATGACCAGCAATAGGAATGAGTGCGGGGGACAACTTGTCTGTCAAGCACAGGTTCTTGAAGGGGGGGGGGTTGTTTAAAGGGGAAGTTTTTGTATAGGGAGTTTTTTTTTAAAAAATAAAGAGGGAAGAGAAAGGAAAGCAAGGAATTTTAAAAATCACGTTTTTATAGTTCTCGGCGTGACGGGATTTTAATAACTTCGCGGAAAAGCATTTGCTTTTTCTTTGTCTTCCCATTCCAAAGACATTCGACTTGGTCCTCTTCAACAGGAAATTCTTATTGTTGTAATGATTGGATGATGAAGGTAAACAAAAAGAGGTGACGAAGCAACTGACTCTATGGTAGTAATGGGCTCTCTTGGAAATCATCCAAACTGGATCAACATGGTAAAGGTAAAAGAAAGGCACGAAGAGAAAGGGGTAGTAATGTATACTGTCTCTTTCTTCTTGGACAATCACCTTACCCAAGATTATAATACTAATGCTTTTCAATTCATGTTGATGTAGAATCGATACTTACCAATTGACCTTGGACGAATCTCTTTTTTGGCTGATACAACAAACTGGGAAAAAGGACGACCTTCTCTGAATGGAATGCAATAGGCTTTGGTTGAAAAGAAGAATAATGCTATCGCAAACGCTGTGGACATCGATGGAGAATTGGGTAGTCAAGTGCGACGATGGTACACCTCTTGATTGTAAATTGGGATATATATGAATGTCAAATCAATCATTGGTCCAGCAAGATCAAATTATGATGTCTTGTGAATAACAATAGTGGTAGATTGGTTTTATTGTAAATATAGTGTTATATTTAATCTTAATGTCAATAAAGTCTTGTTTTATCATATGTTTGTTGGTTAATATAAAAAGGTTTATCAATGAAGGTGTTTCTATCATAAATGATTTATGTATCACGATCGATAACACCTACATACACGATGAATAGTGTAAAATTCATGCTTTTTATTTTGCACGTGCAACCAAAATTAGCTGGATAGCTTAAATACCTACGTCCCCCCGGGCTACCCCCAATTGATGCTATTACTTCTGCTGCTGTTGCTGTTGCTATGTTCTTGTTGGAGATATCGATGTTGGCAGTGGACTAAAAGCACAAAAAAAAAAAAGGATGTTGAGGATGAAGATAAGAAAAATGATGTGGACACTATAGCATATTTCCAACATAAGTCACCGCAAAAGCCAAGCTCAAGGTACCTTGTGCCGGTATGTTCAGACTTGCGATGACTTTTACCAGGAACCAGATTTCATTTTCAGATCCCGCCCGCCTCTACTAAGATTTGGAAAGGCACTGCTCGCTCCATTATAAACAGATGACAATGATTGAAGTGGCGATGTGAACACTATAGCATATTTCCAACATAAGTCACCGCAAAAAGTCAAGCACCAAGACCCTTGTGTCGGTCAGTCCAGACTTGTAATGGCTTTTTCTTTTTCCCGTTTAGCAAAGGACAGGTAAGATTTCATTTTCAAATAGCGGTGTTTGAAAGCCAAAAAAAAAAAAGAGAGCCACATTTAATCCTCTTCTTCTTTCTTTTTCTTCCCTCCTTTCATTTCCTCACCTTTAGCATGGCATTATGACTGTACTGTACCATCGACGATGGATTGAAAAACTACTGATTACAAACAAGTCGCCAAGCACGTAATTCACCAACTACCACCACTTACAACGAATACCCAACTTTAGCACAAATATGAAACTCACGTTGGTTGGAAACGAATAGGCGAAGATGAACAAAAGTGGTGACGAAACAACTGACTCTGTGGTAATGGAGTATGTTTTACTAATGGCGATGAATCTCTAACGGAGGGAAAGAGGATGGTAACGTAAAACAGTCTGCGCCCTTCATCAAGATTTTGATACTAATACTTTTGCTTCTCTCTTCGTCTTTCTTCATGTTTAGTAGAATAGGTATATACTAACTCCTTGTGTATGGGCTATGTACTGATGATGGACAAACTAAGAGAAAAGGTAAAGCAATTAAACAACAGGAAAAAAAAAGAGGAGGTGCTGTGAAATGGGCCTTTCTCTTTTGAGTCAACAGCTTCATCAAGGCTCTGATACTAATACCTCTCTTTTCTCTCTCTCTTACTGTTTATCTAGGTGAATAGGTGGTCCAAATACCAGCAAACGTAAGCAACAACTTGGACGACTGATCATCTATTTACCTGAATCGACATCTATGGTGACGATTGCGTGTAATAATGAACAACAAGGGGATTTCGGCACGGCAACAACTTCCGACCATCGACTAGTACGACTATCAAAAAAGTGACCACAATCCGGTCGTGTGGCTCCACCTTGATTTATCGACGAACTAGACAGCTACTACATACATTCAACAAATAGATTCAATTGGTCGTGTATACGAGTAAATTGTGCATACATCAACCATCAACCATCAACCATATGAATTATACCAATCATATCACCACAAAGTCTCTCGCCTTTATTAACATATCAAAAAAAGGTCTCGAAGGATCTGGAAATGGGTGATCTTCTCATCAAAATCAATATCTCAAATGAAATATGGGCTGGGCTGGGCTAGCAATCACAATCACAATCACCAACAAAATGATGAATGATGATGATTGGCGAATGACAACTTGAATGACTTTGGATCGATCATTAATGCTACTTCTCCCTCACATGTTATATTGGGTGATGGTCAACAAGATGATTCAAACAGGTAATTCTTTTCAATAACATGGATTGGATTGGACGATGAACAAGGTGATGGCAGTTTCTTGTTTTATCTCTCTTCCCTTCTTCACTCATATAGTTTAGGTTTTTTTTTATCAATCCCTCTCCTTTTCACTATAGTATAGAAATGACTCTTGTTTTTAAATGGTTATAATAAAAAAAAATCATATGTAACACTTTATACATAGGATTTTGTGATAAACGGAGAAGTATTGGGTAGTTGATTGTCTGTTGGCCTAATAAATATGGATAGGAATAAATGGTACTGAATGACATGACATTGGGGTCACATATATCGTTCTCATGAAGTCGGATTTGACAAGCACGACCTCTAATCGAGAAAGTAGTCTTTTACTATTATACTTCCTTTTTTTATTTTAAAAAACATAAATTCCTCCTTCACTGAAATCGGACAGTCATGCAGAATCAGAATATATAATTGAATTTTTTTTTCCTTTGTGAAAAGTTTTCATGCATTCATTACATTCCTCATGATACACCATATACACTACACTCTCTTTTTATTATTTTGCAACCCCCGACATTCTATTTCCGAAAGAAAAAAAAACGACCTCTCTTTGAGCGCTGACGCCCTGTTCTATTTACATCCCGCCATTAATGCAAAACGACATTTTCTTTATCCGCTCCTTCTGCATATTCCGAATACACCAGTGAAATCGCTTCAAATCGTGCGTGTGTTTAAACTCCGACAGTGTGCTTTATATAAAACCAAGCAATTTTTTTATCAGTTGAGGGACTATGGCCCAATTGGACAAGGCGTCTGACTACGAATCAGGAGATTCCAGGTTCGACCCCTGGTAGTCTCATCCTCATTTTTTGCACCTGTTATCAAAAGTCACGTGACTTTTTATGTTGAACGGAAGCAATACGGCGAAATCTGGTAGATGTATCAGGTTCAAAAGTATGTCTTGAGAATAATAAAAGCGGTGAGCACCAGAATCTTTTTATGTTCTTGTTAAAAAGAATAAAAGTAAAAAGAGTTCCAAATCGGGAAAGCGGAACTTGAAAATAAACAAAAGTAGATCACAGTAGACAACGTTACGCTTGTTAGGTAACTTGATAGACAAAGTAGATGATAAAGAAATATGGGTCTTGAAGAGGGTTTTGCACTGAGTTTCTTATTAATAGAGGAACTTGATAAAAGCTAAAGATTCTTTTTGGGGATGAGGAAAGGAGACTATTATACCAGTGGCTAAAGACGAGTGTAATGTTCGGCCCAGTTCAATAATTAATTAATTAATCGATTTCATTTTCAAAGGCCGCTTGTAGCGACGCTGGTTTATGTTAAGGTAGTTTTGGTAAAGGATGTTTATTGATAACTTTTAAAAGAGTGAGCGCCAAAATATTCTAGCTTTTAGTAAGGATAAAAAATAAAAGAGATACCGAGAAGGTAAAGTTTTACAAGCAAGTCAACTGAGAAAGGATTTGGTGGTTAAAAAGTGCTTTATTGGTACAAATATAATTGTAACATACAAATGACCCAGTCTGTCTAATTACTAGGGGGCGGGAATTATTATCTACAGTTAACTAAAGGATGTCTATGTATATGTCTATGTCCATGTGTGTGGAGGTGCGTAATGAAGTAAAAAAAAAGTTGTACATTTTACAGTATTCTATTGTGAATCCATTGAGTTGGTGGACAGCCCCCTATTTCGTAGTTGAATCCCATGGAGAAGGGTTTGTAGATCCGTAACAAACTGATGCATTGCCTGTTTTTCACCGTATCCAAACACAAATCCTACCAAAAGGCACACCATAGCCAGCACCGAGCACACAATAAGAGGAATACCGACCAAAAAAGGAAGAAGCCAAACAATAAGGAGATTATCCGAATCATATCGAGGTATGGGTGTTGTTGTCACCACACGATATGGTACCACCACCATAGCAATATATAATATAAGGACCAAGGCCACCAAAGCAACAAAACACTGTAAGAATCGTCGTGCAGTCTGTGCGATCTTTTGCTGATCCACTTGTAACAAAAGGATAAGTTCTTGTACAGTTGTCAAATCGAGATTTGTAAATGTAGGGTGAGAGATCATTGCCGTAGTAGGTGTCATGGAATGTTGTTGTTTATGATGATCGTTGTTGCCAGTAGTCAGAGATCCGGTTGTCGATCTATCCATATTTTCCCTACCAATAACGAAATTGGATTGCACACCAAAGTGATCAGAGTAACTCATATCCGTTCCGGGGATACGTTCCGTCATGACCACACAAGATTCAGAACACCATAGCTGAGGTGAGCGTCGATAAAAGATATAATCCAGACGATTCCCTTTTGCCGAGTGTGGTTGTTTCTGTCTTTGAGGGTGATGATTAAAGTGTTTGGACCAAGTGTTGGATGATGAGTTGCAAGTAACACCAAATAGTTGGATAAAAGCATCTTCCGTATCGTTGTTTTCCATCGTTTGTTGGTTTGATAATACGTCAGAATCTTGTTTATTAACCTCCATCCACGAATCTGTCATGAACGCATGTTCAATCAGAAGTCTATAGTTGTAGGTTGTCGGGGTACTATTAAAGTCACCAGTCTTTATAGATTAAAGATAGTGATTAGAAAAAAGAAAAAAGAATGATGAGTAGTGTTTCCGACTGGTTATTCTTTATACTTACAACAATTACTTGTCGTCCCTGAGCAGAAGCAGATCTTATCAAGTTGGCCAATTCCCATGATTCACTGATTCGGTGTCCTTGATACTCGTCTGATTTCCCATATCCAGCATGCAACTAGTAAGTACAACAAAAAAAGGTTGTTTAGCATTGTAAAAACTGAGAATGTATCCATACTTACATGAGTTGTGAATACTTGTATAATACCCACGATAGGGTGTTCAAGACAAGCAGAAGCGCATCCTTTTCCTACGTAATAATCACCATGGAACACCTTCAAAGGCCGACCAGCCAAAGTATACTGATAATAAGAGGTTTGTATAATAGGGAATCTTGACAAAATAACCAAACCACTTCCAAGAGCGCCACTAATATTGAGAAGAAGAAGAAGAAGGAGAAAAAGAGAGAAAGAGAGAGGGATTAATTACTAAGTGGTTAATTGAGTACTGTTAATTGTGTATTCCGAATTACCTGTAAAAATACTTGGCATGAGGAAGTTTCGTTGAGACACAAGATTTTAGTTTCTTGTAGTCATCATGTACCCAAACTTCTTGTAGAGTGACAATATCGTAGGATGCTTGTTGAATGGCTTCGGCGATGGCGTTCAAACGGAATTTACGTTTTTTCGATACAACGTAAAGACCCCTATCATAACAATAAAACAAAAGAATAGAATGATAAGAATAACAATGTCCTTTTCTTTGCCTTTGTCAATCTTACCAGCAATTAAGAGACAGGATCGATAATTTGTTTGATTCCATGGAGAAGTTAAAAAAGAAAAGAAAAAAGAAAAGGGAAGCTGGATGTGGAATTCCTTTTCCCAAAAATATTTTAAACATCCGACCAAGGTCTGGATCTAAAAATCATGTTCCCGCATAATCTCGGCGCCAACCTACATTTCAATGGCGCCATACCCAGTCAGCCATTCAAAGAGAGACAGAAAGAATACTTGATACTCGGTGAACACGATGAAAGCATTAGCATACTTATCCACTTGATCATAGGGTGTGAGAAGAGTCAATACAAGCAACAGACAAGAGAACACGACGTATCACCAAATTACCACTTACCAGACGCCATAAAAGTCCGAATGGAAAGAGGTATCCGCCGTTAGGGTCGAGCCTGCGCAATTTAAAATGAGGGACCGAATTTCTACCGGTTGATTAGAGTCCATTAGGGATTGAAGACGAAAAAAAAAAAAAAAAAAAAAAAGGAAAGAAATACACTTTATCATATGACGAAATAAGAGATGCAAGAATGAGAGCAGTTTATAAAGCAAATCCCACTTTATCATAAAGTGTACCTGTTGTGGGCTTGTAAAACTCAATTGAAAGTATAGATTCCACAAAGCATACAGTTGGGATTTAGCAATATAGGCGGCGATGTTTCAAGTGCATGTATCGGGATTTAAAAACAAAAAGCGATTAATCGGGAATGTGAAGATGATCAAACAGTGTGTAAGTACTGGGCATTGATAGCAACTTTTATATTAGAGGGTTTTGAAATGTGGTTGTGCCATGCTCATGACGCAAGAAGGACTTGGATGATTACCCCTAAAAAATACTAAAATATACTTGGTTGAATTCCGGTCTTCATATTATAAACCCTCTCTCGAGACATGAAATAAAGTTGTCCCTTTTTTTTCGCCTTAACTTTCTCTCTCTTCTTCTTTAAAACCAAAAACTTTCCAGGTTGTAGTTACAGTATTAGTGCAGTAGTCTGGTAATGTCTTCATCAAGTATTCCTTGATTCCTGTCTTCCTTGTCTTGATATCCAACCCCTAATCTTTGTATCACTATGCATAATCAGGTAATTCAAATCCCGATTCGTTTTTGGTTCTATCTTTTGTTTCCTCTTTTCCTCGCCTGATAATTGTTTCAATCAAGTAAGATCTGTCTTATTAGTTAAGTATGGTATATTATGAAGATAACTCTCACATTTTAAAAAGTGTACGAAATGGATAAAAATTGAATTTTGATAAAAATAAAAAAAAGTTGAAATGGACAATAATATAGATTTTGAGGATATAATTTATGACGATTTATTTTTAAAAAATATAAAACGTATGTTTATAATGAAAAAAATGGAACAATATGATATAAAAAAAATAAATATAGAATTTGATGAGATTACAAAATCTTTTAAAATTAATATTATGAAAAATAAAACAGATATTTATTATATCGACTATAAAATAAAAAGAAGAAAGAAAAAACAAAAATACAAAGATAATATTAAAAAAAGAAGATTATTAGATGATGAGAATATCAACAAAGGAAATACAAAGACATATGACAATTCATCTGAATATAATATTGATAACAATATTAATTCTCCTCCTTGCCATATATCTGAACAATTAGATTTTATAAATAAAGATAAAGATAAAAAAAACACTATTACAAATATAAATTATGATAATAAAAAAGTTGTAAGTATAAATAAGAATAAAAATATTGATAAAGAAACATCTAAAAGTGATTATAAAAATGATGAGTTATGTGAAAAATTATATAGATATATAAAACTTTTTATAAAAGTGAATAATATAAGTAATTGTAAAAATAATATTTATGTAAAAGATATTTTAAAAGAAATAGAAGATATATTTAAAAATTATGGAATGTTAAAAAAAATTGCATGAGATGGATAATAATTTAAAATCTGAGACCTATCATCATATTTAGATGTTAAGTATAGTTCTTTATCTAATCATCTCGTCTTCTTTAGTATCAGTCACTCTACCCCTGTTGCATTTCTTTCTCACTGATCAGTGTGAAATCTAATCGCGCATCAGATAATACAAGACTTGAAACCCAAATAGAGAAATCACTTTGTCCTAGCTTGTTCCTTTTTCGTATTGATAGCTCCAGTTTACCATAATGCATCTTGCCATTCGCCCCAGCAAATCTTCTTTACAGTATAATTGAATCAACAGTAAACTTCGATTATCATGTCCAATGAAAACATCAACGAGCAACTTGTATTCATGTTGCAATCTGTCATATTCCAATAGGACATAAGTAGATATTGTACTACATGTCAGAATACTCAGTCTCAAGATGGAATCCTATATAGGGCAGTTCTCTATTGATAGTCCAGTTGTTATATCCGGGGAGTAGTTTTTGTATTACTGTTTTCTTCTCTCTGTCACTTTTATCTAATAAACTTGACCCACACCTTTGACTCAGTATTCATAAAGTCTTTAATTACACAATCATCGAGTGTGGACGACAAATCAACATAAAGGAAGCCGAAGGTTGCGAAGCCTCAACATTTTTATGGTAATCGACAATCATACTTGGGCTACATCGGCACCGATGATGAAGAAACTTTTTTGACGACATTTCCCCTCTTTCTCGAGTCTCCTGCTTTTTACAGGTAGTGGTCCCAGTTGATTATAGGATTGTGAACCTTTATCGTATCATGCAAAATTCGACTCACGAAAATTCAAATCCCGACATTTATGCAAAGGCGTTCATTGAGGATTTCGACTATGGGAAAGTGTAACAAAGTGTTTGGAACACTTGCATTCCTCACTGATATTAGAATTTTTAGATAAGGGTATAATCATTTGCAAATGGTAAACATCTGGAACAGAAAAGTGGTCAGTGGATGAAAAAAAAAAAGTTCACACGGGGGTCGTTTGATTTTTTTAGTTTGCATTAAAACGCTTTCAATTTCCTTTGGGGATTCTTCGCCACAAAAAAACACATATAACTTTCAATACCAGTTTTTTTGATCACTCTTTGGATAAGAAGATGGCTTACCCCTCTCCTTTGAGAGTGAAGAGAGCAAGTCAGCTTGAGCTGTCAACGGTGAGTTGAAAAGAAAAGAAAAAAGATACTTCCGCATAATACTAGCTGACATTTCATTCTTCACCTATGGAACAAAGTTATCCTATGCAAAGTACAGGAGTAAGATTTGAAATATTCGTAACTCTGATGGCATGTTAATAACAGTGCTCAAAAGGGGAAACGGGGATTGATGATATTGAAATCAAGGCTAAGATGGCATCACTGTGACTTTTTAGGAGTGAAATATATATAGTCAAAATATCAGATTAAGTGATATAAATGGTTATGGTTTTTGTTGAACCAGCATCCACTCTTCGCTTTGCTAGGGCTGCTTCCGACACATAAAGCTTTGAATAAAATAACAGTTTGTGTATTAAAAGTTAGGTCACAGTTGAATGGAAAGCTGTTAAAGATGTAATGGTTTATATTGTGTAGCTGGAAGAAACAGGAAAAAAAAAAAGTGTTGGCTTCGCCAGAAGGAGTCAAAAAAGAAAGAAAAACGGGTAGTTTAAATGAGTACTTTGGTGTAGGCTACATTTGGGATTGAGGATGTGTTTGAGGGAATAGCAGCATGTAGATTTCGCGCGTTTGTTGATCGTGAAAAGGCTACGTAGAGCTGTCCATGTGTAAACACGGAGTAACTCAGGTAAATACCAACGTTTGACAGTGTCTGGCCTTGTGCCTTGTGAATAGTCATGGCAAAGGCAAGCCGCACAGGAAACTGGCGTCGCATTAGTTTGAAGGGGTGGTCACCATCATGTGTCAAAAAAGATATCCGTGGCAAAAGATACTCCACTCCATCGGGACAGTTATACAGCCGGACGGCAATTGAATACTTCAGCAGTTTTGTCACATTAATTTTGGTTCCATTATAAAGCCCATTGTTTATATCAATATTCCTAAGAGCAATTGATGGCATTCCAAGTTTCAGCTCCAGTGTATAACTCAGCATACCTCTTGGATTTAGTGAGTTTAAGAACTTTTACCAGGTAGTTAGTTGCATCAGATATAGAATCAGGATAATCGGAATCACTGATGCTATTACATGATTCATATAACTGAACTTCTCCTGGAAAAACTACTGCTGCTTGATTGTTTATGGCATCTACTTCAATAATCTCGTTTTTAATGAATAAACGGGCGGAAGTCGCCGGCTGGCATCTTTTAATGATTGGGCTATGATTTTGGCATGATGAAAAGACTCTTGGATTTTTTTTTCAAACGTGAATTGCTCCTCTCCTAGAATACCCCTGACAACGACACTTGATTTGCTGGATTGGGAAAATCATGCAGAATCGGGATCTGAAATTAAAAAACCGCGTTTATTTGCATGAATCACATCTTACTACCCACGGGCGTAGAGTTGGGGCCAGGTGTAGGGGTGAATATGTTTAGGTGGGAGGTGAATTTGCATGAATCGAGATTCGAATCTGCATAATCAGGGATTGTTACTACGGTGAAAAGACTCTTGGATTTTTTTTTCAAACGTAAATTGCTCCTCTCCTAGGCCACCCCTGGCAACGACATTTAGTTTGTTGGATTGGGAAATTCATGCAGAATCGGAATCTAAAATTAAAACATCGCCATCGCTAGCATGGATCACATCTCGCCATCCTGCGGGCGTATAGTTAGGACTAAGTGTAGTGGTGAATATAATGAGGTGGGCCGTGAATTTGCATGAATCGGGATTCAAATCAGGGGTTGTTGGGTGGACTATGGAATCTATATCATGGAAAGATTTGAAGGCGTTGTCAGTTCAAAATTTGTTGGTCGTTATAGGCTCAGACATCGGCAAGAAATGAGAAGGGAAAAAAGGAAACGCCCAAATTTTTATATACGCAGTATTTGCAGGGTCACCCTCTAGGAATTCCATCCATCCCATTCCAGCGCCTTTTACATTTGTGATGTTGGGAAGACAAAGTAAACAATGAACCTGTAAATGTTGTTAACATTATCAATGCTCCTACTATTACTTTATCTTTGGCTCGAAATGAAGAGCGGGACTTGAATCCGCATTGCGGTATTTTTCAGGGGTAATCGCCAAGTCCTTCTTGAATCTGACTCCGATGGTGCTGAGGAAATTCACCTACTGGTGCAGGAAATGAAACAAGGTGGTAGTGGAAGGTTTGATGCGTCAAAACAACAACAAGACCCTTCTCCTCATGAGTGCTTTAACTGTCAGTCTGCTGATCATTTCGTAAATCAATGTGACCAACCATGCAAACACTGCCACAGCAAAGGTATGTCATTTGAAATATTCGGATCCTGAACAAAAGTATTGACCTCCCTCTCTGCATCACTCTTTGACAGTGAATAGATCTCAAATCTCTGTAGTCAAGACACAGTTAATGTCGGATCGGTTCATTTGAAAACCCGAGTTGAGTGTAGCGTCATCCAACCTGATCCAAAGCGGGATTACCCAATTTTATTCCCCGTTCAAACCCCGGCGTTACACGATGTTTCGTTGAACGACACTATTCGCTTTTCATCCGCATCTTCCCACGTATACCGCGTGCTCCGTTTCCTGATTGGGCTGATCTTCTTTTCCTTTGTTTTGATTTCGGTTCTCTTGAAGGATTCATGCTATTCTTTTCGACAAGGGGGTGCAAATTCAAATCCCGACATCATTTTTTTTTTCGAAGGTACTTTATGATCCTTGGTACCGGCACACGCTCTCTTATGTTTTTATCATATGAGTCATGCGAGTGTTTCAGGGAACTCACTTGCCAGACTGGCTGGTGGGCTTGGATGCATTCACTTTATACTCGAATTAGGCCCAGCTCGAATGGCAAGCATTGCAAATCCAGAAAAAGCACTGCAGACCAAATCAGCTATAAAGTAAACGCGTGAATTCATTCATGAATTTCTTTCCACCTTTGCTTGCATTGATCGGGATTTGAAACCCTCGGGTGTCATGCAGTTGCACGACCCGGGAAGGACTTGCTCCATTCGATACAAACGTGACATGTCCTTTGGCTATACTGATTGATCATCATCTGATTCTTTTTTCTCCTCTTAGTGCATTCAGGTGAGAGCTAGGGATGGTTTGACCAAGGAATGTACCTCTTCAGATCAAGAAGCATTTTAGTGCCGGACAGCGATCAAAAAGCATCGATATTTGTGTCACCTTCACCGTGATGACTTTAAAAGTCTAAAACAACAAACCTTTTAATTGGTCTCTATTAAAACTCCGCGCCAATCCAATTTTAGCGCCGTATATATTTTCTTTCCTTTGTCGCCATTTTCTTTTTTTTGCTGGTCTTTCCGTTCCCCATCACTCTTAATCTCTAGAATCTATACCCCATGTCTGATGAATACGAAGTAAGTGCGGAAGCTAAAACTACTGTGGCTCTCTCACTACAGATATAACAAACATGACCAATTTTTTACTTTATCCATTTTAGGTCGAGCGTATTGTGGGTAGGTGTTATTCCTATGTGAGTAGAAAAAAAAAATACATTATACCAAAATCAGCAATAAAGAGGAGTACAAAACGTTGACGTCGAAACTGTGACTCATATTTTATTTGTTATGCCAATATAGGGTTATATCCAATATTTGATCCAATGGAATGGTTATTCACAAGAGCATAACACCTGGGAATGTACCGAGAATCTCTTGGGTAATTATGAATTGGTGCAAGACTTTATCAAGGCATACAAGAAGGAAAACGGTAATGTGAAGCTAGGAACCAAAGGCAGGTATCTTTTACGAGGTGTTTACGATCCCGACCCACGTTTGCCACAAAAGAAGAAGGCAACTCAAACACCCAGAAACAACAAACGCATACTGAATACCAACAGCAAACAAACACCGAATATCGTCAGTGGCAAGCAGAGTCCCACACCTCCACTGCTAACCACACCTTCGTCAACACCACCAGACCTTTCCTTGTCTACACCCAGCTCGAGCGATCTTGACGAGACTTGGTGGGAAGCAGTACCCGACTCAAAGAAAAGGCTACTGGTGGAGGAAGACAAACCTTTAGGTGGGAAACGGGCCAGCAAATTCTCCCCTGCCACTTTGGCTGCGATCAATACTCCGGTAAGTAAATAACATCTTTTCTAAATAAAATATATGTAAAACAACTCACACTATTTTTATTTTATTTTGAAAGGCACTACCTGGCTGCATGTCTATCAGTCAAGCTGTGGAATCAGAAGAAGAACTACTTGTATTCCAAACCAGTTTTGAAAGTGCTAGAACGGAATCATTGGTAAAGCAACGTGGTACATGATTTTGTTTTGATATCTAACTTGTCTTTTTCTTTTTTATATAGAAACAACAACATGAATTGGTGAAGAATACAGATGGTGTCTTGGCTTTTAATGGTGTGTCTCCTCCTGTTTATGTGATCAACGAACAAGATGATGCGATCTTCCCCGACTATTTTGTGTACCTGAACGACCTGATCATCAACCCCGACGTCAAAAAACCACCACCAGAGTTTTTATCCGGCTGTCAATGTATCAACCGCCAATGTAAATCCTTGTGCCACGAAAATGCTGCGTATGGAAAAACAGGACGACTCAAGGCTGCTCACCAGGGCGCGATCTACGAATGCAATACGGCGTGCAAGTGTGATGCGACGGTATGTATCAACCGGGTAGTGCAACGTGGTCGCCAAATGCCTCTGGAAATCTTCAAGACCAAACGAAAAGGGTGGGGTGTCCGAGCCGTCACCAAGATTAAAAAGGGGACCTTTGTGGAACAGTACCTGGGTGAAGTCATCTGCGACAAGGATGGGGTGGGAAGGGGTAAAATCTACGATCGTATTGGTATCTCTTATCTCTTTAATATGGATCTGGATGGCGATACAAAAAATGTCATTGATTCGTATCAATGTGGTAATGCTAGCCACTATCTCAACCATTCCTGTGATCCTAATCTGGCGGTTTTTGGTGTATTCTATGACAGTATTGATCCAAGTTTCCATCGTTTGGCGTTTTTTACAAAACGGGATGTGGCTCCTGGTGAAGAACTGACATTTGATTATATTGGATCCAACACTGATACCACCGATACTACCATCATGTCCAGGCGATTCCCTTGTTATTGTGAAGCTGCCAATTGTCGAAACTATATCCATACTTGACATCATTTATATTTAGTCATTAGTCTCATACAATAGTCTTTATTTGTGTTGTAATTATTCCCCCCTCTACATATACGTATTAATAGATTCGAATGACAATGTTATTACTTTGATACAATAAAAAAAAAAACAATAGTATGTAGCCACATTTTACTGGATCATCATCATTATGCCGCAGCCCATACCCGCGTTAATTTGTAGCCCCGCTCCCAAAATCGGGAGTTGAAATATGTGATTAAAAAGAATGAATAAACCAAGACATGTTTGTAGAGCATGTTAATAAATAAAGTTTATATTTGCGTGCTGCATTAAAAAAAGCATGTGTGTAACATTTTGCATTTATATAAAACAAAGGATTATTTTTATTGATTATACATATAGGATATATAAATAAATGGGGAAGAGAAGATGTAATCAAACTAAACATGGGGGATATATAAAAAAAAAAAAGGGAGGGGGGGGGAAGTAAGACTAACCCTCCTTGACCGAGATTGACTTGATATCGCGTGACTCCAATTGTATCTTGATAGCATCCATTTTCTTCATCAATTGTTCGATTCCATCTTGATCTTCCGACGCCGATGATTTCCGTTGTTGTTGAGTATGAAATGCCACCTCGATTTTTTGCAGTTTTGTCTGGAGCACATAGGTTTTCGATCGATGTAATTCCACGTCCTGTAATGCCCTGGCTAATCGTTGCATGATGTGTTCTTCATTGTTTTCGTAAATGTCGGTTTGGAAGCGTGTACATGCTTCTTGTAAGGACATGTCCCGGTCCCGGAGTTGTTGGCCTAGATCCACCAATGCTTCTTGTTGTTGACTTGGTTCGGAAGATGATGATCGCTCCAACTTGGCTATTCGTTGTAAAGCACCATGGATACGTTGTGATTGATTTTGGTATTGCTGGACAATGTCATCACATTTTGTTTGAATATCTTGTATATCATTAGAGAGTGAGCCCGTTGAAGAAGAGGAAGAGGAAGAAGAGGTGGTAGAGGGTGGTGGTGGTTTTTGGGTGGAAGTGGTGCTGATACTATCGAATGAGGAAGACGAAAAAGAGCCCGTGCTCATGGTAGGTGCCATACCTTGAGGAGGTGTATCGTCCACAGTCGTATGACTTGCCACTGTCCAATGCTTGTATCGTTCCTTTAGCGCCACGTATTCCGATTGTACATGTTCCAATGATGCCAAGGTGGATTGAAGAAGGTTGTTTTTATTGCCTAGTTGTCGAGGGTTTCCGCCTGATGAAAACATACGTTTACGTTTTTCGTGATTAGGATCCATGGTTGTTGGTGATATGGACAATCGATGTTGTTGATCCTCCATACCGTCCATGTAAGGTTGCTGGTGTTGTAATTGAGTGGTCAAAACCATCAGATCTTGTTCCAGTTTGGCGATTTGTTCATGTAATGTTTGTCGTTCCTTGACATAGTCCATTCCTCCTCCATCTCCACCTTTTTGTTGTGCCTGTAGATCACGGACCTCCTGTTCCAGTTCCTCGATACGCTCCTTTTGCTGAGTGATCGTTTTTTGATGCTGATCCACTTTGTTGGTGTATTCCGCTTCATTATTGGCCAGTTGTTTTTCGAGGTCGAGAATATAGAGTTCAGTACTGTCATCCAATTCCTTGAATTTCATGATCCGGTTTTTAAGTTCATTCAACAATTCTTCGTCCTGCACCGCATCTTTCACCGTAAACGAGAGTTTCCCTTCCAGTTCTTCAATGTAGGCCAAATTGTGACGTTCCTGTTCCTTGAGTTTATCCAGTTGAGCCTTGAGGTCGTTTGCCGTGACATCTTGGGTCTGCATCAATGTCTGTAGTTCCTCAATCCGAAAGTCAGATTGGTTGAGCGCTGCCTGAGTTAATGAGAGTTTGGATTCCAAAGTGGCCATGCTTCTTTCGTATTCTTGAATGAGAGGTTCCATACATTCAGACGCCGCGCCTTCTCGAGTCCTAGCACCTGTTTGTGGCCCAACCAATGCTTGTAGTTCAGCAATACGAAAGTTGGATTGATTAAGTGCTGCTTGATTCAATGAGAGTTTGGATTCCAAGGAGGCCATGCTTTTTTCGTATTCTTGAATGAGAGGTTCCAAACATTCAAACGCCGCGCCTTCTTGAATTTCAGCACCTGTTTGTAGCCCAACCAATGCTTGCAGTTTAGCAATACGAAAGTTAGAATGATTGAGTTCTGCTTGAGCCAATGAGAGTTTGGTTTCCAAAGAGGTCATGCTTGTTTCATATTCTTCAATGATAGGTTTCACAGTATCTTGAAATGTGGCACCATTACCATCCGAGCCCTTTGATTGAAGAGCTTTAATTTCATCTTCCAAAATACGATTCCGTTCCTTTGTCACCGCCGCTTGTGATGATACTTCTTCCAATTGACGATGTAGATCAGCAACCACCATTTGATGTTCTTGAAGTTGATCACCATCAGATATAAGTTGTCGAGAAGATGATGCCACAAGAGATAACCGACTTTCGCCCCCCTTTGGTAAAGATCGCTGTTTAAGTTCGTTTTTAAGTTTGGTGATGGTGGAACGCAAGAGATCCAAATTATCCGTTGTCAGCCATTCTTCTACTTCATTCTTCTCCATCCGATTCTTGATGTTGCGCGCCCTGTTTGCATATTGTAATGTGTTGAGAGTTTCCGAGATGTTGTACTCCATTGGACTGACACATGCAATCATGAGTGTCATTGCCGATCCACCTAACGAGTCCTGTAGTAGCCTGGTCAGTTTCGAGTCGCGGTAAGGAATATGGGTGCTTTTTTTGGAGGCGTCACCGAGTGCTGAGATCACATTACCCAGTGCCAACAAACCGCCATTGATGTTGATGCCTTCTTTTCGCCGATCACCTTCTGCTGCCGTACGTTTCAACTATTAAAGAAAATAATAAGAGTGGTTAGTAAATGTGTTTTATTTCATCCTCGATAATCAAACACTTACCCTTTCACTACCAGCCAGATCCACAAAATGTAACTTGGAGGTAGTGATGATCCATTCACCCGCTTCATCATTAGGAGGATTATCGTTCATTCGTAAATTCATAGCACTAAGTGGTCGAGGTTTTGATCTTGGTGATGTTGGGCTGGCTGTACGTGGCGTATTGTGGCTACTGGAAGAAGATGCTGAAGGAGTCCATTTTTCCTGCCGAAGAGTGACCGAGAAGATAGCATGTGACCGAGATGATTGTTCGTTCATATCCGTAGCACCAGTGGCACGATTTTGAGTTCCTTGCTGGAGATACCTATCCAAAAAAAGAAAAAGTGTCAATCAAAGAAAGAGAGAGAGAGAGAGAGAGGACATTAATTAATCAACTTACATCAAAACGTCATCGGTATTATTGACATTCATTTCCTTCACCCCAGTCCAATAGATTTGTCCCTTTGTATCCTCCCTAATTGTCACCGGTGGCCGTTCATTGGGTGGTGCAAAGTTTAGTAGATCGATCAATTCTTCATTATAGATTTCAACAAATGATACCTTGACCGTGAATTTGTACTTGTTGTTGTGACCCGAGTTGGAAGAAGTGGAAGAAGTGGAAGAAGAGGTGGAAGTCGAAGTGTTGTTAAATGATGAGTAAGATATCCTTGATACAGGTCGTAGACGTCCTTTTGTTGTTGTTGTGGTGGAGGTGCCATCGACGGAAGACGAAGCGGATAGGGAGGCGACCGGAGAGGTTGGCCGGGTATCGTTTTGGTGTAACAAATCAAATAAAAGAGCCATGGCGCGAGGCACGATTCCTTCTTGTTCAGGATGGTATCGACCGGTGTGATGAGCTGTTCCCACCGTATAAGTTTTCCCCGACGATGTTTGACCATAAGCAAGCATGGTGACGTTATATCCTAAAAGTTCATAAGGAGAGAGTTGGTTGTATATAGAGTGTTGTCGTAATTGTTATGTTTTTTTTTAAAAAAAAAAGACAAAAGGAGTTGGAGAGGGAGTGTGAGGCGGGATTGAAGGAGACGAGTAAAAAAAAAAAAAAAAAAGAGAGAGAGAGAGAGGTCAGTGTGTGATATTAGATAGAATAGGTAAATGAATGGGCTTTACCTTCAACAAATTTTCGTATACTTTTTTGCCCTAGAGCAGCAAAGATATCAGCTTGTTGTGTTTGAGGACCAAAGACATGATCAAAGGTGAATATTTTATTGTGTGGTGGTGAGATTACAACAGTGTTTTCATGAGCTTGTAAGACATCGTCGTTGGTGGCATGAGCAAATCGTGGTTGTGACCGATCCTTATCTGATAAAGGGCGTATGCGTACAGCTAAATAGTATTTAAACAACACCCCCCCCCAAAAAAAAATGAAGATAAGTAAGTAATCAAGATAATGTAAAGTTTCCATTCTTTTAGTGGTTCTTTTTTTGGGGGGGTTTATATTCATACCTACTTGAACAGCAGCTAAAGTGTTATGTTCAGAATCCTTTAAAGACATAAAGTGTGACCAGTATAATAAAAAGTAGTAATGGTATAGTAATTAAAAAAGTCTAAAAGGGAGAATGATAAAAAAGAATGGAGTTGGGGTCTGTTCGTCGTTAAAAAGATGAGAGAAGAGGGAAGAAAAAGGAGGAAAAAAAAAAAAAAAAAAAAAGTCAAATTGTAAATAACCCAGCTGGATGATTCAGGTTGCACAAATCTTTGCCTTGTCGTGTCCATAGACATGTCAAAGGTTCAAACTAACAAAAATAAGATGTATATTAAATTAATTGACCTGTTCTTTACTCTAGTTACATCCTTTTACTGATAGGACCACAAGCAACAGGATCATTAATAAGAAAATCCGTGTCAAGCATGTCATGAAAAGAAGGGGCTCCACTGATCGTCGGTGTTTGAATATCATTTTCTTCACCCAGTGGGGTTGATTGTTCTGCCAAGGCGGACTTGGCGATACTCCCTCTTTCTTTCAACTTTTTTTTATTTTTATTTTTTACATGCCACAGAATCCACCACGATCAACAGAAGAACTAGGAACATTGGCGTCTATACAAGTGGATTCTAATACACCCATCCGGTTGTACTTCCGGTCCGCCGATCTACTCATCAAGCAAGCCAGAGTTTACAAGATGGAGAAAGACTACCAACATGCCTACGTTCTTTATATGAAATATACAAAGTAGGTCAAACTATATGTGATAACAAGATGATATTAACCACTTTATAGTTTAGGGCTCAGCGAATTACAGAAACATGCAGAATACAAGTCTCCTGAAAACAAAAAGGCTCGAATCATCATTAACAAGGTACTATCACCCACACCACCCATACTAATCAAGTACTCATCCATCGTTTTAATAGAACTGCTTAGAGGCTCTTGATGCCCTAGAGGTGATGAAGCCTATATTGAACGAACAATACGAACAATACATTGACCAGCGAAAACAGCAACAGGAACGTCGACAACAGGCAGATATCGATGAACGGCACGTACAACAATTGAAAGGGGTGACCAATCAACACCAATACGATCTTGATCAAGATAGCCCATCATCACAACAATGGTCTTTACAAGATGCTCTAAAGGACGTAGCAGGGGTGGGATTTAATGAACGGTAATATCAAGCAAAAAAATAAAAAATAAAAAGAGAGACAGGACGGGAGAATGTATTGAATGATTCTCTTTGATATAGACCCTTTGTACCTGAAGAAACGACAATAGCCTCGATCACGAAATATCCAACCACAGCATTTGAAAATAAAAGTGATGGGTAAGGAAATGATACACAAGCTAGAATGGAACTCAACTTCTTTTTCTTATAGGTACTTGTATCAACCCCATCAGCAGCAGCAAGAGATTATCCGACCACCTCTTCCGCCGAAACCCACATCGCCTGAACCTAGTCCAATCACACCACCTATCATTCCACCCAAAATATCTTTAGAACAACCACCACCTTGTGCACCAGCATTGCCACCAAAAGTGAAATTGACGACTGATCCAGTCCCTGAATCAATAGACATTTCAAGTGGAGGTAAGGAGGAATAATGGATAGATGAAAACACCTGATAAACTTTCTTCTTCTTTTAGCTACAACGGAACGGGGTGAACCTTTACGACGATTGATTGTGCCATCTTCTTTACAAGATAGATTCATCACTATTGCCAAACCCAACACCAACAGAAATATAGAAACATGTGGAATTTTAGCAGGAACTTTGGTAATGTATAAAGAAATGAAAAAAAAAAGGGTGACATACTAACGAACTACTTTATACATTTACAGAAAAACAATGTCTTGCAAGTGACCACTTTGATTATACCGAAACAAACTGGTACGTCTGATACCTGTACAACCGAAAATGAAGAAGAACTGTTTGAATATCAAGATGCTCATGATCTTTTGACGTTTGGTTGGATACATACTCACCCATCACAATCTTGCTTCCTAAGTTCGGTTGATCTTCACACCCATTGCTCCTATCAACTCATGCTTCCTGAAGCCATTGCCATTGTATGTGCTCCAAAACATAACCCAAGGTAATGATTTTTTTTAAAAAAAAAGGGGGGGTGAGTAACTCATCATTTTGTGTATTTTTGTAGTTATGGTGTCTTTCGATTGACGGATCCTCCAGGTCTTGATGTCATTAGTAGCTGTAAAATCGAACGTGCCTTCCATCCTCACCCTGATTTGCCTATCTATACTGTAAGTTTGACAAACATTATATGTGAATGATACTAACTAACTTGTGTGTTTTTGTTTGATTAGGATACGCATAATACATCACATGTCCTAACTCAAACTCAAGATCTTCATGTAGTGGATCTTCGTTAATAGTATAGTTTTACCCAGTGTATTTGTTTATCTTGTATCCATCTTATTATTTACCCTCCTCTTTGATTGATTATTTTCTATTATACAATAAAAAAAAGTTGATGATACATCTGTCTTTTTTTTTTTGTAATGATGCATGGTTACTGATCTCGGGCCAGGCGGAGTTTCTGTGCGGCGGGGTAACACAATTATTTAGCTTCGTCCTTTTTTTTTTTTTTTCTTCTTTCTCCACAACCTCATCTTTTTTTTTTTTTTTAAACATTACACATCACTCTCTACTTTTTATAACAAACTATGAACTTTAAAGATCTACAATTCTCACTTGGCAAACTCAGTAGCGATGTCAAGTCTCACATGGCGAAAAAGAATCCACTTCACAAACAAGATACCAAGGCTTTATCTGTATGGATATTCCAAGAACGTAATGATCTGGCAACTATGCGCACTTTGGCTTATCGACGTGGTGAAACCAACAAAAGTTTCCGGGAATGGACTACTAATGGACACGAATACTGGAATGACGACGATGAATTCACTGATATACAGGTACAGTACAGTACATGCAGTAAAACTAGACCGAATGACTCAGTACTGCCTTTTGACCTTTTATAGGATATTGGGGACAAGTTGGCAACTCTTCTTACAAAGGCAAATGAAATCGAACAAAACTATACAGGTGAAAAAAAAAAAAGTCCCTTTCATCAAACTACAATAACTGATCCTCCTTTTTATTATGGTAGCAAGATACCAACAATATAGACATGCCATTAAATCCATTCGAGAACGAGAAGATGCACTGTGCGATACCCGGGAAAAACGACGCTCACTCTCATCCCGCTTAAACCATTTACAAAAAACCAACCCTCACTCACCCAAACGGCATGACATTGAATCGGATCTGGCGGCATTGGATCACGACACCCAACGAGCGGAAATCGAACTGGGGGATTTTAAACGGTTTGCCCTCAAAGAAGCATTTTATATCCGATTCAATGCCATGGTGGAATACGCTGACAAGTTAAAGATGATTGCTGGATTTGGGAAATACATTGTGGATTTATTGGATGTCGAACCTACACAGGAACCAGCGCGGAAACCTTATACCAGTGAAACCCAAGCCAGTCTCATCTTGAACGATTGTTTGTTGGCCTTGGATCAATGGGTACCTGATCAAGAAGACGAACGTCCCACATTTTTGGCAAACCAAGATATTGTTGATGATGAAGATGCCAATGTGTTGACTGAAGAGGATATTCGGTACTATCGGGAACAAGGCTTGGCTAGTTTAAAGGCTCCTCCTTCTCTTGGTAACAAGACAAACGACGGTGATCAACAACCTCCTCTCTATGTGGATGATGGTCACCAATGGAATGATGAAAAAAAACCACCTGGAATACAACAACAACCTTTATTGACGGCGAAACAAGAACAAGTAGAACAGACAAGGAAGAATGACAATCATCCACCAGCCTATTCACCGTCGATTTCCAACATATCACCAGCAACATCTATCACCGAACCAACAGCAGGGTTAGTTTGCAGTGACACACATCATCTCCCAACCTCTTCCTTCTC
Organism: Chlamydoabsidia padenii; assembly: GCA_025330725.1. Lineage (NCBI taxonomy): Eukaryota > Fungi > Mucoromycota > Mucoromycetes > Mucorales > Cunninghamellaceae > Chlamydoabsidia > Chlamydoabsidia padenii. Next base: position 101,350 of record JAIWND010000053.1, on the reverse strand, counting down.
ATCGGCTCATGTCTATCATCCACAACTCGAAGGCTGCCAATTAGATTACTATCAAGTGTATCGGAACAAACTATTGCATACACCACATCAACCACGCTCCTACGCCAGCTTCCAACAACAATTTGTCAGCAATCGATCCAAGGAAAACATACCTTCAGAATAGTATAGGATAGCTTTTTTTTTATTATTATTGTTGTTGATTGAATAAATAAACTTTTTTTTTTATATTAATGTATATGTGTATGGGAAAATTGAAGCGCCGCTTACATCTGCATGAATCATGGACTTTTTTTTATTTTATTTTACTTGTACGAAACCAAGGGACGATTTAACTTTTTAGCTCTTCTTATCCGTAAAGTCCCATTTGCCAATTTCTCCTGTCGAGTCACTCTTCTCGATCTCAAATCAGCATGTCGATTACGATAAGAATCCACAGCCCGTTGAATCAATCCACGTTTCCCAAACAATTGATCACGATTCAACCAACATAGTTTCCAACCCAATTCATTACAACTTGTTTCATAATTCCATCGATTCCCATCGTATTCTTCTCTTTCCACATTGGCACGAGGATAGATCTTTTACAAAAAAAAAAAATCGGGAGGTTTAAAAACGGGATGTCAAAAATGGGTTTCTTCTACTTACTGCATTTTGTAAACGGAAATCCATAGGCACATCATCCAAATCAAGATTGTTCACATCGGTACGTACAGTATATTCCTTAATCAGTCGATCATGAGAGTACAAGAATGTGATATGTTCAATACCATCCACCAAATGAGCAATAGGTTCATGAGCAGTCAAAGACACCACCGAAGCCACCGAGGAGGCACGACGACGTGGGGTTGCACTGTTTTTTCGATAAGGCAATTGTTCAGATCGACGACGTTGGGCTTGTTGTTGTAATTGATGAGGAGGCACAAAAGAAGGCATCATGTTGGGGGCCTGGAGATGACCATAAAACATGGGCTGTGAATCCACAGGTGGGGTGGGCGGTAAGAGTGGTTGTTGAGGCGATGGTGGTTCAGTGGATGGGACAGAATAGGATGGTGTAGGGAACCATGGATCGGTCGGAGTGGGGGCCATCGGGGTTTGAAATTGAGTGTCTTTGCATAGCTGCTGCTGTAAAGGCGATGATGGTTGTTGTGTCGAATCAAACGACCATAACGAAGGATCTAAAAGAGACGACATGTCTAGATCATCAGGCATATTCCAACAGGAGGGAGTATCGTCAGAGAAGGAAGGCATCGTATTGAAAATGGATGACAGTTCATGATCCGTGTCTTCAGATAAAGTGAAAAGTTCATTCTTGATAGGCTTTGAGGGAAACGTCTCGTTGTTGGCCGAGAATATCTCGTTCTTGGTGAATGTATCTGTGTTGATGGCAAGTGAGGCAGCCTTCATGATGTTTGCTTGATGGAAAAAAAAAAAAGTTTTGTTTGTATATAAGAAACAAAGAAAAAAAAAAAAAAAGAGCTGAATGTTGATTCCCTCTTTTGTGGATATAAGAAACAGACTGACTCAAAGATAGAATGAAACCGGAGTATTGTCAAACAATTATCTTTTATCAATGAAATTGATTCTCCTAAACGACTTTCTAGTGTCAGAGGGAGGGGTTTCGGATTGTTTCTATAGAGGGGCATATCTTTTATCCACAAGTCGACTCCGATAGTTTCCAATCCCGACCAAGTGGTACCCAAAAGGTAGCTCGTAATGTATACAAGTCATGAATCTATCTTGGTTGCTCATTCTTCAACAGAGGGAGCCAAGTTGAATTCATGCATGATCGGCATTTTCAAATCCCGCCCTTTTTTTTTTGTCATTGGGAACATCATGATCTCCTCGCAAGTGATCCAAATATGGCAAAGTCAATCCGAAAAGGGGGTACCGCCAAGAAGTTTACTGGGCGTGTCAACACTAAGATGTATCAACACTTTTTGTGTACTATCACTTACTATTTATTTGTCTAAAGGATGATCTGCTTGATGTCATAAAGTTTGCAGCCTTGGCGAAAAAAAAAAAAAGACAATTTCAAAACCCGCCGTTGTATAATTTGGATTTTTCTTTTTTTTTTCCCACTTTTCTTTCTCCATTGACAATCATGTTGGTAAAAAGTTCATCCCCCATCTAAACCTCGTAGTCTCTCATCATTCTCATTATGAATTAGGAATCACTGTTTGGACGACGAAAAACACCTGCTGAAATGCTTCGACAACATCAACGAAGTATCACCAAAGCACAACGGGAACTGGATCGTGAAAGGGAACGGTTGGAACGACAAGAAAAAGTCCTTATCAATGATATCAAGAAATCAGCCAAAGCGAACCAGATGGTAAGGTCTCTCTTTCTCTCTCTTTCTCTCTTTTAACTCGTGTGTTTATATATATATATATAGAGTGCGTGCAAGGTGATGGCCAAGGATCTTGTACGTACCAGACGCTATGTCCAAAAGTTTTATCAAATGAAAACACAACTTCAAGCAGTGGGTTTACGTATTCAGGTAAACAAGTAACAACAAAAGGACAATCTGAAACTTTACCATCTTTTTTTTTAGACACTTCGATCGAATCAACAAATGGCGGAAGCGATGCGTGGGGCTACTAAAGCCATGTCGTCCATGAATCGACAAATGAACCTTCCTCAAATCCAAAAAATCATGATGGAGTTCGAAAAGGAAAGTGAACTCATGGATATGAAGGACGAAATGATGGGGGATGCTATTGATGATGTCATGGAAGAAGAAGACGATGAAGTGGAAAGTGAAGAAATCGTCAACAAGGTCTTGGATGAAATTGGTATCAGTTTGAATCAAGAGGTAATATAGATTACTTTATTATAATTTGGAATGCTCATCATTATCTATATCTATATAGCTGTCTGAAGCACCAACAGGCATCAAACAATCTACTCCAGTGGCAACAACTGAACGCGTGGCTCAAGCTGAAGGTGGACTCTCTGCGGATGATGCGGCTTTACAAGCTCGATTGGATAACTTGCGACGGGAATGATAATAATACCCTTACTAGTCTTTTAGCTATACAATCATAATAAAGAATATATACTGTTTTTACAATTTAATCAAGTCTTTTGATTTTATTGGGGTAAAATAATAATAATAATAATAATATTACTTTGGATTAACAGGGGGGGGGAAAGATACAATGATGTGCTATTTTATACAAGGAATTACAATAATCATGCGCTATAAGTAGGTTTGTATTTACTTGTAGAAAGATCTATATATCAAAAAAACAAGTTCATTAATAAACAAGACAACCTATTATCCACACTGATTTACTTACATCGCCATTGTTCAATAGATTCCAATAGCCAATTATCCGTTACAGCCAATATATCCGACTTTACAGGTTTGTTGGTAATCACAATATCCGCTTCTCGTATTGATTCTGCCACTATTCCCCCGGCTTTGATAACAAGTTGGGTAGCAAGGTCCAAAGGCATCGTAGATGAGTTAATATAAACACTGAGGTTGGAGGGTAATAGTGGATCTTTTCGTCGGGCCGCTTTCGCTCGTGGGTAGAAGAGGATGGCTTCATAAGTGAGTTCGTCCAGGTATCTATTTGCTGTGTCGCTGTCGAGAAGCCTGAATAAAGAAGAAGAAGAAGGTAAGAGCATGCTTTCACCTTTTTTTTTCCCCCTTTAATTACCATTCTGGAGTAACAAGCCATACACCTTGTAGTAATCCCATAATAACCGATTGTGTTCGTCGTTGACAGCCAACTAGAGTAAAAAGAAATAGGTGTGTTAGTCATATCCATGTCCTTGTTTTTCATCAGTCTTTACCTATCACATGAGTTGTCTTTTCATTCACACTAGTTATTTTTTTAATTAGAAAAAAAAAAAAGGATGAGAGACTATACCACCATTATAATCCTAAACTTACCTTGATGCCAATTTATATTTACCCAACCTCTGAATGATTCTACTGCATTTCTTCTTGGTACCTTCATCCATACTGGTCATAACAATTGTAGAGAGTATAGTCTCCTTCTTGGCGACAAATGTATTATCGAGTGTGGTTTGTTGTAAAGCAGGTCTTGGTGCAGGTGAAGATGTTGATGTGTCAAGTGTCAGTGAGGAAGATGCTGATGTATCGGATCGAGTAGGCAAAGTGGAGGAAGATGTCAAAGATTGTCGATTAGTTAAAGAACGTCGTTGTCGTCGAACTAATGTTGATGGTGGTGGAGAAAGTAAAGAGGAAGGCGATGATTCCGGTATGATTGTCGTGGCTGCTACTGGTGGTGGTGATGAGGGTGTGCCAATAAAGAAGTTTGCCTTGATATCCTTGTTGACAGTAGGCTTTTGAGAAACCAATTTAGAAGATGCGTCGTTATTAAAACTAAGTCGCCGCATGGATCGAGAGAAGGATGCTGGTAATGATGGTCTTTCACGTCGTGGTAGCAAGTCAGAGGTAGGTGGTGGTGATGATGCCTTTTCACGTCGGGGTAAAAATTCAGAAGTAGGTGGTGGTGATGATGATATGGTATCTTTTGTGAGATCAAAATCCAAGTCTATATCGTGCAGTTCTCCAAGTGATATATTAGGCCTGTGTATGCTACTATGGTTACTGTTGGTTGTTTCTTTTGATATAATAGCTGATGTTTCCCATTGTGTCCTTCGTCGTACTGCAGGTGGCATTGTTCGACTGCTTGGTGATTTGAGTCGTTTCAATTTTTTACTGTCGTCATTTAAATCTATTAAAGCTCGTTTATCTAGTAAAAGGAAAAGGAATCAGTATCTACTTGATAGCACCATTTCCTAGATAGTTTTACCTGCTTGTTCGTTTAATACTAGTGCCTTGACCCTTCCTGGTTCCATTGATTTCCTTCGTTTAGATCCTGCCAATAGTAGGTTTTCCGGTTGATGAATCAGGTAATTGTCTTCAGGCAATCGTTTTCCTTGACTTTTACAGTTGGTGATCCATAACAAGTTGACTATTTTACAATTGTTGTGAAGTGCCTTTCGAACGTTTATTGCCGAGCCATTTTTGTAGATCAAATGGGTTACAGACTCTATTTGAAGACAAGATCATTAGTAACAATAATAATAAAGTCAAGTACATTATAGTCATACCTGCAAATGTTTTCCTAGTCTATCAACAAGAGAGTAAACAAGGGTCAATCAATATCCTATAGTTCCACTTTTTGACTTTTACCTTGGCACCCATAGACTTGAGTGCATTTTCAAAGTTTTGCGAGACATCGTCACCATCTTCAGTCCTATCAACAAACCAAAACAAAATAGATCAATGAATAATATTTCCCCACTTTTTTTTTTCATGTTGATGTTGTTACCTTATATCGAGACAGGCAACCACTCCTTTGAGAGGATCTTTTTCGGCAGTGACAAGCGATGCCGGTGAAGAAGTTCGGTTGGTAGTTGAGCGTTGTGGTGGAGCAATAGGAATCTGTGTGTCGCTGTCACTACTGCTTGTACTGATACTTTTTGTTGGAGTGATCAAGGATGGTTGTAAAAGTGGTGAAGAGTCATGCTGTTTATTAGCTAATCGTCGTCGTGAATTAAGTATAGGTAAAGATGCACGAGACGTAGTTGGTGATGAATAATGTCGTTTAAGAATGGGTCGCATCAATGGAGAGAGAGAGGTGTTTGGGGGAGAAACGCGAGAGAAGGAGAGGGAGTGAAAAAAAAAAATTCAAATTGGGCCGTGCCGATGTGGATTCTAAAACCCCGCATTTTCAAATCCCGCCAGGGACACCCTGTTTTGGGATCCATTGCTGTAGTTTGTGAATGAAGGTGACTTTTGGGGGTTGTACTCTTTTGAATCCTTCCACATGTCATAGACCGTTCTGATGAAAACATTGGTCAAGCTCGTATGATCGTGAACTTTTATTCTATGTTGCGCTTTTGGGATGGGTATTGTACGATTATGTATACCAACTGTTGATTCCTCCTTCTTTGAACTGTCTCCCCCTCTTTTATTGGCAAAGATAACCTTTAGCCATCAACCGATATTTCGTTCATAGCCATTCAGTTTTATGGGAATCACCTCTTAAAATATCGGAGTTTTAAAAGGCATGCATGATTCGATCCCGGTAGAATAAACAAGGGTATGTATACCCACCCACCCAAAGACATCACAGATTACATTATGACAAATAAAATCCATACCTGGATATGTTCTTTATTTGATTGCTTTTTTAAAACTAACTAATAATTGTATACTACTGTAATTAAAAGATAAACAAAAAAAAAACAATAAAGACATCCATTAAAAAGATGAGATCAAAAGTTGGTACAAGGCGAGGAAGATAATTTACTACATAAAGAGAAAGAGAGAGATCAGTAAAACAACTCAACCCATATCCTTTTTTTTTTTCTTCCTTTAATCAACTTACAAGCTTTTCGACCTTAAGACCATCCTTGAAGAAGGTGAAGTAAGGAGTGACACCATCTTCACGGTAGTTCAACAAGGCAACCATTCCATCGGGATCCATGGATTCACCAATGTAGAATTCATAGTCCTTGAAGTTACCCAAGATCTTCTTGACCAAAGTGGTGGCGTTCTTTTCAAAGATGGGCACACGTTCGGGGTTGGTTTCTTGGAGCTTGTTCTTGATGGCCTTCATGTAACCCTTGATGTAGGACATGTAGGATTTCTTGTCAAAGGAGGTTTCGGTCAAACGGAAGGAGTACACCACGTTGTTGACAGTTTGGCTGGAGGATTCAACATCTTCATCACCACCTTCGGCAGAAGGGTTGGCACCGATATCGATATCACCTTCAGTGATGGTGATCATCTATAGTTTTTAAAAAACAAAAAGAGTGAGTTTCCCATCAACCAGTATTTTTCATAATGATTCAAACCCTTACCTTACAGTCGACTTCAAAGGCAATGTCATCAACTTCTTTGATGGGCTATTAGAATTAAATAAAGAGTAGATTAGTAAACAAAGTATATCCAAATGAGATTAGACTCACATAGGCATCAGAGAAGAATTCGTCACCTATAAATAAATAAATGAGAAAGAAAGCAATTAGTTCAACTATACCATGATCATCCAAATGGATGATTGTCAATTTAAAGGATGATGTCACTTACCAGCAAGGATATCACGGTACAAAAGCATGTTTGATTCAAAAAAATGGATGGATGGATGGAGAAGGAAAAGAAGAGGTGATCAATGCCAAACGATGGGTTTTATTGAATCCTCTTTCCCAAGCCGGAATATTCGAATTCCGCTTGTGAGGGTGGGGGAATCAAGCCAATCATAGTTTGCCGCACAACCATAACCACGAAAACCTATCGTTCGACTGGACAACTGTAGGATAGAGTCTATCAAAGCCATGAATAGCATTACTGCATCAGTTAGAATGGTTGTTTTTATTAGATAAACAAATACTCCCTTCCTCCAATACACTGGTGTGTCGGGAGAGAGAGACATTTTTATAAAAGCGACTTTACAAATTTTCAGTTTTTCTTTTTCTTTCGCTTTCTTCCCCCTTTTTCTTTTTTTTTTTACAATCACATACCTCTTTTATATCTAACGAAAACCATGTTTTCAAAGATGAAAAGTAGTTCTCTGCTTCTACTTGTCACTTCCCTGACTCCACTGGTGTCTTCACTGTACTTACCTGGCATCGCACCTGTTGACTATGCTGTTGGTGATGATGTCCCTCTTTATGTCAACACACTCACACCAATGTCCTCTCAACAACTCAAGTCTATTGTATCCTATGATTATTACGATGAACGCTTCCACTTTTGCACTCCTCCTAATGGTCCTCCTGAAAAACAAGCAGAAAGTTTGGGCAGTATCCTATTTGGTGATCGTATCTTGACATCGGCTTTCAAGGTAAGTTGTGACAAAAAAAAACGACAATCAACCTGAAACTACAACTGACTTGCTTATTCTTTTTTTTTTTTAAGCTTAAAATGATGCAAGGTACCCAATGTCAACTTTTGTGTCAAACACCAAACCCGATTCCTAAAGACGACGCACTCTTCATCAATCAGTGTATCACCGACGAATATGCTATGAATTGGATGCTTGATGGACTACCTGCATCTCATGGTATTCTCGATGAACGAACCAAGGAAACCTATCAAAGCATTGGTGTACCTTTGGGTGATACGCAAGACCCAGTGGCTCTGAACAATCATTATGATATCTATGTAAAATACCACAAGCGGCCTAATGGATATAATCGTGTGGTGGGTGTGGAAGTCTTGGCGTCAAGCAAGGATACGAAATTACAAGGCAATACACCTCAATGTGAACAAACCGATACACCTTTCCATCTCAAAGCAGATGGTAATGATAAAGTGGTGTATACTTACTCTGTCACCTGGACGGTAAGTTCCATTCCATACCAAAATAGGGGGGGGGGAGGGGATTTCATCACCAACTCACCCTTTTGCTTGTTTATGAATTAGGAATCCGATATCTCCTGGGCAACACGTTGGGATAACTATCTTCATATTTTGGATCCTTCTATTCATTGGTTCTCCTTGGTCAACTCGATTGTCATTGTGCTCTTTTTGACAGGGATGGTGGCGATGATCTTGATTAGGGCTTTACACAAGGATATCAGTCGATACAATGCGGTGGAAGTCCAAGAAGATGTCCAAGAAGATTATGGCTGGAAATTGGTCCATGGTGATGTCTTCCGTCCTCCTGTAAGATCTATGTGGTTGTCGGTTATTGTTGGTAATGGGGCTCAATTAGTAGCAATGGGTGCATCCACACTAGGTAAGCTAACAATAAGGATCAAAAAGTACACATAGTAACTATTATCTTTTTTAGTCTTTGCTCTCCTTGGATTTCTTTCACCTTCTAATCGTGGTGCCTTTTCTACTGTGATGGTGATCTTATTTATGGTCTATAGTGGTATTGCTGGATATATCTCGGCACGTTTATACAAGATGAATGGTGGTGAATCCTGGAAGATCAACATGATGTTGACTGCGACCTTCTTTCCTGGGTAAAGAATTTATAAAACAGATGGACAATAGCAGCAACAACTAAACCCATTCTTTTCTATATATAGTGCTATCTTTGGATCATTGTTTGCGTTAAACTTTTTATTGATCGCATCTCAATCCTCAGGGGCAGTACCATTCGGCACCATGGTAGCCATCCTCGGCATCTGGGGTGTGATCGCTCTACCTCTCAGTGTAGCCGGCTCTTACTTTGGGTTCCGAAAACCCCGTATCGAACATCCTGTGCGCACCAACCAGATCCCTCGTCAAGTTCCCGACCAACCTACTTATCTACGCAGCTGGCCCTCTATCCTCATGGGCGGCACTTTACCATTTGGCGCCATCTTTATCGAATTGTACTTTACCATGAACAGTATCTGGTTCCATCGAATCTACTATGGCATTGGCTTCCTCTTTTTGGTGTTTTTGGTGCTTGTACTCACGTGCTCTCAAGTGACAATCCTAATGTGTTATTTCCATCTCTGTAATGAAGATTACCACTGGTCCTGGCGTGCGTTTTTAACTTCGGGGGCGGCTGGGTTTTATGTGTTTTTATACTCTGTCTATTACTACTTTAACAAATTGGCTATCACTACTCTGACAAGTACTTTGCTTTACTTTGGTTACTCTCTTATCATCAGTATCTTGTTTACTGTGATGACTGGTAAGATTAGGAATATAAATATATATATATATGGTACTAATGACTCGATTTATATATGTAAATAGGATCCATTGGTTATCTTGCTTGTTTGTACTTTTTACAAAAGATCTTCTCAAGTATCAAGGTCGACTAGTTATAGAAAAAGTAATAGTAGTTGGTTTGGTTTATACATTTGATAATAAAATAAAAGAAGACACATACAAACATGTATGATTCCTGACAGTAGAGCTTTGCTCTATGTAACACATGTATTTGGACACAAAAAAAAAAAGGAGACAGGGGCTAGTTTTAACTTTTTTATTTATTTTTTATTTTGCATAAAGGGGAGGGGTTAAAAAAAAAGATAGATAACATGGAAGATAAAAGTTTATGTATAATATGTGAGGGGAATATATAACTAAACTAAACTAATCAATAGATAGTGAGAGGTGAGGGGAGATCAAGGAGGACAAGCCAAGATATCATCATGACCCGACGTTGGTCTTCGCATAGATGCAGCCCTATGATGATCAGTTGGAGGAATAGACAACAAATCATGAGCACCAAGCAAAGCACGCGGTACGGGCAACAACCCCGTCATACTCTTCGCAATCCACACGGTGATATTGAGAGGCAACAAGACCAAAGTAGCCAAAGTGGACCCCCGATGATGATCCTCATCGTACCGTTTAAACCTTTCGAATTCCTTGATTTTTTCATCAATGTAGCCAAACTTGTTTTCTGACCACCTGCGCAACGAGTCTTCTTGTTCCTTGCATCGACTCATCGCGACCTGGAGCTGGAGTAAGGAGGGCTCGAGATCGTCCGTGACTTGACCGAGATCCTTCTTGGTGGCAAATGCATGTCGTAACCATACCAGTTCGTCCTCCATCAAGTCGAGTTTTCTTTGCAGCCTGTCGACGTGGGTTTCGTTTATTTGGATTTCGCTTTGGAGGTAGAGGGTGCGTTCGCGTAACAGGAGCATGACGTGGGAGAGGGGCTTGAGTGAGGCGGCAAGCACAAATACCGCCACATTGAAGGACGACATGTACCGTTCATAGTCGCTTAAAAAGTACCGGCTGTATTGTAACGTGTATCCCGCCACCGCTGGAGACGCAAGGACCCAGATCAATCCTATCAGTTCGTGTCGTCGTAGTTCCGTGGTCACGGGTCGATCCATCGAGGTGTTACTGTGGATCATTCTTCGTCTTCGTGCACTTTCGTAATAGGACCATGGTACTAGAAGAAGAAGAAGAAGAAAAAAAAACATATATCAGATGATCTGTTATTGTTTGTTGTTTATCATTTCCCCAACCCCTTTACGTTTTGTATCGTTCCTTTTTTCTTTTCTTCTTTTTCTTCTTTTTCTTCTCTTGTTATTACCTGTCATCCATTTGTATACATAGTAGAGTATCAAAAGAATCATGACAAAATCGCTCCAGATTTCTGCACTTCCTGCAAAAAACGCACCAAGTGTCGGGATGATCGCCAATAAAATGGGCCAGGAAAATTCATTGGAGTTTGACGAATTGAGTTCCAATTCCGATGATGCCGATTTGCCTGGTGATCTACTATTCCCATTGTTGTTGTTGTTGTTGCTGTTGTTAAGCATATTATGACTATTTGGTGGTGGTGGTGGTGGCGGTGCTGCTGAGGCTGTTGAGTTTGTTGGTCTTGGTGTGGTTGGGAAATGAGTCGATCGTTTCTTCTTTGGTGTCATAGAATGTGTGCTGGATCTTCCGCGATGACGACCAAATGGGTCATCTCGATCGTTTTCATGTATAGTCATTTTGTTGTTGTAGTATAAGTTTGTATATATATTATAATGTGATATAGAATAAAGAAGAAGAAGAGAAAGTAGGGGAAGTATGTAAGGGAGAGAGAGAGAAAAAGAAAAAAAAAAAAAAAAAAAAAAGGAAAAAAAAAGGAAAAGAGAAACGAAAAATTTCAATTTCAGATGCCTCGATTTCTTTTATGTAGAAATATGCCCCACTTGTAGTGTAACCATTATATAGAGTATCAGCTGAAACCCTCCCTCCCCCCTTCTACCTTACAAGATGCATCGAGTATAATCTCATGTCTTTCATCTTGTATGATTTATAAAAAGTGATGTGTATCACTTTATTCCATGGATAATAGTGTGAAGGTTATGCTTTACTGTTTTCATTCGTCCATTTTAGCTCCCGACATTGCTTGCCTTGATAAAATCGAGCAGGCAGTCGTTTTTTTTTTTTTTTTCCCTTTTCACTCCTTCTCTTCCCCTCTCTTCCATTAATCGCATTTATACTTTATCTATTTACATGGATACTAATCTAACTTGCTCACCCAGAGTATCATCGCCTTTGCGACAACAACGACGTGATACGGATGACTTTACCCCTAGTTTGCGCCAACAGAACTCTAGATCCTGTATCGTAGCTGACAACAACCAACAACAAGTAGAAACAGATATAAGCGATTCACCCGTGATGGCTGATTATGCAATAAGAAAACATCACTCTACATCTACACTGACTCGGGATCTACAGCGATGGCAACAATTAGGTTGCCGACTTGAATTATCTGACACCAGTAACAACAGTAGCATTATTGAAGAAGAAGAATGCACCATTTCTTCACCAGTAGAGTCTTTGCCGGACCATATCACAACACAACGACCTAACAACATCAAGGATACTTCTACTCTTGGTCAAGATATTACTGAGAATGATGCTATGGATGTCTTGATATTGGATCCCGATGAATTGGTCCGATTCAGGAAATGGATGGTAGGCTTTGCTATTGTAAAGTTTGATCTAGAAATCGGTCAAGGTAAGTATTACTAGAACAATCAACCTTCATTAAACGTTTTATATATACAATGAGTAGCATTGGATTATGTTTATCCTCCTATGGAACTCGAATCAACAGTACAGAAAAACATGCAAGTAATTGAAACTATATAATATGAACAATGATCTCATTTTTCTTACCTTTTTTATATAGATGTTTTTCGGCATTTCCTGATTCCAATGTATTTGAAGTGGGGGATCAAGTATTTAACATCCGCCTACGTGCAAATAACTCTCTATTTGCAGCATCAGGTAAAACTGTTTATATATATATATATATATACATTCTACTCACATTATGTTTTATTCAGGTCCAACAACAACTGCTGGGTTTTTATATGGTCATGTCTTTTTTAGGCAAAAGAAAGATCCTTCGATTCGGCGGGGTTACTTTCAGGTTGGTTATAATTTGATATGGTTTGCATAAAAACTCATTCTTTTTTATGATAATGTCATGTATAGAAATCGCTGGTCTTATTATCACAACATCCTTTTGTCGGTCTGTTCTCTCGTATTGTTGCTATTCTCGGTCCTGCCTTTTTTGATGCTGGTCAACCCATGTTAGAAGCTGCCGTAATGAACATTGCTAATTGGTAAGTATAGGGAAGGGGGAGAAGAAGAATAAACCAACTGATAACCCCTTTTTTGATGATTAGGCTTGAACCAAGGATGGATGGACGTATTTTGGATCTACCTTTTCTTGGCCATTTACTTGAAGTACAACTTGCTCACCCTCGTCAGCCCCAATTACTGGAAACATCTACCTTTGATATGAACAGACTACAACCGGATCTTCACGCAAGTACAATGAAGAAGAAAAAAAAAATGACGACTTTTTTTTTTTTTTTTTTTAACTCGATTGTATTTGTAGATCATGGCGTCTGTGCCTACAACTGGACTCTATTCTCACTTTCGGGATATCATCAAGGACTTGTGGCTACTTTGGGAATTGATTCTACTTGGTGAACCTATTGTTGTGATTGCACCTAATCCTGGTATTTGCAGTGACTCTATCGTATCACTCGTTGACTTGATCAATCCTGTAAGTCTTATTTTGTCGATGAATATGTTGTAATAACCTTATAATTCTATTAGATTCCTTACTGTGGTGATTACCGGCCTTATTTTACCATACAAGACTCCGACTTTAAAAGCTTTGTCAATAAAAATCAGGTAAGGATCTAACAATGAAATTTACATGCCCAATCTAACATGTTTTATATTTATATAGCCCCCTTCCAATTTGATCCTTGGTGTCACCAACCCATTCTTTAATACTGCAATTGGACATTGGCCACATATTGCTCGGGTAGGAAGACAACAACATTGGTAAGGAGAAGAAAAGATGACATCCTGTTGTTATTTTTAAACTTACCTGTAATCACCCTATGATAGGAAACCTGATGGTACTTTGATTACAACACAAAGTGACAATCACAGCACCAATAAGAATCACCTTCGTCTTGCTACCCGTTCACCTAAACCAAATGTGGGATCGCACAGGCACTATGACTTTATACAGGTAAATGAATATCCTAGTCATCTGACGTTTATTAACATGTACATATACTCGTAGGGTGTCAAGTCGAAAAGAAAGGGTGTTGTAGCCAAGGATATGGGTTTACTTCGAATGATGACTGAAGCGACAATACGAGGTCATCCACCAGGTAAGGCGATCACGCATGCATAACGTCTCTCCGCTCACTTTTTTTTTTTTGTTTGTTTTATTTCAGATTGGCTCCTCGACAATATTCTTCGGCATCACTTTATAGACCTGACTGAAAAGTTCTTGTTGCCTTTGAATCGGTATTTCAAAACACTGATTCCAAATGAAAAGTAAAAAGAAGGGATGGGTATACACTTGATGGATGGCTCATTCTCTCTCTCTCTCTCTATAGAACACCACTTGAACCTGACATGAAACTTCCTCAACTTCGACCCTTCCAGACCGATCAATTCATGAAATCACTCAAGGAACATGGCTCACCATTACCATTCAAATCAACCTTCAAAACAAGAACATCAACCTCTGATCCTGCAAAAGAACTCTATGGTCAATTCTTGAAATGTGGGAACTTTGCTACTTGGCTTCAACAATCAACAACTGTGGCACAACATGACATTGACAAGCATTATTTGGCACAACTTTGTCATGTCGATCCGAAAAAGAATCTTTCAGGGGAAACTACTCAACTGATTCGGGATCTTTTGGTAAGTAACATGTCACTGACTTTTAGCTACAAGGCATCTAAATTTTCTTCTTGTAGGATGATTCAACCTCTTCGGTATCTAATCTGACTAGTATCTTGACAGACCATCAACGGGAACAACTGCAACTCATAATGAAATCAGTAACTCTCCGGGATTAAAACTGGTTGGGTTGGATCTATTTATGGCATATTGGACACTATTCTCAGACATACGATAATACCCTCCCCTTTTTTTTACCCTCCCTTCCTCTCTCTCTCTCTCTCTCTCTCTCTCTCTCTCTCTCTCTCTCACTCCTGTTTTATTATTTGTATCTCTTCTCTCTCTTTCTCTCTCTTTCTCTTATCCTTTCTCTCTCTAATATATATTCATCACACACATAAACATATTATCACCATGCCCATGTTTGCCAAACTCAACTCGATACGATCCTCTGTCCATTTTCCCTTTTTATCCAACCGACGGTCTTCTCACTTTCGATCCAATCCACCTTATACACACCACTCGAAATCCACCGCCACTATAACACAACCACAACCACAACCACCACAACCGACTGCTCAACGACATCGTACGGTTAGTACTCCGACCACTAATTTCGCGGAGACATTACGTGTGATATCAAGACAAATGCAACAAGACCAATATGACGATGTATTCAACAGTTTCTTTTATACCGACAAACGATGTGTCAACCGGGCGATATTTTTCGCGGCACGACTAGAACAAACCTTGGGCAATCAATCAATGTCGTTTTGGCACCTGGTGATGGATCGACTGTATACCCTCAATTACCTTTTATATGTTATACCATCCACGAACCAAACCAGAACCAACTACCTTGCTGCTCTTGATCAACACATGCATGATACTCTGATCGGACGACAATTACAACCATTGTGTGGTGGGTTGGAAACTTATTTTGCCTTTTCTCAGGATGCGGCACTAATGGAACAGGCACGGAAGATTCTGGAACATTGTATCAAGAGCGAAAACAAGCTGGGTCATGCTGAACGGGATGCCATGTATATTTTTCATGGATTACGCTCGGGATTCCATGGGCGGTATGAACCTAAAGTGGTGATGGAGGATGATGATGTCTTGCTGGCTCTTCTTCAAAACTCTGTACGGGATAACAAGAATCTCTCTTCCTGTGTGAATCCTTTTGAAGATGGGGCGTGCATTGTGGATGATGATTAAGTTGGTGGCGATCTTTTTTATATATAGTAACAGAATCCCCTTTGTAGTTAGCTTAAATTGAAATACATGTATATTCTAGACTTTACTCCTCTCATACTCTCACCTGTTTTACCCCTCCCCCCCCCGACAATACTTTTTAAATAAATAATAAACATGTATAATTGTCTTACTACTATGTTGTCTAGCTCCCTTTGCTGGGTTTGAACTGCAAAGCAAAAGGTAGCCATCATCCATCTTCTTGTATGTAAATGATATCGTTCATTATAGTAGCATACCTACTATGTCATTCTGTGGATCGGCGGATTGTCTTAAAAAGATCTTAATGCAAAACCAAACAAGGTTTTGAATATTTAAATCCCGATGTAGTCCTCTGCTTCTTTATTTTCCATTTTAACCATACGTAAAGTAGACAACGGCATGAAGGATTAGTGAATTTAAATCCCGCCTTTTTCAAAGGCTGATATGATCAAGTATTAAACTAACACTATAGGGACAGTAATGGGATCCAAGATGACAATAATAAAAATATCAAGTAAAAATCAAGATCATGTATCGAGTAAGGCAAAAAAAAAAAAAAATGATTTTTATTCAATAATATATAAAACTAACAAACTAACACCCAACATCACCGCCTTTGTTGATTGTTTCTACGTATAGATTCAGCCCATTCCATCAAACGATCCATTGTCGCCTCCAGCCGTTCTTTAGAGTAGGGCTGTCCAGCCACCGCCTTTTGACGTTCTTGTATGATCCGTTCACTCCATGCCCGATGTCGATCACATACATGTTCGGTATTGATAACTGGTGATAGCCATGGTGTATTCCAAACCAAAGTATCTACACGATCCACAAACTGTTGCAAGTCCATCATACGTTGTTGTTGACAAGATGATTCCTCTTTCGATGGCTCGAATTCTACAGAAAGACTAGTTAGATACACAGGTTACAATGACTCTTTCTTTTACCTTTGGAATGGCTGATTCTTGATCTATCCAGGCTCGTCTTTTCAAACTTGTCTTCCAACATCTACAAAGGGATCCGTTGATGATAGTTAAATAAACGACTAGGACTTTTTTTTTTTTTTTTTTTACCTGTATACGATGGCTGAGTGATTCCTGCATTTGAAGGCACTTGTTTTCCATCATATCCGTCATATGTGATACCCTGCTATGGCTCGATACAGATGACGACGAGTGGATATCGAATTGCTTGATAAAAGAATGATCCATGCGTTGTTGTGTGGTATGGTCGTCTAAAGATAGTTCGGAGGGTGCTGCTGATTCAAGGACTGAGTTAACAGAGTGAGGCAGTGAAGTGTCTTGTAGTAATTCTTGTTCAAAGTCACTATAATGGAATGACCCCAAGGAGGTGGCTTCCTTTGAGGGTTGTGAGTGCTGGCTATAAATAACAGAAGGATGACGAATACCACTAATGTGAGATGATTGGCGAGAATCCACTACAAGAAAGAATACGGGTTAGTTTGTTTTAGTTTGAATAAACAAAAAAAAAGGGGGGGGACTTACAAACCTAATGATGGGTTGGTGCTAGAATGACGAGATCCTATAGGTGAGTCTTGAGTTTTGATAAAACTTGGATGGTTAATGCTTGTGACAGCACTAGTATCATCATAATCAGAGTAATCAAGTTCTGCCATTGGTGTAAACAAAGAAAAGAAAATAAAGAGGGGGCAGCTACTGTATATAATGGGAATTATCGGAATTTGAAATACGGTGTTTGAAAATCATGCCAGAGAGAAATCTTCCGAAAGCATCAAGAACTGAGAGACCTTTTCCTTCTTTTTTTTTTTTTTCTTATTCAATAATGCCATACTTACCTTATACTATCCATCCTCCATTGATAAGATCTCAGCAACAAAATCATCGTGGTATTTCTTTATTACGCCGAAAACTGATGGATTCGTACACTGCTTACAAATATATTGCCATGGCTTTCAATATGCTATTCATTGTACGCTTCACTTGATCATGCGAGTTGAGTTCTCCTGACTTATGTTCTGTTTTTCTCTTTTTATATATATGTAGCTTCGTACTATTGATGATCTGCATGAATCTGGAATAGAAGCTGTCAACGGTAATATTAAAAAAAAAAAAAAAAATGTAGTAGGGAAGGCGCGCGTGCGACCGGGATTTAAAAAATCAATCATGTTCCCCCCCCCTTTTTTTTTTTTGGGAAAACTAGTTGTCCACCATGGCAAGACGATCAGTGCTTCCATGGTCGAAGCCATTTTTCAACTCTTCATGTATGTGATTGTACTACTGTGTCTTATTATGGACATGATTATCATCAATACGGTAGGCTTTCAAACCATATTCATCACCATCCTTCTGATGATACCTTGTTTTTTAGAAAAAACTCTCTATAGCTAACAGTTTTTGGAAACCAGGAATCCTGTTTTTCGTCATGACTTTTGGGGATCAAAGTATTCGATTACTAAACAACTCGATGAATAGCCACTCATTCTATGATTCATGCAGAATGGAGATGGGGCCTTTCAATCCCTTGGTAGCGACCATCTGTGATTTAAAAATGCAAATGAACAACATGACTGGAATTGCTGTCTTTTGCAGAGACATGATTGCCAGTGTAAGTCATGTCCCGAATATGGTTATGCATGAATGACATTTTTTTTTCTTCTTCTAAGTGCATTTATGTTTTCTCGGTGTATTCTTATGTGGGGTATCTGGTTGGCGAATTGAAACAACAATATCAAGATACACTGTCGATGGATCATATGAGAGCGCATCAACCCAATGGTACAAACAACGGTATTGATCCCGTTGTTATCCATCCTCGCTCAACAAATGAAGGGTTCAGGGCCGACTATCCGTAATGTTTTATTCCCAGCTCCAAAAAAGGAAGTGTCGAGATTTTGTATCAAGATTGAACATGAATAAAAAAAAAAAAGTTCCATTGGGGATGATATGTGAGCAAGGACATCATAGAGATAAATGATTGTATAGACTTGAACGACACCCAACCGATACCATATAGGAGACATCATCTTAAACAACAGGATAAAGAAGGATCACACTACTCACCTATACTATACAATTAGCCAGTACTCTATTTTTACAACGCACACCAAGACATAAATATATAATAATGATTGATCTTTATTAATTATTATAAATAAATAAAAAGAAGAAGAAGAGGAAGGGGGGAATGATAAAAGTAATAATGAAGGGTAAAGATTATGCGAGGTTAAAAGCTTTCCAGAGTCATCTTGTTGGCCACATCGGTATTTTCCACCATCATTAAGAATTCATCAAAGCTAATTTTACCATCCATATCTTTATCGGCCTCCATGATCGTCTTGTCGACAATTTGTTGTAACTGGTTATCCTTCAAGTTATTTCCCACCATCATCTTGAGTACCAAAAAGAGTTCACCATTAGAGATGAACCCATCCCGATCCATATCATATACCTTGAAGGCAACTATAGAGAGAATCGTGAGTGTGTCTATTCTTTTGTTGTTGTTGTTTCCATTTGCTTACATTCTAGTTTTTCACGCTTGTTACCACGAGCACTAAACGCACTGAGGCCTTTAATGAATTCATGAAAGTCGACATCGCCACCACCGTCTTCATCAAAGATGGCAATTAACCGTGAGCCTAGAGGATTGTTGGCGATTTGAGGAATAGAGAGGAATTCGTCCTTGTCAATGGAGCCTGAATTGTCCTTGTCGAGTTTCATGAATCTTTTGTAAAGTCGTTGGATTTCTTCGGCAGAGACTATAAAAAACAAGAATGTATTAGTGATCCCCCTCCCTACCCTTATTCTTTTCTTTTTATATAACTTACAGTTGGAAGAGTTCACCATGTCCTCGAGATGGGAACCTGATTGACCCATGGTTAAGTATATAAAAGTAAAAGAGAAAGGAGAAAAAAAAAAAGTTCAATACAAAAATCCCCAGACTTCACTTTTTTAAAGATTCAAATCCCGCCACTTCACGCACCCGCAAGTTCAAAAAAGATACAATCAATGGATTTTATTTAATGATATGATAAAGAGAAGTTACATGTATATAAAAAAATAAAAGGAAAAGGATGAGTTTTTTTCTTTTTTTAATGATGGAAGAGACGCAAGTTGGTATGAGCCAATACCATATCATTAGCGTCAGCAGCAGCAATCACGACATCGTCTTGGACAGATCCAGAAGGAGCAGCAATATACTTGACACCAGATTTACGAGCCCGGAAGACATTATCAGAGAAGGGGAAGAAGGCATCCGAGGATATCACCGAGTCGTTGAATTGAGCCATCCATTCCTTGCGTTCGTCGGCAGTGAGAGGAGCAGGCACGGTGTTGAAGAAGGATTCCCAGGCTTCACGTTCTTCACCTTCACCAATTTGGTTGGTCACATAGAGATCAATGGCATTGGACTTGTCAGCACGCTTGGCAGTCTTCTTAAAGTCAAACGCGAGTACCTTGGGGTGATGGCGCAACCACCAGTTATCGGCCTTGTCACCAGCAAGACGAGTACAATGAATACGGGATTGTTGACCGGCACCAAGACCAATCACCATACCGTTCTTGGCGTAACAGACCGAGTTGGATTGAGTGTACTTGAGAGCAATAGTGGCCACAGTCAAATCAATCAGAGCTTGTTCAGGTAACTATATCAAAAAGAAGAAGAATTATGAGTGAATCTATATCATACCTCTTTTTTTTTTTCCTCATTTTACTTACTTGTTTGTTCTTGGTGACAATGTTGTTGAACAAGGAAGATTCAATCTTGATGTTGTTACGCTTTTGTTCCAAGAATAAACCATAGACTTGACGGAGTTCTTGATCACCAGGGACATAGTTAGGATCCATTTGAAGGACACAGTACTTGCCAGCCTTCTTCTTCTTGAGGATATCGAGAGCAGCATCATCATAAGCAGGAGCAATCACACCATCAGACACTTCACGGGAGATGATACGAGCAGTAGCCACATCCACAGTATCAGACAAGGCAATAAAGTCACCAAAGGAAGACATACGATCAGCACCGCGGGCACGAGCATAAGCATTAGCCAAAGGAGTCAAAGATTCCTTCAAATCATCCACTTGATACACCTTCTTGTCAGTGTCGTTCAAAGGTAAACCAATGGCAGCACCGGCAGGAGAGACATGCTTGAAAGAGGCAGCAGCAGCAATACCAGTGGCTTCCTTGAGTTCCTTGACCAGACCCCAGGCGTTCAAGGCATCCAAAAAGTTGATATAACCGGGAGAACCAGAGAGAACAGTGACAGGGAGCTTGGCTTCCTTGGTGTAGATTTGAGCAGGCTTTTGATGAGGGTTGGCACCGTAACGGAGAGGCATCATGGCAGTGTCCTTGGAGTATTGTTGACGGAAATAGTTGGAGATGGCTTCATCATAGTCAGAGGTATGGTTGAAGGCCTTGAGAGCGAGTGTGTTGCGGGTTTCTTGGCTGACTTGGCCGTTCTTGAGTTCAGAAATCACAGTAGCATAATCAGAAGGATCAGATACAATGGACACACGAGCATGGTTCTTGGCAGCAGCCCGGAGTAAAGTAACACCGCCTATTAGTAAGTAAGAGAATAACAAAATGTTAGTTTTAACCCCTACCTATTCACTCGATCTCTTTTTTCTATATGCATACCAATATCGATTTCTTCCACAGCTTGAGGAATGGTCACATCAGGGTTGGCAATGGTTTCCTTGAAGGGATACAAGTTACATACCACAATATCAATCTTGTCAATGTGTTGTTCAGCAAGGTCCTTTTCATCACTCTCGATGTTTCTGGCCAGGATACCACCATGGACAGCAGGATGTAAAGTCTTCACACGACCACCCAACATTTCAGGAGCCTTGGTAATTTCAGAGACATCACTAACAAGTCATAAAAGAGCGAGTGAGTGTCGGTTCTTGTTATTTTTAGTTTCAAACAACACCCCCCCCGGAGTCATGAGCTTGTCATGACGCGCATTAACCCAATCCCATTCAACTAGTCAAGTGTACTTACCCAATAGGAATACCAGCATTACGGACCAACTTGGCAGTACCACCGGAACCAAGAAGACGGACGTTCAAAGCATGGAGTTCTTTAGCAAAGTCAAGGAGACCAGTCTTATCATAGACGGAAAGGATGGCTATATCATACAGAAAGAGAAAGAAAAAAAAGTTAGTAGAGCATATATACCCCATTGTTTTAACTTACCAATCTTTTGAGACATTGTGGGAAGTATAAAAAAAAAAAAAGTAGTATTGGGAAGAGAAGTGAGAAAAAAAAAAAAAAAAAAAAAAAAAAAAGATCAACCTTTTCCCCGCCTAAATAAAAAGTTTGAGCTGGTGACTGCCTGATCTGGACATCTTTTTTTTTCGGATTCCGTCCCGACCAGCCACACACAAAGGTAAAAATAAAGTAGAGTAAAAAAAAAAAAATTTATTCAAAAAGAGTAGAATGAGTCATTCTAGTGGACTACTATGAACAATCAGAGTGGTGGTGCATATTTGACTCATCAAAGAGTTCAGTCAACCATCCTATGATGGATTATCATCATGTATATCATAGCAACCCGTTCAAATGACCCCAATCTCTAAACTAGTATTACAAACTATATCTACCACACGGACAATAAAGACTATAAAGATTAAAAGGGGTGATTAGTTAACATGGAAATTATTCTTTCGTCTTCTTCTTTAGCAGTATAACTTACCATTATAAAGTATAAAGTGACAACAAAGAGTGTTTATTAGATTACAAACAAGCTATTGCTACCCAAAAGTCCAAAAAGTAAAACAGTAAAAAGTAGAAAAGAAGGTTGAAATATAAAGTTGACATTTGCCCCTTTTATAGTTTTCATGCCTTGAAAAAATTTATTCCCTTGTCCCAAAAAGCCACTCATATTTCAAATCCCGTCTTCACTGACCAGTAAGAAGAAAGGAGACTCATCTCCCCCCATCATCCGATATCAAACGACATGATGAAGTATCCTAGCCTTATACTTCTTCACAACTAGAAGAGTATGAGAGGAATTAAAACGTCTTTTAATGGATATGGATTTTGATTTTCCCGCGTTCGGTGGAAGTAAGATAAGGCGGGGTTTGAATTGTTATCATGAGAACGCATCAAAAAAAAAAAAGGGGGGGGAGGAACCTCTTCCTTCTTTCTCTTTCACCTTTATTTTAAAATACCAACCAATGAAAGTACTTGCTCTGATAAGGTAGGCTTATAGAAAGAGGAAGACATGCTGATACTAAACTGTTCTTTTAGTGGTGGGAAAGATAGTGCTTATAATATGATGCAGTGTGTTGCTCATGGCCATGATATTGTTGCTTTGGCCAACTTGAAACCACCAACTGCTTCAGGAAAAGGTAAACACTTTATGAAGAACAAATGGTTGTGTCCTAAAAGCTATTGTGTTGATATCTTGTAGATGAATTGGATAGTTACATGTACCAAACAGTTGGTCACGACGCTATTCACTTTTACGCAGAATGTATGGAACTTCCACTTTATCGACGTGAAATCACCGGTCAACCCATTGCACAAGATTACGAATACACTACCACCACAAATGACGAAACAGAAGATCTTTACTTTTTAATAAAAGAAGTACTGGTAAGACAACAAGAATAATGAACAACAACAACAACAACAATCCTTTTTTTTTTAATGAAGTGTGTCTTTTTATACTTAGGAAAAACATCCTGATATCCAAGCAGTGTCTGTAGGTGCCATCATGTCAAATTACCAACGTGTCCGTGTAGAACATGTGTAATGTCCACTATATAAAAAAAAACAAAGGGGGGTCATTATTAGTGTCGTAACCTTCCTCTTTTATTTGTAGTTGTGATCGATTTGGATTGAAATCACTGGCCTATCTGTGGGAAAGGAATCAAAAGGAATTATTGGCAGAAATGGTTGATGCTGGTGTTCATGCTATTCTCATCAAAGTGGCGGCTATGGGTTTAAAAGCCTCTCATCTTGGTAAAACAATTGGACAAATGTATCCTGAACTATGTGCTTTGGTAAAATAAAAATAAAAAGAATCTAGATGGGGAAGGGCACGATTGGAAATAGACTCACTTTTTTTTATATATACATATATAGAATGACAAGTATGATCTTCATATCTGTGGTGAAGGTGGTGAATATGAAACTTTTACTTTGGATTGTCCTTTATTTAAGAAACGTATTGTATTGTAAGTCTTCTATATCGATTGGAATGACATGTACTAACTGACAGTATCTTTCTCTCTTTTTCTCGAATAGGGATGAAATTGAAACGGTGGTTCACTCGGATGATGCATTTGCTCCAGTTGGATACCTACGATTAAAAACCTGTCATTTGGAAAACAAGGATTAATGGCCTCCTTTCCATTAGTTGTAATTAGTACTTACCGCTCTATCCCCTTCCTTTTTTTGTTTTTGCTATATGCTTGTATATAACAATTGTATACTTTTATTAGTTAGTTAATAAAAACAAATACTACTTTTGTATACCAATGGATCCAATAAATCAGGTGTGTACTGATGCTTTTATATTGTTGGTGGTGGTGGTGGTGGAAAAGGTGACAAGAGATGATGTAGAACGAAAAGGGGCGGTGTATTCATGCATGAAAAAAGTATAATTTCAACTCCCGCCAGTATCCTATCATAGGCAAAACACAACTTTTTAATAGCGATATCAATAGAGTGGATTCATGCTTTCTTTTTATCAGCTACTATACATAGGTAGCAGGCTAAGACAATGGACAAAGTGCGGGAATTGAACTCATCTTCCTTGGGATTCCTAATATGGAAAACCACAGTCTTCTTTTCACTTTTTCTTCCCATCTGATAAAGTCACTTGTGTTTATTATACAGTACCTTTAAAAACATGTTCGGATAGATTAACTTTTTTTCAAGGATCAAGTGTAGTTCTGTGTATTCTATCAAAGATGGTTTGCATTAAGGTTGATTTGCTAAGAAAAGATAAACGCAACTACTGCCCGTCCTCTTCTGTGTTATGAAATAACTTGTTTTGATAATAAAGGGAGATTCATACTAATATATTTTAAACTAGAGGAAGGTTTTACAATATAAAAGTTTCTCATAACAAAAAACTTATCAAGGGGATTCTCTCCTAACTATCTACTTTGTCTATCAAGTTATATAACAAGTGTAACTGTGTCTTTTGTGATCTTAATTTGGTACTACTTTTATTGGCTTTACTATTGCCATTTGTTTTACTTACAGCTACCTTACAAACATAACTATAGTCTTTTGTGATCTTACTTTGGTGCAAGATCTTACTTTTAAATCCCGCGTTCCAAATTGGGATTCTCTTTTTTTTTTTCTCTTATATTTGCAAGTACATTCAACTACAACTCAAAAGTTGAATCTAAACCAAAAAGATTCTGGTGCTCACTACTCTTTTACAAAACAAAACTTACTTTTATTACCTTTGTTGCCATAACAACAACCAGTTATAGCCCCAATACAAGATACTCTAACACCTACCAGATTTAGTCGTATCACGATCAAGTTACATTACATTCAACCGTAACAAAAGTCACGTGACTTTTTGCCAACGGGTGCAAAAAATGAGGATGAGACTACCAGGGGTCGAACCTGGAATCTCCTGATTCGTAGTCAGACGCCTTGTCCAATTGGGCCATAGTCCCTCAACTGAGAAAAAAATTGCTTGGTTGTATATAAAGCACAAAGTCGGGGTTTTAAATGCACGTGATTTAAAGTGATTTCATTGGTGTATTCGGATTATGCAGAAGGAGCATTTTGCATTAATGGCGAAATGTAAAGAGAGATCTTTTCTTTTTTCTTTTGGGGTTCGAACAACGGGGTTTCGGACTTTCGGAAATAGAATGTCGGGGGTAGCAAAATAATAAAAAGAGAGCGACATGGTGTACCATGAGGAATGTAATGAATGCATGACAATTTTTCACAAAGGAAAAAAAAAAATTCAATTATATATTCTGATTCTGCATGACTGTCCGATTTCAGTGAAGGAGGATTGGTGTTTTTTTTTTTAAAAAAAAAAAAGAAAAGGAAGAAGTGTAATAGTAAAAGATTAGTTTCTCGACTAGAGGTCGTGCTTGTCAAATCTGACTTTATGAGAACGATATATGTGATCCAATGTCATGTCATTCAGTACCATTTGTTCCTATCCATATTTATTAGGCCAACAGACAATCAACCACCCAATACTTTTCCGTTTATCACAAAGTCCTATGTATAAAGTGTTACATATGATTTTTTTTTATTATAACCATTTAAAAACAAGAATCATTTCTATACTATAGTTAAAAGGAGAGGGGTTGATGAAAAACCCTAAACTATATGAGTGGAGAAGGGAAGAAAGATAAAACAAGAAACTGCCATCACCTTGTTCATCGTCCAATCCAATCCATGTTATTGAAAAGAATTACCTGTTTGAATCATCTTGTTGACCATCACCCAATATAACATGTGAGGGAGAAGTAGCATTAATGATCGATCCAAAGTCATTCAAGTTGCCATTCGCCAATCATCATCATTTTGTTGGTGATTGTGATTGTGATTGCTAGCCCAGCCCAGCCCATATTTCATTTGAGATATTGATTTTGATGAGAAGATCACCCATTTCCAGATCTTTAGAGGCCAATTTATTGATAAGATGCTCATGAAGGTGAGAGATTTTGTGATGATATAACTGACATGGTTGATGTATGCCTAATTGCATCTATTAGTTGAATGTATGTAGTAGCTGTCTAGTTCGTCGATAAATCAAGGTAGATCCACACGACCGGATTGTGGTCACTTTTTTGATAGTCGTGCTAATTAATGGTCGGAAGTTGTTGCTATGCCGAATCCCTTTGTTGTTCATTATTACACACAATTGTCACCATAGACGTCGATTCAGGTAAATAGATGATCAGCCGTCCAAGTTATTGCTTACGTTTGATAGTATTTGGGTCACCTATTCACCTAGACAGAGAGAGAAAAGAAAGGTATCAGTATCAGAGCCTTGATGAAGTTGTTAACTCAAAAGAGAAAGTCCCAGTTTACAGTACTTCCTTATTCCCCTTGTTGTTTGATTGCTTTACCTTTTTCCCTAGTTTGTCCATCACCAGTACATAGCCCATACACAAAGAGTTAGTATGTATCTATTCTACCTAAACATGAAGAAATACGAAGAGAGAAGCAAAAGTATTAGTATCAAAGTCTTGAAGGGTGCAGACAGTATAACATTACCATCGCCTTTCCCTCCGTTAGAGATTCATCGCCATTAGTAAAACATACTCCATTACCACAGAGTCAGTTGTTTCGTCACCACTTTCGTTCATCTTCGCCTATTCGTTTCCAACCAACGTGAGTTTCATATTTGTGCTAAAGTTGGGTATTCGTTGTAAGTGGTGGTAGTTGGTGAATTACGTGCTTGGCGAAAGTTGGCGACTTGTAATCAGTAGTTTTTCAATCCATCGTCGATGGTACAGTACAGTCATAATGCCATGCTAAAGGTGAGGAAATGGAAGGAGGGAAGAAAAAGAAAGAAGAAGAGGATTAAATGTGGCTCTCTTTTTTTTTTTTTTTTTTTTTGGTTTTCAAACACCGCTATCTGAAAATGAAATCTGGTTCCTGGTAAAAGTCATCGCAAGTCTGAACATACTGGCACAAGGTACCTTGAGCTTGGCTTTTGCGGTGACTTACGTTGGAAATATGCTATAGTGTCCACATCATTTTTCTTATCTTCATCCTCAACATCCTTTTTTTTTTTTTTTGTGCTTTTAGTCCACTGCCAACATCAATATCTCCAACAAGAACATAGCAACAGCAACAGCAGCAGAAGTAATAGCATCAATTGGGGGTAGCCCGGGGGGGGGGCGTAGGTATTTAAGCTATCCAGCTAATTTTGGTTGCACGTGCAAAAAAAAAAGCATGAATTTTACACTATTCATCGTGTATGTAGGTGTTATCGATCGTGATACATAAATCATTTATGATAGAAACACCTTCATTGATAAACCTTTTTATATTAACCAACAAACATATGATAAAACAAGACTTTATTGACATTAAGATTAAATATAACACTATATTTACAATAAAACCAATCTACCACTATTGTTATTCACAAGACATCATAATTTGATCTTGCTGGACCAATGATTGATTTGACATTCATATATATCCCAATTTGCAATCAAGAGGTGTACCATCGTCGCACTTGACTACCCAATTCTCCATCGATGTCCACAGCGTCTGCGATAGCATTATTCTTCTTTTCAACCAAAGCCTATTGCATTCCATTCAGAGAAGGTCGTCCTTTTTCCCAGTTTGTTGTATCAGCCAAAAAAGAGATTTGTCCAAGGTCAATTGGTAAGTATCGATTCTACATCAACATGAATTGAAAAGCATTAGTATTGTAATCTTGGGTAAGGTGATTGTCCAAGAAGAAAGAGACAGTATACATTACTACCCCTTTCTCTTCGTGCCTTTCTTTTACCTTTACCATGTTGATCCAGTTTGGATGATTTCCAAGAGAGCCCATTACTACCATAGAGTCAGTTGCTTCGTCACCTCTTTTTGTTTATCTTCATCATTCAATCATTACAACAATAAAAGTTCCCTGTTGAAGAGGACCAAGTCGAATGTCTTTGGATTGGGAAGACAAAGAAAAAGCAAATGCTTTTCCGCGAAGTTATTAAAATCCCGTCACGTCGAGAACTATAAAAACGTGATTTTTAAAATTCCTTTCTCTTCCCTCTTTATTTTTTAAAAAAAAACTCCCTATACAAAAACTTGCACTTTAAACAACCCCCCCCCCTTCAAGAGCCTGTGCTTGACAGACAAGTTGTCCCCCGCACTCATTCCTATTGCTGGTCATGATTACATGATAGATTAATTCCCACACAAAAGTAATCCATGAATCACCTAATGGCCGTCTATATGAAAACCTTTTTTGTATTCGCTGTAATCTCTTGGCTTCCTCCCTCTTATTGTGATTCTGGTCATAAAGGTAAGTCAATGCATCTTGAATGATACTCCGCCAAAATTGTTACTGTTTTATACTCTAACTGAATTGTTAATTACTTACACTAGGTTTATGCTCCATCTTTGCCTCTGATATGTGAAGTCTCCTGTTAGTAATCAAATGGATAAGTTGGCAGATTTTGCGAGGCGGCTACTTTGTGTAGAATAGTGATTAGGCCTAGCCTTTTTGCCGTGGCAGGACGTAGGCGACATCGTGTCTTGTTCCAAACCTGGATCTGCTAGCGAATGGGTTGTGCTGGTAAAGCGAGATGTCTGGTATGTTGAAGTATTTATGTGGATCTACCTATTCTCGGGCTTGTTGCATTCGCCACCAGTTACGGCGCTCCATTTGATTCTTGGGGATGGATCATGATGTGTAATGTTTACGGGTACTTTATTGTAAGTAAAGAAGAAAAAACAAGAAAAGACAATGTTACTAATCTTCCTTCTTGCTCTTATTGCAGGCTTGTCATCTTTCATTATGGTTGGGCTTTCCTACTTGATTATTGTGTCTGGTGTTTCATGATCTCTCTTGGCTTCTGGTACAAAGTGAGTAAAGAAAAAATATATATGCAAAGACAAGGTTACTAATCACTCTTTTTGCTCTTATTGTAGGTTTGTCTTCCTGTATTGTTACATGGCTTCCATATTTGTTGTCTCTTGTGGTGTATGATCTCTCTCTTTGTCCCTGATATGTGAAGTCTCTTGTTAGTAATCAAATGGATAAGTTGGCAGATTTTGCGAGGCGGCTACCTTTGTGTAGAATAGTGATTAGGCTTAGCCTTTTTACCGTGGCAGGACGTAGGCGACATCGTGTCCTGTTCCAAACCTGGATCTGCTAGCGAATGGGTTGTGCTGGTAAAGCGGGATGTCTGGTATGTTGAAGCATTTATGTGGATCTACCTGATCTCGGGCTTGTTGCATTCGCCACCAGTTACGGCGCTCCATTTGATTCATGGGGATGGATCATGATATACAATGTTTACGGGTACTTTATGGTAAGTAAAGAAAAAAAAAACAATTAAAGACAATGTTACTAATCACACTTCTTGTTCGTATTGCAGGTTTGTCTTCATGTATTGTTACTTGCCTTCCATGTTTGTTGTCACTTGTGGTGTATGATCTCTCTTTGTTGCTGGTACTTGAAGTAAGTAAAAAAGGAAGAAAAAACAAAAAAAGACAAGATTAGTAATCACATTTCTTCTGGTTATAGGCTTTGTCTTCTTGTTGGTTGTTGCATACTTGTTTTATGTAATGTGGCAAGGAATGACGTGAATGACAAGATCATCTCTAATACCTACTTGGAACGACGACGATGGACTAGATTCCAACTTTTGTAACGGAAACACAGCAATGGATGGCAAGAGACGAATCTCTGGCAGAATTATTTGGCTACAGTCCTGTGGAAATAGTAGAAGAACTACCAAGCTGTGTTGGAAGGGCAAGCTTTTAGTTGGTATTCTCGGCTACAACGGGCTATCAAGAAGGACTAGGTGGCACTGAAAGGCAAATTATTACATCAATATAATGAAGACTCAAATCCTGTTATGGCAGCTGTTGACAAACTCAAGTTAATCAAGCAAGAAAAAATGCCAATTAGTGAACTGGCTTCTTTTATATTATTACAATAGTGTTTATTATATTGTCATATTGTGTTGGTTATTATCCCTTATCCCCCATAGACTATATATTATTAATATCTATATGATCTTATTAAATAAAACCACTGATCTTATTCACTACCATTTACTGTCTTATAACTTGACAGGACTAATGAACGTTTGACGTACAGCTAATTACCCAATTACATTAAATGGCTTTTTACTGGACTTCTCATTCCCATATATCGATTTGAAAGGGGGTAGTTTTTTAATAAATATGTACAATAACCTTGATGTATCTGCATGTCTTCACTCCAACTGCATGTTATGATTTTACCTATCGCGGTAAAAAATAACCCACGATTTATCTTGTAAATTGCACGATTGCACGATGAATTAGGTATAATCATGTACAATACATGATTGCAGTGAAATCCACATTTATGCAAAACTTCGAATCCTGACAGCAATAATGATATATAAGGGTTGAAAGAGAGAAGGGTGGCTTTCCTATAAGTAGGTCTTTGAATTGGAATTCCGTGCGCCGCTGTCTTCCATCCATGCATCTCATCCATCCCATTCCAATTTGATGGATGGAGGGAATTGCTAGGCGCACGGAATTTTGATGTTCGGCATTTGAAAATGAGGTTTCCTTTCGTCTAGAAAAAAAAAATCTTCGTCGCAAAGAAAAGGTAAAAGTCATCGCAAGCCTGAACATACCGACACAAGGGTCTTGGAGCTTGGCTTTTGCAGTGACTTATGTTGGAAATATGCTATAGTGTCCACATCGCCACTTTAATCATTAGCATCAGTTAACGATTGAGCGAGTAGAGCCCTTTCCAAATCTTAGTAGAGGCAGGCGGAATTTGAAAATGAAATCTGCGTCCTCTTCGTATTTTTTTTTTTTCTCTTACAAATGACAAGTAAAAGTCATCGCAAGTCTGGACTGACCGACATAAGAATCTTGGAGCTTGGCTTTTGCGGTAAAGTATGTTGGAAATATGATATAGTGTCCGCATCACCACTTTAATCATTAGCATCAGTTCACCGTCAAGCCATCAGAGCTCTTACTAAAATCCCGTGCACACTTTCCGTGCGCCTGGTAATTCCCCAATAGAGATCAAATAAAGTTCCGGGCCAAAGTAAATTTGATGTAGATTCTTCCAACACCATTTGGACATTGTTGGAGCGGTGAGGCTTCAGGCCGAAGCCTTCAACATCATTCTTGAACAAAAAAAGAAGTCTTCAACATCGGTGGTTTGATAAGCTGAGGCCTAGCCCAATCAGAAGAAGCGAACATCCAATTTAGTTACCCTACTCCTGAACCTACTCCCGAACCCCTGTTTTCTGGCATCTTTTATTCCACTTTCTCTATCAAACACTATCAACCCAATATTTCGAAGATTTAGTATAAATACCCCATCTCCCCACCCACCTTTTTAAAATATTTAGCTTTTTACACACAATAAAGTTTCTCTATAACAAAAAACTTAACAAGAGCCTTTTCTATTACTATCTACTTTGTCTATCAAGTTACTTGCAAGCGTAACTTTGCCTTAATGATCTTACTTTGATACAAGATCTACATTTTTATTTCATTTTCAAATCCCGCTTTCGAAATCGGGATCTCTTTTTTTTACTAGTACATTCAAAAAGGTTGAATCTAAACCAAAAAGATTCTGGTGCTCACTACTTATCAAACAAACAAATCATACCTTTACAAACCCAAGTTACCTACACTTAACCAAGTATAGCCGTAACAATACCCACAACAAAAGTGTTGAGCCTGAGGCACGAAATTTCGGGCCTAACATGGACGATTTCCTGCAAGCCATCTTTGGCGCTTCTCATAATTTTTTTGCCGCACTTACTGTCTTCACATTTTCTACCGTACTCACCGCCATGACCGCCCCCTTACATATAATTACCCCTTATTTCATAATTTAGTATAAATACCCCACCTTTCCCCACAATTTAGTTTTTTTCAGTTTATAAGTATAATATATATTATTTACTCAACCCTTTTATATAAAATTCAGTACAAAGGACTTTGATCCACCAAAACTACTGTCTTATTTTACTTTGTTTCTATCATCTATATAGAAACTTGATTTGTTTTTGACTCTATCATTGATATAGAAGTCCTTTATTTTATTACTTCAGACTATAAGTCTTGACTTTATTTTATTTTATTATTTTACTTCAAAGGTTGAATATTAACCACAAATATTCTGGTGCTCACTACTTTTTAAACTCAAACGATCTACTTGAATCAATCCATCTCTACAAGAGAGAAAAGAAAATCAATTTAACCTCCGAACCAAGCACACTTTGACTGGTTCCTGAATTTCCTATTTGGACTCTATAAACGCAAATTTACATTATCTAAAGATAATAACATATCTACAACACTCATATAAAAACACAAAAACCACAAAAACACACCCACGTTACCTAAATCCATACATATTTAGCCGTAACAATACACATTTAGCCGTAACAAAAGTCACGTGACTTTTTGGAAACGGGTGCAAAAATATGAGAATGAGACTACCAGGGGTCGAACCTGGAATCTCCTGATTCGTAGTCAGACGCCTTGTCCAATTGGGCCATAGTCCCTCAGATAATAAAAAAACTGCTTGCTGCTATATAAATCACAACGTCGGGATTTGAAAATACACGTGATTTAAAAAGTGATTTCATTGGTGTATTCGGAATATGCAAAAGGAGCGGACAAAAAAAATGTAGTTTTGCATTGATGGCGGGAGTTAAATATAATTGAGTAGGGCGTCAGTGCTCCTGATTTGATCAATGAGGTCTTTTTTTTTCTTTTGGTTTTTTGAACAACGGGATTTCGAACTTTCGGAAATATATTGACGGGGTTGCAAAAAATCAAAAAGAGAGTGTATATGGTGTATCATGCATGACAACTTTTGACAAAGGAAAAAAAATCAATTATATATTCTGATTCTGCATGAATGTGCAATTTCAGCGAACTAATTCACAGAATTAGGGGCAATCCACATCCAGAAGAATCGATGTTTTTTTCAAAAAAAAAAAAAAAAAAAGGAAGAAGTATAATAGTAAGAGACTAGTTTCTCGATTAGAGGTCGTGCTTGTCAAATCCGACTTCATGAGAACGATATATGTGATCCTAACGTCATGTCATTCAGCACCATTCATTTCTATTCATATGTATTAGGCCAACAGACAATCAACTACCCAATACTTTTCCGTTTACCACAAAGTCCTATGTATAAAGTGTTACATATGATTTTTTTTTTATTATAACCATTTAAAAACAAGAATCATTTCTATACTATATTGAAAAGGAGAGGGATTGATAAAAAAAAAACCTAAACTATATTAGTGAAGAAGGGAAGAGAGATAAAACAAGAAACTGCCATCACCTTGTTCATCGTCCAATCCAATTCATGTTGTTGAAAAGAATTACCTGTTTGAATCATCTTGTTGACCATCACTTAATATAACATGTGAGGTAGAAGTAGCATTAATGATCGATCCAAAGTCATTCAAGTTGCCATTCGCCAATCATCATCATTTTGTTGGTGATTGTGATTGTGATTGCTAGCCCAGCCCAGCCCATATTTCATTTGAGATATTGATTTTGATGAGATCACCCATTTCCAGATCCTTCGAGACCTTTTTTTTTTGATATGTTAATAAAGGCGAAAGACTTTGTGGTGATATGATTGGTAAAATTGATATGGTTGATGGTTGATGGTTGATGTATGCCCAATTTACTCGTATGCACGACCAATTGAATCTAGTTGTTGAATGTATGTAGTAGCTGTCTAGTTCGTCGATAAATCAAGGTGGAGCCACACGACCGGATTGTGGTCACTTTTTTGATAGTCATGTTAGTCGATGGTCGGAAGTTGTTGCCGTGCCGAAATCCCCTTGTTGTTCATTATTACACGCAATTGTCATCATAGACGGCGATTCAGGTAAATAGATGATCTGTCGTCCAAGTTGTTGCTTACGTTTGCTGGTATTTGAACCACCTATTCACCTAGATAAACAGTAAGAGAGAGAGAGAAAAGAGAGGTATTAGTCTCAGAGCCTTGATGAAGCTGTTGACTCAAAATAGAAAGGCCCATTTCACAGCACCTCCTCTTTTTTTTTCCTGTTGTTTAATTGCTTTACCTTTTCTCTTAGTTTGTCCATCATCAGTACATAGCCCATACACAAGGAGTTAGTATATACTTATTCTACCTAAACATGAAGAAAGACGAAGAGAGAAGCAAAAGTATTAGTATCAAAATCTTGATGAAGGGCGCAGACTGTTTTACGTTACCATCCTCTTTCCCTCCGTTAGAGATTCATCGCCATTAGTAAAACATACTCCATTACCACAGAGTCAGTTGTTTCGTCACCACTTTTGTTCATCTTCGCCTATTCGTTTCCAACCAACGTGAGTTTCATATTTGTGCTAAAGTTGGGTATTCGTTGTAAGTGGTGGTAGTTGGTGAATTACGTGCTTGGTGAAGTTGGCAACTTGCTTGTAATCAGTAGTTTATCAATCCATCGTCGATGGTACAGTACAGTCATAATGCCATGTTAAGGGTGAGTAAATAAGAGGGAAAAGAGAAAGGAGGGAAGAAGAAGAAAGATGAAGATTAAAGTGGCACGATGCCTCTAAAAAACAAATTGTTTGTCCCTCTCTCTTTTATTTAGATTTTAAATACCGCTATTTGAAAGTGAGGAAGTGAATATAAACTTTTCGGGGTTGTAACACATGTTGAATGTTGAAATCCCGAATTCCTGTGTAGACGGGCGAGAGCCCGTTGGAGGCACTCGAATCCCGTCCACATGGAGTGAAGCCCGTCCACACGAGCCAAAATTTTCTATGGTGAGCTACATCTTTTTTTTTTTTTTTTTTTTTTTTTTTTTTACAAAAGTCAGGGTAAAACGATCTTGAGACTATACTGCTCCATACAAGGGACTTGGTACAATGGCCATTATGTAAACTTTGTTGGAAATAGGCTAAGGAATGCACATGGTCACTTTTGTCATGAGGATCACTTGTTCATTAAGCTAGTAGAGCTCTCTCTAGATTCAAGGCGAGGGTAAGCGGGTTTTCAATTAAGTTTGGTCTTGTGTCAATTTTTCATTCTGCAACTTTTTTTTTTTTTTTTACAAAAGTCAGGGTAAAACAATCTTGAGGCTATACTGCTCCATACACTGGACTTGGTATATTGGCCATAATGTAAAATTTGTTGGAAATAGGCTAATGAATGCTCATGGTCACTTTTGTCATGAGAATCACTTGTCCATTGAGGCAGTGGAGCTTTGCTAACAATTCATAACCCATAAATTCAAAACCTGTCGGGAGTTCAATTTATGTGATTTTTGGGGGAAGGGGAAGGTTCGTGGTCCTTCCCAAGTCAAGATAATTTCGGTTACAGAAGATCTTTTGCCGAAATATGATTATCCTGATAATCTCACTGATGAAGAAACTCACGATGAAGAATGGGAACATGGTGAAAATGAAGATAATAATGAAGAGGATGATGATGATGATGTAGAAGAAGAAGAACTTTATCAATTAACTGTGGAGGAACATGAAGATGATACTTTGGAAATCAAGAAAAAGTCGGGAAATCAATTTTCAATTCACACAACTTATATGTACTCTTGATTTGCCTATTACTGTGGAAAAGTCATACCTACTATTAATTACATACAATCTGGTATATCATGTGATGACTATCTACTTCCTGATTATTGTGTTGGTATCAATTTCACAGATGATCCTAAAGAATATCCTTCAAAATTCATTATGGCTCAATGCATGGCCAAGATTGAAGAAGAAGCTGATGATGAACAAGCATTGGGATATAAGTTGACACATCTTACTATTGGTGAAGATCATAATTATCAATATCATGAACCATTGGATCCAGACAAAAAAGAAAAATCCAAATCGGGAACATACCGGCGGGAATTGAATAATCATTTTTTGACCTCTTGTCAGAATTTCAAGATGTGCTCGATTGGCATAATGACAGGATGGAAGAACAACATTATTATATTATTTTGAAAGAAAAAATGCTCCTCCCATAAGATGTAAACCTTATCGGATGGCACCAGTGGAACAAGAATATTTGAAGAAGGAAGTGGATCGTCTATGTGAACTGGGAATCATCAAACCAGCAAACACACCTTATACTGCTCCGATCGTATTAGCGAAGACGAAAAATGGTGATTATCGTATGGTAGTGGATTATAGAAAGTTGAATGCAAATACCAAAGTGGATGCATACCCCTTACCTAAGATCGACGACCTGATTGATGAAATTGGAAATTCATGCATTTTCTCAGTTTTGGATCTCCGAACGGAATTTCATCAAATACCCCTGAAAGAAGAAAGTAAAAAACTGACTGGATTCGTAACGAAGTTTGGCACATATTAATATGAAATGTTACCTATGGGATTGGTGAATAGTTGATCTGCGACAAGGTTTTATTTGTGCAAGACATGGGAATCTTTTGTTTAACATTGACAAATGCACTTTTTTCAAAGAGGAATTAAAGTTCCTTGGATACATCATAACAATGGATGGAATCAAGACAGATGAAGACAAAATCAAAAAGATCCAAGATTTCCCACAGCCTAAAACACTCAAGCAAATTCGAAGTTTCATTGGATTGGCTTCATGTTATTGAAGGTTTATTCAAAACTTTGCTGTAATTGCACGACCGTTGCATGATCAAACAATAGAAAGGTTGGGATCAAAAGGCGACAGATGCATTTAATTGCCTAAAGTAAAAACTGACTCAGGCACCAGTCCTACGAAGAGAGGGTTTTTCAAAACCCATTATTATAGTATGTGATGCATCTCAAGAAGGATTGGGAACCATACTATTTCAATTGGATGATGAAGGAAAAGAACATCCGGTAATTTATGCAAGCCGGGGATTGAAAAATAGCGAAATGAATTACGGCGCAACGAAATTAGAATGTCTAGCACTAGTATGGAGTCTGCAAATATTTCGACCTTGTCGTATCCGGCATTGTTTATTTTTTATTTTCATTGATTGATTACATAAAGTAATCAAGTCAAGTTTTTTATTTTTTATTTTTGAAGAGATGATCGACAATGTCAAGACCCTGACAGTCGATCAATCATGTTTTTCTTTTTTTCTTCACTCTTATTTTTATAATAAAACATTATTTTCAAACTAGTATTCTATATACTACTCATATATCACACCAACACTACAGACCTTATCTGTCGGGAAAGTTTACTGTTATATCAGATTATTTACCTTTAAAATGGTTAATACAAACACCCAAGATGACTGGCATAGTGGCAAGTTGGATACAGTACCTGGCCGATTATGATTTCGAAATCAAGTATAGAAGTGGGCGCAAGCAAGAGGCACCTGATTTTCTATCACGACTTGGCTATTGATGAGAAGAAGAAAAAATGAACCATTGAGATTCATTTGTACTAAAAAAAAAAAAAAAAAAAAGCCAAAACGACATTCATGCAAAATTTAAATCCCGAAAAACCACATTTGATCACATTTCACATACATCAATCGAACGAAGTTGTTAAAAGCATTTCTATCATTATAATAACATATTTTAGTAGACAGTGACTTCTGGTCTCTTGATCCTACTGAACAGGCTGATCATGAGAAAGCGAAATAGTAGGAGATGAAGTCGGAAATCTTTGAACTCACCTGTAAGAGGAGATACTGGATGTTAAAGAAGGCTACGTATATTAGGGAAGTGGTAGTGCCAGCACTCATACAAAAGGGGCATAAAGAATTGATCGGCAATGGTATAACATATAAGCGTGGGATGAAAGAAATGGTTGGCGAACTTTTTGGCGGTGTTAATTATCATGCTTTGCGCCAACAAAATCACAGGGAACTCGAAGTAAATGACGACTGGTGGCAAAATGGAGGCACGTCTTATCGAGGGGGGGGGGCGGATATTGAAGATGGAACGCTTGCAGCGTTCGAAAATGAACTGTTCAGAATCAACGAACTCATGAACTGGGAGGGGAATTAAATTTTGCTGCCGGCCACACATGCACATAACCTTATTTTTGAAATAGTATAAATACCCCTCTCCCCCCCCTCAACTTTTTTGAATCTTTAGTTTTTCAGTAAATAAGTTTCTCAACACCAAAAAACTTAACAAGAGCTTTTCTCTTTGACTATTCACTTTGTCTATCAAGTTACTTAACAAGTGTAACTATGTCTTTTGTGATCTTACTTTGATACAAGATCTACTTTTATTGGCTTTACTATTGCCATTTGTCTTATTTATTGTTACCATACAAGCGCAACTATTGTCTTTCGTGATCTTACTTTGGTGCAAGATCTACATCTATTTTTATTTTTAAATCCCGCTTTCCAAATTGGGATTCTCTTTTTCTCTCTCTCTTATTTAACAAGTACATTCAAGTACATCTCAAAGGTTGAATCAAAACCAAAAATATTCTGGTGCTCACTACTTCATACATCCAAAACACACTTTTACAAACTCAAGTTTAGCCGTAACAGTATCAACTGGATGTCGGGACTAATCTGGACGGTGGTTTAATTCTTGGTAGCTGGTTGTTTCTCTTCTTTCATTTTTACTTCACTTTTAATCCACTACAATCTCGATCCTTCCATAATCTACTTTATATTATATAATCTTGGATATTAGAAATAGTATAAATATGTCTCTTATTCCATAAAAAATAAAGAACAAGCTTTAGACAATATTCAACTGTCCCAACCAAATAATATACTACAACACAGATACCTATTAGACCAACATCCGTCCGCCGACAGGAGAACATTTTAAACGCCGCTGAACGGCGTCAAAAAAATTGAGTGTGAGACTACCAGGGGTCGAACCTGGAATCTCCTGATTCGTAGTCAGACGCCTTGTCCAATTGGGCCATAGTCCCTCAACTGTTAGAAAAATCGCTGGGTTTAATATAAACCACCTTTTACAAAAAAGCACGTGACATTTTGAAAATGGGTGCAAAAAAGTGAGGATGAGACTACCAGGGGTCGAACCTGGAATCTCCTGATTCGTAGTCAGACGCCTTGTCCAATTGGGCCATAGTCCCTCAGTTGAGGGAAAAATTGCTTGCTTCTATATAAATCTCAACGTCGGAGATTAAAATATATGGATCTTTAATAAGATAAGGGAACCTTGCTTACAAGGATCTTGTCTACAATAATGGCTTTTGTATTCAAATACCGAGTTACTTTGTGAAAGATTACATTAAGCCGAAAAGTAATCATCCACCTGTAATCATCGAGTTCCTGAGCGATGACCTATTCTCTCTGATCCAAACGAGCTCTTATTTGAAACTCCGTCATGTCACACCAGATCTGCCAGTTAGCTATTTATATGCCGTGCGATGAATAAAAAATGATTGGTCGGGATTTAAAACCATTTGGATTTGAAAATGCATGAATGTCAAAAAACCAACAGCATAAGACAATGAAACTCCGATCGCTTGACCTTACCACAATACAACCCCAAGGAAAGCATTCGCCCTTGGCTTAAGCAAGTAAAAAACTTGGCTGAAGAACAAAATATTCCACTTGAAACCTGTTGGAAGAAGATTTGTTACAATATTTTGCTTCTACACAACTACTGGATGATACAGCTAGACGACTCCACAATTGGCATATTACACATTATCTGGCGGGATTTGAATCATATTTTTCAAATTCCAATTTTTATAGTACATATTAGACCGCTGTGAGCCGTGCCAGCAATTTCGGGATTTCAATTTAAAACTCAGTTATGCATGATTTTCCTGATCCGACAAACTATTTCCGACCGCTAGAACTGGTCTACAGGGGGAGGCATTCGACATTGAAAAAAAAAATCCAAAGTCTTTTTGTAGATAAAACAAAATAAAGTAAGCTAACAGTGAAAAAAATATAATGAGATCAAGTCATAGGCTTTTATTACTTTACTAGCGACTTGGCTAGAAGCCTGTCTTTGAAATGGAATTTAGTCAGATGCATGAATGGATGGATGGAAATTCTGCAAGCGGCAGTGGGTGCCCCGACAAAGAGGGGGGAGGGGCTGGGGCCCAACAAGGAACGGCCGTTTACTAGTGTCGTATTATGCAAAATTCAATTAATAAAAGATAAAGCCCGCCCCGAAGCATCATGCCTCGAAGCGGGATTTAAAATAAAAAAGAAAGAGATCGACGATCGACACAGTCAGTCTGTCTCCGATCGTACGAACAAAAACTTATACGTTAAATGATTATAAAAAGAGAAGCATCATGATCTATTGTTCTGTCATGCAGGGTTTCAATACAAACACCGTATCACACCATTGCAAGACAGAACAATGTTTTCCATGATACATCACATCAAAAGAAACTTTCCATCGTAACTTCATGATCAATTAATGATTGCAATTGGTCCTTACTACTCGTCTCATAAAATCACATACATGTATAAATAGTTCTTTTCTCCCGTTAACATATCATTCTTCATCTACTTTTTACTCTTCATAAATAAAGGCTAGGAAGGATTCTCACCGTACTTGTCTTTCTTTTATATTTTATATGCATCCATTTTTATTCTACAAAACCCTATATTTTACAACTAGAAAAAAGAAGGGTTTATATATCTGATAAGAAGAAATATATGATGTTAGGTATGATGTATTTCATTAGTGTGAATAATATGTATGGTATAGTAGTATCATTTGCTAGTCTTTTACTGCTTAATATATTTTCTTGTCCAATGTTGTGTGATACAATTGATTTACCTTATCAGCATAGCATCATATAACTTGGATTTATCCTTTAATGACCAACAAACATTCTACTTGTCTTCTTTATTATCCATATTCCTGTTGTCGTTACTTCACAGTATGATAACTAATCTGATCCACGCAATATTCAACATTTGAATGGATCAAGTTTATATAAGACTATTATTAATGCCATATGTACTGCTGGAGAAGATCATCACCTAAAAGTACACATGTGCATAATTTTATTTTTATAACAATAATAGAAGAATGGTTTAATAAAGTGACATATATGTGTGTGTGTGTGTGTGTTGCTGTCTATAGACTAAAGGTACGTGGATGGGGAGGGGGTAATTGGAATCAAGATACTAAAATAAGCCAAGAGATCACCATGTAAAAGAGACAAAGAGGATAAACAGTAAGAGCCCGTCTATTATTCAAGTTGATTTGTGATTCAGATAGGAATCCAACAGAGGCTATAAAAAAAAGGAAAGAAGAGTTTTAGTAAGATTAGACCAATGAATGCTATTGATTCATTACCATAAGTTGACCAGGTAAAAGTCACAACAGCTATTGGTAGGCGTACCCAGATCAAATGTATAAAGATAGATACAATGGATGCTGCAACCAAAGGAAATAAGCAATAACCTATAACACAGACAGATTGGAAGAATGACCTATATTATAATTCCCCTCCCAAAAAAAAAAAAAAAAGGTTGATGGATTTAGTCAATGTAACATAATTTCCCCTTCTCTTTAACAACATTACTTACACAGCACCACCAAGAAGTTTTGCATTGACTGTCACAACAGCCGCGCCAAGCCAAACAATCACAAAAACGCCAGTAAAAATAGATACGCTTTGATCAGCGGGAGCCCTGGTACTCAAGGTTCTATTAAGAATATAAAAAGGTTGGCCAGATGAGCAAGGATTAGTTTGGTATTAGTTCAGTTGACTTACATGGCAAGAGACAGACAAAGTAGTAAAGGACCCCACAAATCCCCTATCAGTGCAAAGAGATAGAGAGAGAGAGAGGTCAAGTTAGTTAGCACGGTGATGAGTCAGAATCATGTCCTTATACACTTTTACTTACAATCCCGTAACACATGTCTATCACCTTTTGGATGAAGTACCTGCAACATTTTATTTGCCACCTTTTTCAAGTCGCGTAACTGGAGAAGAAGAAGGAGAAGGATTGTTAGCAAATAAAAGAAAGTGACCAACGTATAAAAAGATAACAAACTTACGATGGTAACAGAGACGGGCTCATCCAAAGTGTCTTCACCAGTATATTCATAACTTGTAGAAGGAGCATTCGAAGGTTGAGTTTTAGGTCGTGTTGAGCTACCAATGTTCCCAGAAAGTGCAGGATTAGCAAAGGGGTTGGTATAAGCAGGTGGTGTGGATTGAGTCGCTGGTTGTGTAGGTTGGCGAGTGGATTGTCCTGTTAAATCCAAGTCAGGTTCAATAAAGGTGGAGTAAGGATCAGAAGAAGACGCAAAGGGATTGTCGTACTCGTTTGTTATTGGCTGATTATGATTCGAAGATAACATTATGATGGATATGTAAAAGAAGGACGAAAAAAAAAAAACGAAAAAGCCAAGATTTTTATAAAAAAAATGTATGCGGGATTTTAAAAATAATCAATACCATCTCAACTCGCCCTCTCTTTTCATTTTTCCTTCTTCTTCCCATCATTTATTACTCTCTCGATATCCACTCGGCCAATGGCGACCAATTACAGTGAAGATAACACTACATATCCACAACAACCTTTACAGCAACAACTTGTTAGCGAAAGTTGCATGGATTTATTCCTTATAGAAATGGTCGATACTGTTTGCAGAACAACAATCACTGAACCGGATGCTGATATTGACGCTGTATTTTATAAACTGGAAACCTTGGGTTACTCTGTTGGACAACGTTTGATAGAAAGGTAAAAAAACACATGCACATACTATAGTAATAGCAACATGACTTATTACTTTTTTATACTACAGATTCACAAAAGACAGACCCCGCTTCGTCGACACTTTGGATGTTGTCAAATTCATCTGTAAAGATCTCTGGAGCATCATGTTTAAGAAACAAATCGATAACTTGAAAACAAATCACAGGGTAAAAAAGAAGAAGAAAAAAAAGGAATGGATAATGGATGATATTAACAGACGTGATATTGTGGTAGGGTGTTTATGTACTTCAGGACAATAGCTTTAGGTGGTTTATGCGATTATCAACCGATGTAGGGGGTGCGGACACGGCAAAAAAGGCGACACCGGTAAAATGGAAAATGATTAGAATGAACAGAATGGACGTTTAATTGTATATGATCATTGTAGTATCTATGGTTCCCTTGTGGTATCATTCGCGGTGCATTGGCAAATCTAGGTGTAACAAGTGTTGTTGTAGCTGAAACGTCAAATCTACCACAATGTAAGTATACTTATCATGATGGATACTCCACCCTTTACTAACCTTTTTTTTTTTCTTTCTTTTTTTGTTATAGGCACCTTCCAAATTAAAATTGCAAAATAGTTTACCCCATAGTATCAAAAACCCACCTACCATTACTTGGGACATCACCAAATAGCTTTTAACTTGATATTATCCCCCTCCCCTCCACACCTAGTTTATATTATGTACAGTACAATATAATAAAGAAGCTGTTGTTTTATGTAGATATCATATATTTTATATTTATTACTTTCGGGTTACTACTACTACTGTCATATAAAAATGATACTAGCATGATAATTAGTTACAGTTTCATTTGCTTAATTGTTAATGAAGGATAATGTTTTAACTACAAAAGTTGTCATACCCGCTCTAAAACAAACTTTTTACATGCTTTTTACCAAAGTAGCCAAAGCAAAGTGTTGTGAATATCGACGACGAAACTTCGACAGACGTGCTAGGTGGATACCACGATATCATTGACTGGGTTCTCTCGACTGAATAGCAACTCGATCATGTCATCTCACGATTAGTACCATTTAT
This sequence comes from Chlamydoabsidia padenii, assembly GCA_025330725.1. Taxonomy (NCBI): domain Eukaryota; kingdom Fungi; phylum Mucoromycota; class Mucoromycetes; order Mucorales; family Cunninghamellaceae; genus Chlamydoabsidia; species Chlamydoabsidia padenii. The sequence goes on along the minus strand of JAIWND010000053.1, from coordinate 57,149 downwards.
AAATCTATATTATCTTTCAATTATATTTTTATTCGTTTTAGTTATCCTTCGATCATTGAATCCACCCCTGAATTCACTTAGTCTAAATAGCCCAGCTTTTTTCAATTCAAAAACTTTTTCTTTAGTTTTCAAGTTCTCAAAAATAAAAACTTGAGTACAAAACCAAAAAGGTCTTCTTTAGCTTCTCTCTTAATATCAAGTTACTTGACAAGTGTAACTATTGTCTTTATTGCCCTTACTTTGGAGCAAGAGCCTCTTTTTATTATATATCCAAATCCCGACTTGCCTCGATCGATCTTTTTTTTTTTTAAATTACCAAGTACATTCAAGTACATCTTAAAGGTTGAATCTTACTAAAAAGATTCTGGTACTCACTACATTTTATACAAGCATAAACCACTTTTACTACCCTTGTCACCATAACATATACCAGTTATAGCCGCAACAAAAGGGAGTTGGCACACCCAAAAAGGAAAACAATATCAAACTCCGCTGACTGGCATCCAAAAAGTGGTGACAGAGGGATTTGAACCCTCGCCTCTTGCGAGACCGCAACTTGAGTGCGGCGCCTTAGACCAACTCGGCCATATCACCTCTGATGAAAATTTTTGTGCTTGGTTTTATATAAAGCTCAACGTCGGAGATTCAAATCCGAATAGTTATCTTTTCCCGTCTTCTATCATAGCATGGCTTGTATTGTGCCAAAGTATGTCTTGTAAAGGATAACATTTAGCTCCATGCACTAAACAGTCTTGAACAAGGGGATTAGCAAATGTGCATGAGCTTTGTGGAAAAACTTCAAGTGGCATCAGTATCGGGACTTGAAAAAATCCAAAACTTAAAATATCTGGGAGCTGTTTTTTTTTTTTTTTTTTTTTTTTTTTTTTTTTTTTTTTTTTTTTTCTTGAACGTAACAAGAACTTGATTAAATGTGCTAACCTTTCTTCTTTTTCTTTTTCTTCTCCTTCTGCTTCAAGTGCATACCCTGGACGTAATCATTCGTTTGACATTGTCATTTTCCAGGTAAGTTATAATCCCTCCTCCCTTTTAAAAAAAAGATCACCATTCTAGAACACATTAATAATTGTATTTTGTTTACTCATTTGCTTTTTATTATTATAGGACTTATGCCCCACCTAATCGCACCTTGCTGGTATTACTATGTGTCGTGAACAGCTCGACGAACAACTGGACAAGACATATCAATACTTACCAATACAACCTGCGACCTTTTGGAACTGATGATAACAATAACGATTCACCATCCTCTACGAAACAACATGTTTTTTTTTTCTTTACTTGGGAAATCAGTAGGACAAACATCAACTCATCTGGACTTGAATAAATCGACAATGGGTCACTTTTACTATTTATGCGGATAGGTAAATTGGGTATCGACTACTTCCTTCCCTTGGGACGAATAATTACTTTAGTGCTTATCTAACGAATATCAACTCTAAAGTAATATGTATCAGGCGTAATCTTTTACTCACTCAAGAATAAACCGGTATCATTCTATAAAATCTTGATCCTGTTGATGATGATCTTCTTTATGGCATCCTTGTGTGATGGTGGTGGTGGGTATGACTCAAGGTGATCTGTATTGGTTTGCTAATTTAACTGCGGAGGGCCCTATTGAGTGGTGCCCTGAAAATGTGGAATCGACAACAAGCTACTGCCATCGACCAAGGACCATCTCCTTTACCTAGTTTTTTTTTTTTTTTTTTAGCTGTAGAATTACTTTATATTGTTTATTATGTTATAACTAAATAAAATCTATTCATGTATTATTCATATGGCAGTCTTTTATCTACAATAGTGGTCTTGCCTTGTCGCATAGTCGAACGGGGAGTGAGTCAAAGTGATTCAGTCTCCGCATGTGACCTTGCGGATTGAAATAAAAAAAAAAGTTTTTTGTTTTTTCGATCCCTTTTTTCTTTTCTTATTTTACACTCTATTCTAAAAATTTACTAAACATGCTTGATATCAACTTGTTACTTGAAGATCGTGGTGGCAATCCTGAAGCTGTCAAGGAATCTCAACGACGACGTGGTGACTCTGTAGAAATCGTGGACGAAATTATTACGATTTACAAACAATGGGTCAAGACACAATTCAACAGCGACCAAAAGAACAAGGAAATTAACGCGGTGCAAAAGGAAATCGGCAAAAAGTACAAGGCAAAGGAAGATGCTTCTGAATTGGTGGCCAAAAAAGGACAACTTCAAAAGGAAAAGGATGCTTTGATTGCTGAAGCCAAGGAAGAAGAAACTACCTGGAAGGATAAGCTTGCTACCCTCGGAAACATTGTACACTCCTCTGTACCTACCTCTATGAACGAAGTAAGTTACCAAGAAGAAGAAGAAGAAGAAGAAGGGGATGGGTGCCTGGTTAATGGAACATCATCTAACTGAAACACTTTTTTTTTTTTTTTTTTTTTTTTCTTTCTTTCTTTCTTTCTCTAGGACAACAACGAAGTTATCCGAACCTACAACCATAACGATGTGGAACCTGTCAAGAAGACCGACATTTTGTCTCATCACGAAGTCTTGTCTCGCTTGGATGGTTATGATCAAGAACGTGGTGCGAATATTGCTGGTCATCGTGGATACTTTTTAACTGGAGTGGGTGTGGACTTGAACTTGGCCATGATCAACTATGGTCTCTCCTTCCTCGCTCGACGCGGCTACAAGAAACTCATGACTCCCTTCTTTATGCGCAAGGAAATGATGGCCAAGACTGCACAATTGTCCCAATTCGACGAAGAACTCTACAAGGTGACAGGGGATGGTGATGACAAGTACTTGATTGCCACTTCGGAACAACCCATCTCTGCTTTCCATGCTGGTGAATGGTTCGAAAAGCCCTCTGAACAATTGCCTCTCAAGTATGCTGGTTACTCTACCTGTTTCCGTAAAGAAGCTGGTGCGCATGGCAAGGACACGTGGGGGATCTTCCGCGTCCATCAATTTGAAAAGATTGAACAATTCGTCTTGACTGATCCTGAAAAGTCTTGGGAAATGTTTGACGACATGATCGGGGCATCAGAAGAGTTTTTCAAATCTTTGGGTTTGTCTTACCGTGTGGTGTCGATCGTCTCGGGTGCTCTCAACAATGCTGCCGCCAAGAAATACGATCTGGAAGCCTGGTTCCCTTATCAAGGTGAATACAAGGAATTGGTGTCTTGCTCCAACTGTACTGATTACCAATCCCGTAATTTGGAAATCCGTTGTGGTATCAAGAAGATGTCTGATCGCGAAAAGAAGTATGTCCACTGCTTGAACTCGACTTTATGTGCTACTGAACGTGCTATCTGTGGTCTTTTGGAAACCTGGCAACGTGAAGACGGTTTTGAAGTCCCTCCTCCTTTGGTGCCTTACATGGATGGTCGTACCTTTATTCCTTATAGCAAGCCTGCTCCTGCCGCCAAGAAATAATTTATACTCTTTTGTTTTTTACCTCTCTCTCCATTGTTTATTCTCTCCATATCATCTTACCATAGTTTGTAGAATACTTCTCACCCTTTAAATAAATATAAATCCATTTGTCTCGACTTAAAAAATAGGTTTTGTTAAATGTGGGGTGGTCTCCTGTTTTTTTTTTTTTTCCTTCTTTACTCTTTCTTGTAACGAGTAGGGAACTATTGGGTCTTGTCTAATGTAACATGGCATAACTGATCAGATCCTACATTAAACACCATGCTTATGGTTTATGCCGACAACTAGATTTTAACACTTTCAGGTACAAAGTGAAAAAGAAATCATGCGTCGTTTCAATTTCAAATCCCGATCAGCGCCTCCATTCATGCTGACAGCATCCAAAGTCATTACAAGGGCGATTAATATAATACATGTAACGCTACAAGGATAATATAAAACAAAGAGGGGTTTTTATTATGATATCAATTAATTCAAGACCGAGAATGATGGATAATACCAATCAAAAGCCAAATAGAGGGTTTTTATTACATTATTAAAACAAACAAACCATAAGCAAGTTTTCTATACTAACAAAGTGAAAAATAAAATCAATGGATAAAAAGAGTATGTATACGTTCGAATTATGTAAAGCTTTGGAATTGGATACAATGGCGAGATTGGGTAGAGGCGGTCCAGCGCGGAAGTTGAATCTTGACCAAAGATTTCATCAGACCAGTTGAATTCTATCCAAAAAAAAAAAAAAAAAAATAAGTCTCCACTCCTTTTTTTTATTTTATCCTTTTCTTTTTACCTTGCTATTATCCACTGTCCACTGTTGACGAGGATCATCTTGTTGTAGTTTATTCATTTTCGCCCGTAGAGATTCACTACGTTGTTTCAGAGTATGTAATACGGATTGTTGAGTTTGATACTGATAACCAACGGTATGTTTACGTCGTTGCCATTTGCCGTTTCGATGATCAGGAGAGAGAGAGACCAGGGTGGGTGATGCACTTGCCATTCGGATTTCCTTGAGTAGCGCTTGGGATTCGGAGGCATAAGATCGGATTTGTGAGCGTACATTGTCATCTTTTTCCTTGTGTTCTTTGGATTGGAAATGATCGATTTGTAATGATCGGGCCAGGTCGCATGATTTAAGGTGAGTGTTTTCTGCGCGCAGGTATCGAATGGCTGATTTCAAAGATTCCATCTACAAAGATGATGACCAGGTTAATACACTTTTTTTGTTACGTAAAAGATCTTTACCTGTTGATTCATTGTTGCTATATTGCCAGAAGGTACCGCTTCCATCGATTCATGCACTTCAGATTTTTCAAAGTCCGGCGTTTTCGAGGCAGCATGAGACACCGTGGATTGACTGGCTTCTTCCTTGACAGACATTGCCTTTTTAAGTTGGCCGTTTTCGCGTTCCAAAGAGTCATATTCCGCCTGCAAGTTCTCCATGGCTTCCGAGTACATTTGTTCTTGAGATTGAGACTTTTGCAAGTTTTCTTCCAGGATAACGATTTGTTCTGCTTGTTTCTTGGCTGTTTCCATACGTTTTTCTAATAGTTCCACCTTGACTGCAGCTTCTTGAAGTGACAGATCCTTTAAAAAACACACATTTTAGTAAATTTTTCCTTTCTTTTTATAATAGTGGAGAGGATCTTACTTTCATCTTGATATCCTTGATTAATTTCAGAATTTCGTCGGCATGTTGTTGTAACTTTCGATCCTTGTCATGATCCACCACCACTTCAGCCTTCATGTCAGATGCACGTTGAGTCCAAGGAGCAGTACCAGTAACAACTATTAAAAGAGAGAGAGAGAGAGAGTTCAAAGGTTAGTCCTGACGTCTTTTTTAAATTAACTTTTGTCTTACTTTTATCCATCTTGTTGTCATTATCCACACGACTAAACGTATTCGAGAGTTCGTTGGTGAGTGATTTCAAAGTATTAAGAGAGCCTTCCCACATGGTACTTTCTGCGATTTCCAAGATTTCGTCGGCCTTGTTGTAGACAATTTGTTGAATGATCTTGAGACTAATTTCTTCTTTGCTTCCACGTTTGGTATCCACATAAGCAGCAATTTGTTTGTAAGTCTAATAGAAGAACAATGATTAGGTAACGAAGGGGGAAGGTATGATGTTTTTTTTGTTGTTGTTGTTACCTCGAAACAGAATCTACTGATTTTGGAGCTGATTGCATACAGTGTCTTGAAGCGATGCAGATGTTCCACCTTGGGTGCGAGTGCTTGTTCTGTCAAGTCTTCTAATTGTCGTAAAAGTTTCCTATATTGTAATGTGTATTAGTTTTTGGGAATGAGTTACAAAGGGGTTACCTTGCCATGATCTTGCTGTTCTTGCTTTGCACAATGAGACGAGACAATGGTTCCAAATAGTCATATTCCAAACGTTCGATTCCTTCTGCAATCTTGATACCTATCAAAACAATGTGCATATGAGTTATTGAGATTCATGGCATTTTATTATTATTATTAAAATGTACTTACCATCGTTTTTGGCTGCATTCTCCACGGCTTGTCTGACAAACGTGAATTCAACAGTCATCCTATCCGCATTAAAGTCGAGTGCCCTTGTCAAGCCAAAGAATTGATCAACATGGTTGGAGGATTCATTAGGAACCAAGTAAACTTCAGTCAAGTGTTCTAGTTGAGCAATCATCCTAGAGATAGATACATAAGGTTAGCCTCATCATACTTGTCACTCCACTTTTTTTATTTTAATAGCTTACCTTTGTAGTTCCACAATACACTCAGTTTCATTGAGTTCATCTGTTCGAAGTAATTCAACAATACCATTCAACCTAATCAAAAGTAAGTGTGAAAGAATTGGTTATCGAGTCCGCCCCCCCCCCAAATTTCAAATCACGTCCACCTACCTTCGTTCTGTTCCCATGAGATCATGATACACCTGACCCATTTTTGTGAAAGTTTCCGGTTTACAATGTTTGATAAAGGTTACAAATCGTTTGGCAACATCACCCAGCCATCCAGCACGTTGACGAAGCTAGCATGACAAAAAAAAAAAAAAAAATAGTCAATTGCGTCCCAAACATCAAGTCTTTTTACTTACTTCGCAAACAGACACCAATCCTTCGGTGACAGTATCCATGATCTTTTCACTGATAGGATGGTTTTGATCAAGGTGCTTGATGATGAGTTCGGACTTGAATACAAGGCGTTTAAATAAGAGGAAGCATGATATGGCATCATTTTCTGTTTTAAAGAAGGCATCCGGAAGATAGGGCTACATATATCAAAAAAGAGTTTGATGAAATCAAAACAATATCTTTTAATTATATATGCTTGTTACCTGAATATAAGCGAGTCTATCCGTTGCTTGCATGGCATCTAGTTTACGGAGTTCCAAATCAATTGCTTTTGCTTGTGCCTTCATAACAGTTGATTGTAGTTGCATATTCAAAGACATCATAGCTTGAGATTGGCTACTAAGATCTTGTCGTTCCGATTGTTGGCTTTCTTCTTTATGCCGTAATCTTTCCAGGTCACTAAAAAAAAAAAAATAGAACAGATAGTTAGTTTATCAATCTTTTTCTTCTTTAGAGAGGTTTCTATTACCTTTGCAGATGCACCACGAGTTCCCGGAATTGCTGGATCGTTGATTCATAATCCGCACTAGTTTCTTCCATTGAGCGAATCCGTTCCAGTTGTTCACGTAAAAGCATATCCCGATGATCTACACATAAAAATCAGTTAGACAAGGGTTATATAGCTTGCTTTTTTATATTTGTAACCTTACCAATTTCAGCCTGTAGCTGTTTTTCAGTTTCCAAATGATTTTCTTCTAGTTCATCAGCCAATTCCTTTAATGCCTCCAAATCATCCACAGCCGAGTGAAGTTCTTCCAATTTTTCAGTGAGATTCAAGTTCTTTTCGGCCAATTGTTCCACCAAATGTTCAGCACCAAGAGCATCATCCAATCTTTGCTTGAGGTGTTCATTTTGACTATCGGAGAGCTCCAACTTTTCTTTGGTTCGTGCATATTGTACTAAAGAGAGGTTAGCCTTTAATGATCACCAAGTTTATGTTCCTAGACTTACATTTGATTTCCCCCAGTTCATGGTTTTCACGTTCCAAGTCCTTAATTTTCCGATTCAAATCAGATTCATGTTCAGCAGCAGCATCACGTAATCTATCACCCCCCCACCACCAAAAAAGTAAAGATCAGTTAGTTTAGATTTCTCAAACCCATGTAACATTTTACCTTAAAAGAGCATCCTTTAATCGTTCATTGTGTCGTTCCAGTTGAATCACTTCCAAAGGTGTTTTTTCATCACCATTGTTTTGTGGAGCCCTGTTAAGAATATCTGCAACCAAAAAAAAAAAAAGGAGTTAGCTTATGATCCCGTCACAATACAAGAGAATCCAAACATTTTACCTGCATCTTTTCTTAAAATATCCAAATCCACATTGATTTCCTCCAATTTGTCCTTGAGTACGTTGACTTCTTGTTGCAAGTTCTCCGCCCGTTCTTCCGCCACTTCCTTGTCGAGAGTCATCATTTCCAAAGATTCCAATACATCATTATACTTGAATTCGAATGATTCTCGGTCCGCATCGTTTTCCTTGCTTTCCTTTTTTGTTTCGCGCAATTCCTTTTGTAATTCGGCCACCTTGTCTATATACATATAAAAGATGTTAGTGATTTGAATGATTATATAATGCATTTACCTTGTAGTTTATTGCGTAGGGTTAAAAATTGTTCTGCTTCTTCCTTGATCTTTTCATGTTCTCGGTACCTTTCGCGATCTTCTTGTCGTTTGGATTCCAAGATTTTCAATTTGAGTCGGAGTTCTTCGTAATCCTTTAATGGTATCATCTACAATAAAAGGTACGAATTGATCAATATCCACAACATGTTTCATGTATATGTGTGTATATAATGTTTTACCTGTTCCGATTTACTCATTGGCATAGAGGTATCTAGAGCACCATAAACGCGAGCCGTTGTATTCCTGGTGACCGTGAGTGATTGTGGTGGTGGTTCCGGAACCTGTTGCTGTTGATGATGATTATCCACAGATTCAGAGTTGGAGGAATTCGATCGAGACATTGGTTCACCACTATTATCGTGATTATAATCATCATCATCGTTATCGTCATTATCCTGTTGCTGTTGCTGCTGTTGCCAATGTATCACTTTAAGATCATCATCATCCTGTGCTGCTGGTTGTTGGTAACGGGTTTGTTGCTGTGATAATCGTAACTTTTGTAGTTGAGCTTGTCGAAGTTCCTTTGTATCCCTTGGTATTGAGCCTTGTGTTCCAGATCGTGCCCTTGTTGTTGGTGCTTTGCTGGTGTGGATCAAACTTCGTCGACCCTGTGCTGGACCAGTGGTGAGACTTGCTGTGGGTGTGATTGCTCGTGGTATAGTAGGTGATCCAGTGTTCGATCGTTGTTGAACACGTCGAGGAGATGAGAGTCTTGAGGGAAGTAAAGTGGACGAAGGTGAAGGAGGTTGTTGTGATGTTCGTGCCAAGTTGGTGTCTGGGGCGAATCGTGAATAAGAATCGGTCGAGCTACGGCCTGACCGTGAAGAATGGTCATCCTAGAGTAAAAAAACCAAGCGGTATGATTAACATGATAACGTATTGTATTTTGTTGTTGTGGACTTACTTCGCTACCAGTTCGAGACAAGGGCGTAGAGGAAGGTGGAAGGACCTTGACTTGACTAGGACGGACAAAGACACCATGGTTGGTTCGACAATCAAAGTAACGTTTACCTTGCACCACACCACTATTTTTTCCAGCAGGTTCATCTAGTTCAATACCAATCCATTTGCCAGTTTGGAAGCTAGTGGTGCCAACGTAACGGATAGTCCCAATTTTGCCTTGTACTTGAATTCGAGTGCCAGACCGCAAGTCAGACGATATATCAGTAGGATTGTCATGAGGACTAGTATTGCGTGATGACATAAATAGGAGATGTATGATATAAGAGGAGTATAAGTAATAGTATATTAATAGGACAAAAAAAAAAAAAAGGGTATGGGTGTAAAGGAAGAAAAGAATGTGATAAATGGGAATTTTTGGTGCAACAGTCAATTTATGACTTTTTTTTTTTTTTTTGAAGAGTGCTCCTATTAAGACCAAATTAGGCACACAATAATGGGGAGGGGAACTATGACTACAAAGTATTATAAACCACCACCAGAGTTGGAGGATATGATATAATGGATAGCATCAACCACGGAATCAAAGACTTTGGTGTTTTCACCACGGAGCTTGGTTTCATCCCCTGAGCGGTATTTTCCCGTTCGCACTATGTAAATAAAACATGAGTCAAAAAGGATTGCCAAGTTTGAATGTTGGCTTGCCTAAAAATCTATGCAGACCCAATTCTTCAGCACCATCACCTAGATCACTATTGACATCATCACCAATGATCGCCACATTTCCAGGTGAGTCTTGATATCCTCTATAAAGATTCATGCAGAAAAAAAAAAAAAAGGTGAGTGAGTATAAAGATCTTCCTCCCTTTACTTTTTGTATCTACTTACAATTGCTTTAAAGCCAGTTCAAAGAAGCTACGAGTAGGTTTTCCAACAATAGTAGCAGTAGATCCAGTTGCGTATTCCAATGCTATACATATATAAATGGTGAATCAAGTTTGTCTTTTATATGTGTATACTTTACCAGAGACAAAACCACCAGGACCAAGTGAGAGTTGTTCATCCTTGTCGGCAAAGTATCTAGCCTTATGGACTGCAATCAAAGGGATATCCTTGTTGTTGATCATCAATCGAAAGGCTTCATTCATCTATAATAGGTGAATGGGTTAATAGGTAATACAAAATGAATCATCCTACCTTGTCATAATGGAATTCTGAAGGAGCAAGACCAATGATCACCGCATTAGGATCCACCTTGTCAATACCGTCAAATTCTTCCAGCGCGTCCTTTTCCATCAACAGTAAAGGTCTACACACACAAAAATGAGTCATCCGTCCCTATATCATTTCTTTCTTATTTACCGAAGTTGTTTGTCCTTGATCATATCACGACAGGCAGAGAGAGAGGTGAAGACCTATTCAAAAAAAAAAAAAAAAAAAAGAGGCAGGCTTTAGTTTCCATCCAAGGTACACACACTGTTATCTTTACATCTTGAGTGTTGAGTTGAAAGTTCATTCCGTTGAGTTTTTCCACAAGTTGTCGTGACGATACTTTGGTTGTATTGGTTGCAAATCTACAATGAAAGTATGATCAATTAAAAAAAAAAAAAAAAAAAAATGGTGGAGACATTGGGGATTACACTTTTACCTGAATGGAATGTTCTTTGCACGAAGTTGCTGAATGGCTTCAACAGCTCCTGGAATGACTTTTGTGTCAATGTGTACTGTTCCACTGAGATCAATGAGTAGAGCTTTCACCTGAGTCGCCATGTTATATGAAAAAGTGACAGATAAGTGAAAGAGAGAGAGAGAGGAGTTCCCCGACCCAACTTTTTTTTTTTTTTTTTTTGTTTAACTCTTTAACAAATTGAAAACCCGACATTGTACGGAAAATGACGCTACTTATTAGTTCGCACTTTGCATGAATTCTGTTTACAGTATGAAGGACAATGATCGAAACTTGCCTCCTAGGATAGATTCATTAGAGATAAAACTAGATTGTCATAAAAGGGATATCCAATGCTGGTCATCATTACTTTGAATGTTGTAAAAAGAAAGGGGAGGAACCAAATGGATCAAAGGTCACATTCCAATATAATTATGTTTCTCTTCCATAGTGTACGTACAAACAACTAGTTCCTAACATTGGTATCGGGATTCCAAACCCAGCTCCGACTAATGCAAAAAAAGGAAGAATCACACCGTACGCCAAATAGATCACATCATCATTCACAATGGGGGAAATCTGTGATACCCAAGTAAAGAGGATATCTACATGGATAACAATTTCCCAAATACTGTTGATCATTAACCTGATGGGGGGGGGTTTGAAATCAGAAGTTTCCATTTTGATTATGTTTCGGAACTGGGCTGGAAAAAAATGAGCTTTACTCTGGAAAGAAAGTTGTTTTTTGTCAAGTTGGATGGGAGAGTTGTGTCCTGATTTGGGTATAGTAGAACCGAAATAGCTTTTTTATTTCTCAAACAAAAAGTATTTAATGGAACATCATGACATTCCCATTGGTTCACATCAGGGTGCTCAAATCAGTGCTTTTCATTTATATTTAACCAAGGTTTCCCAAATTTAACCAGTAATGGATATGCAAAATGCAATGGCGGAATTTGAAAATATTGGTCCATCGTGAGTCATCCAGATCTTTTTTTTTTTTTTTTTTTCTTCTTAAAAAAGGGGGAGAGGGATTTTCTTTCTTTCCTTTCTTCTTTACTCTCATCCACTTTTCTGTTACATCCTCTATAGACTACAGGTCTTTAGCTTATGTACATTCACGCTCACGCACACGAAAAGACCTCTTCTGACTATATTTGTGATCATCGTAAGTATGATATGATGGAACAAGTGAAATGACTTGATACTCATCTCTCCCTCTCTTACAATAGTCTGGAAATCTTCTGGCAGCTTCTAAATCTACTTTATAACAAACTTTTGCACCAAATACAACACAGTTATCAACAACCAATCTACATACAACATCATGTCTTTCTTCCAAGCTATTCACACTACTCTTCGTACTCAACAAAAACCAATGACATTTGCTCTTCGCCGTGGATTTGCTACTAATCTTGGCTCCGTCTCCACTGCAGCGGCACTCAAGTTAAAATCCGGACAAACCTTCACTGGACAATCCTTTGGTTCTCAACAATCTGCTTTTGGTGAAGCCGTGTTCACAACTTCTCTTGTAGGCTACCCTGAATCCATGACGGATCCTTCCTATACTGGTCAAATCCTTGTCTTTACTCAACCTCTTATCGGCAACTATGGTGTACCTGGTCAAATTCAAGATCAATACGGACTCTCCAAGTACTTTGAATCCGACAAGATCCAAGTGCAAGGTATTGTCGTGAATGACTATGCCACGCATTACTCTCATTGGACGGCGGTGGAATCTCTGGGTGAATGGTGTCAACGTCATAATGTACCCGCTATCAGTGGTGTCGATACTCGTGCTCTCACTCAACTCTTACGTGACCAAGGCTCTACATTGGCTCAACTGGCGGTAGGTGATGATGCTGCTGCTTCTTGTGCCACCAATTTCCCCGATCCCAACACTGAAAACCTCGTTGCCAAAGTGTCCACCAAAGTACCTCTTCACTATAATCCTCAAGGTGATGTCAAGATTGCCGTTATCGATTGTGGTGTCAAGCAAAATATCTTGCGCTGTTTGACTGAACGTGGGGCTCAAGTCACTGTCTTGCCTTGGAACTATGATGTTAACCAAGCCAAGGATGAATTCGATGGGTTGTTTATCTCTAATGGTCCCGGTAGTCCTGTCACCTGTACTGACACTGTCCAACACTTGCGCACTGCTATTGATCATTGGAACAAGCCAATCTTTGGTATCTGTATGGGTAACTTGCTTTTGGGTATGGCGGCTGGGTTGGATGTGTACAAGCTTCCTTTTGGTAATCGTGGTCATAATCAACCTGCTCTTCATGTCGATACTGGTCTGTGCTATATCACTTCTCAAAACCATGGTTATGCTCTTCAAGATAAGGTGATGCCAAAGGGATGGAAAAAGATGTTTGTTAATGCCAACGATGGGTCGAATGAAGGTATCCAACATGAATCCAAACCAATCTTCTCTGTACAGTTTCATCCTGAAGCAAAAGGTGGACCTCAAGATACTGAATACTTGTTTGATACCTTCTTGGGTCATGTCCGTGCCATGAAATCGACTTTATACAACACTGCTGCTGATCAACAACAACAACAAGCTAGGGCTTTTGCTTAAAATGGTCCTCCCTTATAGTCTTGGTCTCATTATATCTTTTACCCCATACATATCTCTCATCTCCTTCTCTTTTTTTTATTTTATTTTTATATTATATATATATTCTTCTTGTCAATAAAATACTTGTTAAAAACTGGAATGAATAATGTGTTGTTAATTAATAAAAGGCCGGGCTTCTATAGTGATGACTAGAGTAAAAGATCATAATGTTGTTTATTGTTTTATTGAGGGGGGGGGAAGGGGCAACAAAGCTATTGATCTATATTTCTAATCTAATCCAAAGGATCATCCTGTTGTGATAAAGGATGTAACAAGCCGGGATCATTCGTTGGATGTCGAGATAATTGCATGATCGCCACGGCGGCATTGACTTGACCGACATCATTGGGTACAATAGTATGAAGAGGAGGTAATTGGATACTTGATTTTCTTTGTTGTCGATCATCTTCCCTGGGTGCCCAGTGAGAGATGGAAGGTCGAGGTGATAAGGGAAGTGTGATATCCAAGCTACTTTTTCGACGGTCAATAGTAGTGTGGTTACGAGACCAGAGTTCATAGTGTTGAAGAGGTGGAGAGAAAGGTACGGATAGTTGGCAAGTGTCGGATGAAGTGACAAGTCTATTGTCGCCACAGTGTCGCTGGGGTGGTGACATTGGTATCACTTTATCTTGATCATTGTTATCATCTTCTCGAGATGAGAGTTTCCGTTTCCTATAACAAAGAGGTTAGTATATATAAAGTCACTTGATGGGTATCACTTACGTTTGTACCCGATGTTCTTTACGAATCCTAATTCGTACGCCCTGATCTGAAAAAGACCGTGATAAGAAGGTAGCATCCAAGGACCTTGGCATCGTTTTCGAAGAATAGACCTTGAAGACATCAGATGTTGTTTGCATTAACTTGACCGCACCATCACTACCATGATACAAATAAAAGAAGAAGAGTGAGGATAAACCCCCGCCTCATTTTTGGAAACTTACCTCACAATTTCAAACAGCGAAAATCGGAGACGGAATTCTCCTTCCATTCTGCAGGACAGATCACCAAAACAGAAAAACCCATCATCTAGAATAACAGAAATTAACATCCAATGATCGAATCTTTGATGAGAGCCTACCTTGATCAGTAATGTCTTTGAGTTTATACATGGAAGAAGCAATCTGACCTGAAAGCACTTTGGTCGATCGATAGATTTCTTGGTCATTAGCAGGTGACACCAAACCCACATACATGAACAAGTAAGGATTCTGTAAAAAGTCCCTATGAAATAAATACATTAAAAAAAAGAAAAAAGAAAAAGTAAATTGCCAAGGAGATCTTACTGTGTTTCTTGAAAACCGGCTCGGTTCAGCTGGATTTGAATGATGGGCGGGGGTTCAATTGGCTTGCGCTCTGGAATAGATAGACTACAATTGTTCATTTTTGAATCATCTTGTGTGAACATTGTTCTTCCTTGTTAGTTTACTCACCTCTTTCATTATTGGTACTCATTTTTGCTTGGATAGGTTGTTGACGAATGATCAAGGATAGTTGGTGACTAGGTATGAAAAAAAAAAAAAAGACGTGAGCGGGGGGAAAGTTTGAATTTCAGCACTTTTACCCCTGATATTTTGGACGTTGGGAACAAGCTGGAATATAATCGTTAGTCATGACTCAGTTTTCTCAAGATGATGAAGGGAAACAACAATGCAAAAACTCGGAATGTTTTATAGATGGAGTGGGACTCATTTCATCATCATCATTATATATGCCAGATCACTTTTATATATAAACTATTAATACCCTTGTGTGCTCACTTTATAGAAAGCAATGGCACGTGTCATCAAAAAAAATCAATGCTATTAAGGATCAAAAGAGTATTCCAAGGGTTTTCATTTCCCGTACATCCAACCGAACCGAGAAATTTTACGTCAAGGAACCATTCATGCAACCATTCCCAACTCCGACGATAAGGGGATTCTCCATCATCTCCCGAGAAATCATAAAGAGAGCGTCGTCATTGTTAGCAACTCCGAGTAATTGGAAGATCCGTGTATGTTTTCCGGGACAAGCAAAGGAGAGAGGGCAATGACCGGTAAAATGCATCGTCATGGTAAGAATTTGTGAAGAGGGTGGCTTGATCACATGAAAGGAATATGATCGCACTACTTGATATATGACAAGTAGGTGAAAGGAGAGAATGTCTACACTTTTTGAGTTTATTTGACCACAATAAGTAATACTGTCTTGATTAGGATAGTTGCCTTTTTCTTGGTGTTGATATGTCATTGTATTTTTATTATTATACACTATCATCCAAAGGAAAAAAAAAAAAAAAAGGCGGATGTTGTCTCGGTGTATCTATTCTGAGAAAGAAGCAGTATCAGTAATGCCGTACCTTGATATGATTGAATAGGGTCCAATATCGGCATTTGAAATTAATTTATGCCAACAGCGCTGGGTGTGGCTTGGTCTATCATTTCAACTTCTTTTTTTTTGTGTTTTCAATCTCCTTTTCTTCTTCTTCTTTACACCTTTTGATCAATCATGCCTCAACCAATGAAAAGAAAACGGGAAGCTTCCAAGGTATGTATAAAGAACAACAACAATAAACCAAGTCATAATACTGAATCAAACTCTTCTCTCTTTCTTTTTTTTTTTTAGCCTATGGATTTCAAAGAAGCTCGTCAACAAATTCGTACGTTGGAAGCCGGTCTGGCTGATAAGAGCAACCTCAACAACATTATTGATTTGCTATCCTTTGCCCAACCTCAGCAACCCGCCAAAACCATCCATGCCGCCATTCATGCACTTCATCGTGTTTTCACCAACCTGCTACTTGTAGGTGAATTAGAAAAACAAACCATCGCCGCTCTGACAGCTAGGACCTCGACCAAACCCAAGAAAAAAGCGACCTCGGCCATGGAACAATACCAGTCTAGCAACAAGAAGGAATCGACCGAGCCACTCTCAGCGGCAGCCAAGGTGACATTGTGGCTTCGTGATCAATACAAGGACTTTTTGGCAGTATTACGAACGTTACTGGATAATGATGAACCTGGACTCCAATTGCCTGCTCTCACCATCCTCATGGCTCTATTGAAATCTGAAACGGAAGCCAATCAACGTCACTCGAAACTCTCAACTACTTTTGCCAACGATCTGTTTGGTCCTGTGGTGGAAGCCATGTTGACGAGTCCTCATTTCCTTGGTCCCCTTCAAAAGGAATTCGTGGAAAAGTATGCTAATGTATATGATGATGTACGGTTTTACTTTTTTAAGGATTGCGCGTAAGTATAACAAAGGATCAAACTAAGAAAAAGAAAGATACTCATCTCCTCTTTGTTGTAGTGAAATCATTGACAAGGCCCTGGGACAGACATTGGAACAAAAGCAAACCACCAAACGACAAAAACTCGATCAATCCAAACGACAAGGACTTCATCAACTCTTGGTAAATGCATTTAGCGTGGCGGAACAAATTCGATCGATGCCTACTGAAGCGTCTGAACTGGATGATTTTTGGTCTTTACACCCAAGCACCATGGTGACAACAACAGTAACAACTGACAAGAACAAACAAGAGAGTGAATTGGATGGATTATTGGGTGGATCTCTATCAGATGTAGAAGAAGAAGAAGATGATGACAACAAGGGCAACAACAAAAAGAAGGATCGACAACCACCTTTACTGCAACTCAAGGTACATAAACAAACCTTCTCCAAAGGCTGGTTGGCTATTTTACGACTTCCCATGACGGATGAATACTATCGACGTACTTTATTAATCATGCATAAACGGATTCTACCTCATCTTGCCGAACCTCGTTTGCTCATGGACTTTTTGACGGATGCTTACAATGTGGGTGGTGCTATCAGTTTATTGGCTCTCAATGGTATCTTTACTTTGATCACAGAACACAACTTGTAAGTAGACTAGGGGGGGGGAAGAGATGGGAATTGATACTGATGGGGGTTTATCTATTTATTATTTTTTTTTTTATCTAGGGATTATCCTGACTTTTACAAAAAGTTATATTCTCTTTTGGACCGAAACTTACTACACATGAAATACCGTTCCCGGTTCTTCAGATTATTGGAACTTTTCTTGTCATCAGGGTAAATAAAAAAGTGACAACATAACACATTTCAATTCTCACCTTTTTTTTTTTTTATTATTCACTAGGTACTTGCCAGCCGCCCTGATTGCCGCCTTTATCAAACGTTTGGCACGACTCTCTTTGACAGCCCCACCAGCCGCCAGTGTGATCATTGCCCCTTTTATCTACAACTTGTTGAAACGCCATCCAACATGTATGAAAATGATCCATAGCCAATCCACACCTTCTTCCGATGGTGATCCTTACGATTTTAATACTTTGGACCCTTACCACTGTCATGCCATCGATTCATCGCTATGGGAACTGCAAACACTTGGTCAACATTATTATGCTAATGTATCCACCTTGGCCAAGATCTTTACCGAACAATTCCTTAAACCAAAATACAATCTTGAAGACTTTTTGGATCATACCTATGCCACCGTAAGTGACTTGTCCACATCCTTCTCTCTCTTATTACTAACACAATTCTCTCTCTTTTTTTAATACCTATAGTTCTTCAAAACTGAATCTGAACGTAAACGGAAAAGGACACCTGCTCTGGCCATTGAAAAACCTGGCGAATCTGTTTGGGAACTTTAGACCTAGACTGTATAGAACATATCCATAGATTCCTTCCTTCATCTTTTTTTATATTTTTATTATTATTATTATTGTTATTAATGCATCCCTTTATTATATGAATAAATAAACATCATCTTGTTTCAATTATTGTGATAAAATGTATGTGCTACTATTTAATGCGACTAACAATGATTGGGTTGGGCAAACATCACGATTTCAATTATCTACTTTATTATTATTATCAAATATTAATTAGAATAACATATATTAATCCATTATTGTGTTTTCTTCTTGTTGGATGAGATGAGTTTGATGGATGCCCAAGTAAAACCAGCAATGACACCAACGAGATGACCCAGAAAAGTCGAGATCACACAAGAGATAGGCCATTCCTATAGGATGTAAAAGTTGGTCTATTTGTTCAACACATGAGTGTATCCCATTCCCTTACCTGCCAATCCCTTTCCCAATCCAGGGGTAAAACAATCGCGCCGAGCCATGATCCGATTAAAGCACCAAGGACTTGGGTATATGCATAGATGTCGGATGTGGTGGTAGGACTAGAATACAAATGGGATCGAGGTTTTTTTTTTTCTCTCTCAAGTAAACTATATAAGCGTGTTGTTACCTGTGGTGGAGATAGATCTTGATCCAGTCAGTGGTGGTTGATGATTCAAAGGCTGGCATGACCGTGGTGATGGCCAAAAAGGATGCAAGAAGAAGAGTGTTGTACCATTTACTAAATATCCCATCAGTATACTATTCTTGTGTTCCAGAGGAGGTCACTTACTCTATCAAGGCAGCTCCAAAGAGGACAATAAGGATATGAAGAATACCAGTGACCAAGATCGTTGATACTATCGCTTTCAAGAGAATCGTCTAAAAGAAAAAAAAAAAAAACTATAGTCACCCATCAATCTGCCCCTCCCCCTTCTTTTCATTACCGGTTGGAAGTTTTGTTTCAACAAGAGAGAGGTAGAGAGTAATCCGACGTGACTGACTAGTAAGAGTGGAAGTGCTGTGGATAAAGTGGGTAGAGGATCCTTTACTAAATGTGCTGATGGGATATAAAAAAGACAAACATAGTTGATAACTATTGATACCAAGGCAATGGAAGAAGAGAGAGTAAAAGATGTCATTGAGGGAAAAGAAAAGGGGGCGGTGAACATTTTTTTTTTTTTTTTCTCCTGGGAGGTTCTATCCATTCAATTCCCGTCGTGCCCCCGGGGGTTTCAATCCCCGATGCCAACGTAATAGAAAAAAAAAAAAATGTGCGCGTCCCTTTTCTCTGTCTTCAACAACTTTTTCCTCTCTCCCATCAATCATGGTAAGTTGTTATTGATCTTGAAAAAACCAAAAATAGTTGACATGTTTCTCCATTGTTATCTAGTCTCTCCAACTTACGCCCAGCACTCAATCCGACAGAAACATAACTACTCTCGACACAACTCATGCTGATTTCGGGACACATGATACTCTTCGATATGGTACTCGATCGTTGAAAGCTGAAGTATTACCTGGTCACCCTCTTGAACGACGATTGGACGAGGTAAAGAAGAAGAAGAAAAAAAGATCTAGACACACGATTAACTCTCTTCTTATTATCTAGTGGAATGACAATCAATGGGAACTGAAATTGAACATGGCTCGTCAAACCTATGGTATGCATGCACCTATCAAGATGATGATGGAACGGGATATCGTATCAAAGGTAATATAAACAAAATAAATTGAAACATACTACTGGTTAAACCTTTATTAATGGTCTTTTATATAGCGTCAACGCATGCCTGTATTACCCTCATCAAACCTGCATTTGGATATCCTCACTGGAAGAGATGAAACGATTGACTTTGAAGACTTTTTGAATGGTAAACACTTGATATCAGGCGGGGAGGGGGTATGGATCATTCATTCATCTTTTTATTTATTTATACATTATAGATCCTGCATTGTCGACTGATACTTTGGATGTCCATGCTGCGATGGAACATAAACTCAAACTGAAGGTCTAGTTAGTAATAGTTTATTCCTTTGATTGGTTATGGATAATAATAAAAACACAAAATGCTTTGATGTCAATCTTATGTGGAGTGGGATATATACAAGCTAACAAAACAGTTGCCTTGGTATATAACAGATGGGTATACTTGGAGGGATAGGGTATACATGTATCTATGTGGGGCTTTTTTTTTATATATAAAAAAAAAAATCAAGGATGGTTGTTATCCTAAGTACATACTATCGGGATTTAAATATGGAATCTTCTTTTTTCGATTTGCATAATCGAATATTAGACAGTACTGGACCCATGGTGGATTATGATCATCCTACAGATGTTTTTATTAAAAGGTGGTTGGATAAAGTATACGATGAATATATAAACTATAGCTGAAATGAAGAGGGGAGATGATTATAAAAATACAACTAGATATCTATAAGCCCAAAAAAGTCGTCGAGTATGTTGTACCTATGGTTTTTGGAATTTGGCTTGTACAAATATCCGATCCACCGTCATTTCCATTCTTCGGTTAGTCGTTTCCCGGTAAATGTATTCGTTCTTGATCGTCTTGAATCCTTCGGCTTCAAATCTTGATTGAAGATCATCCAATGAGAAGAAGTAACTCATGGTACCTAGATACAAAATCATTACCATTAGTTCTCTCCCCCCCCCTTTTTTTTTTCTTGTATATCTTACCATCTTGACGGACATAAAGATTTTGATCCAACTTTTTATCCAAAGTAGCACTGAATTTGACTTGAGCTTCATCATACAAACCATAATCACGAAGTAAGACTTGACCACCAGATTTTAGGACCTTGAAGATATTTTGAATGGCCAAATGGAGTTTTTCAGGAGGAATGGCAGATAATACAAAGATAGCAGAGACCAAATCCAGGCTGTTTTCAGGTACATTGTCAGTCAAAGGATCATTCGTGATATCACACACAAATGCATGGCATCTCTTTTCATCGTATTGTTCATTTGCCTATATATAAGGTGAGCCACTTGTTACAAACCCAAGATTCAATAGAGAGATATTTACCTTCACCATGTCCACCGCTCGTTTAGAGAAATCACAAGCATAGATAAACAAGTTTCTATTGTCTGCCAATACAGGGAATACAAAGTTGCCAACACCACACCCAATTTCCAAGCATATCTTTTGTTGATCTTGATTGTCACCGTCTTGATAAGCTAGTTCCTTGAATTCACGATCCGTCCAGTGTCGATCTATACAACCCCGTTAGCAATGGCCACCTGATGATTACTTTGACTTGCCTTTAAAAAACTTTGTTGTGTGGCGTTTGTAAAACATGTCCCAGTTTTTGGCAGCTTCCTTTTTGTATTTGTTGACCCAAAAAGTCCCAATATCCTTGTTGTCCTTTTCAATCACTTGTTTGGCTCGTTGTAAATGGCGTTCGATTCTTTCGCTTTCTTGACCAATGCGAGCATTATCCACGTTACGAATCACCACTGTATTGTCGTTGGTCGTCATTGTTTAGAAAGAGAAGGAGAAGAGAAAGAGAGAGTGAAGCTGGGTTTTGAATGGAGGTGAAAAAATCTCGACCAATGAAATCGTTTAAAATTATCTCCGCTTACCAGCCAGGTACCATAAAATGTTGTGTTCGAGTCAATGCATGAGTCGTCATAATAAAAAAAGATTTGTTTATTTCAAAAATAAAGTGACTATAACTATGGGTACTACGATATTTGACTAAGTGTATAAGGAGGATATTTGGTCTGAGCAAATGTCATTAGGCGTTTGACACCTTGGATCCATTTTCGTGATGTTTCGTCGTTTAATACGTGGGCCACCTGTGAAGAGAAAATCTTTTCCCGAGCAGACCGTTCATGAATACTGTTATATATATATAAAAAAAAGAGGTGTCAGATCATCCAGTCTTTCCCGAAAACAATAGATTACTTACCCCACCATGGTGACACCAATAGGCCAAGGAGCATTACCAATAGATAATTGCAAATAGGAATCTTGAGCATCTCGATATTGTCGAATTTGCATGAATCGAGTGATTTCTGCCACGCGAGCCAATACATCAGGTTCGAGAGTCTATTAAGAAAAGGATAGTTAATTCATCCATGAACATAATTCCCCTTTTCATATATATATATATATATATATATTAATTACCCTTTTCTTGAGTTGTCTTAGTAATGGTTTGATATGTTCCACTGTTTGTTTTTGCATGACCGCTGCACGTTTTCCTGGCCCACTTCGTCGTTCTTCTTCAGGCCTTGCTTCCATTGCTTCTTCCCATTCTTCCATCGAGTGCTATATATATAAAAGTAAGTATCATTTTATTCGAATAAATCTTTTTATTATTACCATCAAGTAGACATAAATCTGTAATGCCAGTTTATCTCGATCCGTTCGTAATAAACTAATATCGATGGGTTCCACCACATAATCCGTCTTTTTCGTTTTCTTTTTTTCTTCAGTCGAGTCACCACCTTTTTGTTTCAAGATATCCAACCGCATACCTTCTTCCATTTCTTCTAGTTTTCGCATGAATTCGTTTTGTTGACCACCATCCTATATATACAAACATAAAGTTAGTTCTATTTCCCTCCCTCCACGTTACCAACTGTTCTTACCTCTGTTCGTTCTTCCATCAATTCCAAAGCACGTAAACGAATTTTACATTCTTTATCGGTTTCAGCAAACAATCGAATGGGTTGACCTTTGGATCGTAGTCGTCGAATAACTTCTTCTCTAGAGATGTTGAATACTTCCACTTCGGTTTCCTACCATTGTCAATGATTGGGTTAATAAAAAATAAAAAGGACAAACAATGGCTTACTTGTTCTTTGGCTTCAGTCTTTTCGGGTTGTTTCTGTTTCTTGAGGTCCTTTTTCGCTTGTGCCTATTGGGTCAATGATCACATTAGTTTAAAATGTCTTTTTTTTTTTATCACGTTTTCTTCTTTTACCTCTAGTTCTTTTTGTTTTTCCTTCTTCTATAAAAGATAATAAAGACAAGTGTTAGTTAAAGTAGTGCGCATAAAGGGGAGAAGACACACATAATCTTACCAATCGTTCCTTTTCCAAGAAGGCTTCTTGTTCCCGCCGATATTCTTCTTCCCGTTGTCGTTCCAGTTCGGCCCGACTGATATATTTCTTGGGTGAGCCTTTTTCTTTTTGAGCTGCTTCAAGTGCTTTTCGTTTTTGTGACTTTTCTGCTTCAATGGCGTTTTTAAGAAAATCCATTATAGATTAGATGTGTAGTAGGGAAAAGAGAGGGAGAAGAAAGGTCCTCACTATTTGAAGAAAATCGTGACCGGATTGCGTAGATAGAAATATTCAAATTCCGCAATTGAGAACAAAATTTGAATCATGCATTCAAAAAAAAGAATTGCTTGGAGGGGGATTGAGGTAAGTCTTCTTGGGAAATAAATAGAATGATGGACAATCTACTATTGTTGCTGTTTGTCGAGGATGGGTTCCATGGATTGAGTCGAAGCGGCTTTTTTCAAAAAACAATTTTCAAATCCCGCCGGCGTTGACTCGAAAGGTTTCTTTTTTGAATCAAACTTGCAATGACGGACGGATCAAACTTGGTAGGGTGTAGTATCAGTATAGACTTGTTAATAAAGAATGATACACCCTTTGTCAATTTATGGTGACCCTGACAAGCTTCTTTTTACAGTATGGGCCTTGAATGTCAAGTCTTTTCAAAGTAGCCCTGTTGGGTCGGGGGTTAAAACATGGCTTATGCATGATTGATAATAAAAGTCTTTTTGGAGGGAAGATAATATAATTGTTTCATTTATTTATTGCACTAATATATGTAGAAGAGGATAGTATAAAGAATAAAACATATAGACTATAAAATGGGCATATATGATCACTACTGTAAAAAGGAATTGGAAGGGTATATATGTGTGTTATATTAAATAAATGAAAGGGAATGGCATACAAGTACACAAGTAATAAACATGTATGATTAAAAGGAAGGGATAGTGATGTTGGAGAAGAAGTAGTTACATAGGATTGGTTTGGTAAGGTTTGTTCGAGTTTTGCTTTTGCAAGACACTTTCTTGGAATCTACAAAAGCCCCAGGTTAGCCACTTTATTCCTAATATAACCTATATTTCCCACTACTTACTTTCGCAAATGTTCATTTTCATTAATTAGTCGTTCAAGTTCGGCAAGTATGGTGGACTGGGTATTTTTCAAATGTTGAATATGTTGGACAGCTATCAATTAACAAGGAAAAATGAGTTATCTATTCTATGGAGGATCGAGTTACTTACTTCGGTGTAAAAGAGCAACTTTGCTCATTTTCTTGTTCAAGCAACTAGGTAATTCGTTTCGTAGATCTTCAAAACCATCTATTAAAAGAAGAGTAACCCATGAGTGAGTCACTGTGATCATCAATATTACTATCCATCCTATTATTATTACCTTTGATTTGCGCCCTACGTTTTTGTTCTGATTGGATATGTATTTGTCTTCGTAATTCGGTATTCGATGTTGTGGATCTAATATAACATAAAAGAGAGAGAGAGAGAGAGAGAGATTAGTGTCACAGTGATAAAAAGATGATGACTTACTGATTGGATTGTGCCTGATCTTGAGATATATTATCATAATCCTTGGTGACTTCATGAATAGTAGGATGGGACAATTGATAATTATGTTGTACTATAGGAGACACTTCTCCAGTATTATTATTATTATTATTATTATTATTATTATTATTATTGGAAGTCATAGATGTGGGAGCAGATGCTGAAGTGGTCATGATGGGATATGAGCGTTGAGTACCAAAGAGATGAGAAGAAGAAGAAGAAGAAGACGAGTGTGTTGATGTGGAAGTAGAAAGATGTTGTGGTTGTTGGTGATAAGTTGGCATAGGAGAGTGATAACCGATTGAATCAGATTGGTTCGAGTTTAGAGAATACTGTTGATAGTTGACCAAGAGGACAGGACCATTCAATAATGGAGCAGATGATGTTGCAGTAGGTGAAGCTGAAGGAGTCCAGGTAGAAGAAGGAGAAGAAGCAGTTGTCATCATTCTCGTATCCATCTCCCCGCCAGTCATCATAGGCAAGATGCGTTGTGCAGTCGTCGTGCATGAACCCATCATGTCGGAGTTTGATGTATTGTAAAGACCTGCTTCTTGTTGGCACCCAGGAGTGATCGTAGGTACGTTTGTCCCCTGTTGCTGCTGTTTTTGTTGAGTGTAGAGAATAGAATCGATATCTTGAATGATGGAATGAGAAGGTGGGAGGTAACTAAAAGAATGTTGATCTATAAACAGGTGAAATGAGACACTAAAAACAAGAAGCAACTAGACCCATTCCATTATATGTTACCTTGTTGATGATACGTGGTTGCATCGTTTAATTCAACTTTGGCAGTTGCGTAAGATAAGTCAAGGTCGTTTATGTATCCGTTGCTGTTTGACATGATCGAAGGAGTGGAAGAAGGTGGAAAGTAAAGAATGAAGTAAAGGTTTGTGGAGATTAAAAGGGTTTCAGATAAAAAGGTTTGGGGGTATGATAGAAAGAATTTTCAGTGGGGGTAGTGAATGTATTGTGTATTGTGAGGGAGTTTAAGAGTAAAGAGAGAGAGAAGTTTTGTTTAAAAAAAAAAAAAAATAAAAAAAATAAAGAGAGAGAGAGAGAGAGAAAAGGAGAAGAAAGGAAACCGAAAATGAAAAAAGGGACACGGAGAAAGAACAAAAAAAAAAGCGGGATTTGAAAATTTTAGTTAGTAGATATATATATTAGGCAAGTGGACTTCAATGCAATGCGTGTACTCGAAAAGAAGATCATCCACATTGATCATATAAACGATTATACTATAACTTATAGTACTGGGAGGTATAAAAAAAATAAAAAAAAAAAATACGCACCATGTAGTAGAGAGGGTGAAAGTCAAGAAAGACAAACAAACCCTGCTTTTTCTCGACTTGGACAGGTAGCATAAAACCTATGCAAAAATCATTTTGTCTTATCAATCGTCATCAGTGCCACCCACCAAGTAATCATTGTCTCCTGCATCCTTTCCCCTTAAAACCATACAGCTATACTTTTCGTTCTGGTATTAATAGACCCTTTTTCGTATCTACACATACATACACCAAAGAGAGAGAAAGAGAGAGAGAGAGAGAGAGATGTCTCCTACATGGAGACACTTTCATTATTTTGCATATGTCATGCATATTTTCGCCCAACACACAGTTTCCCCAATGATAGCAACCCAACATGAATGATAAATGCTTTTATTTTATTTCTAACTGATGTTGATAAAAATATAATATATACAAAAGGTATCTACTGCTAACATACCCCCACCTCCAAACAATACTATTCCCTAAACACGAGCCTTCTTCCGTAATTCCTTCTTCTTCATTCTTGCTAGTCGTCGGGCAGACATCTATTATTAAGATTAAAAGGTCGTTTAGTACTTTTTTTGATACATTAGGTTTGTTACTACCACTACTTTACCTTGGCAGCCAATGCTTCTTGTCTTGTTTTTTCTTCTTCAATTCGTTTTCGTTCCAAGTTGATATCCCGTTTTCTCTATTAGAATCAACAAAAGGGTAGTTAGTTACCTAGTGAGTAGTGGACCTTTTGTTCAGGATCTACTTACGTCCTTTTCTGCCTGTTTTTCATCCTTCATTTGTTTTTCCAATGCCCGGACAGTTTCGAGTCGTTGTCGTTCCTGTGTGCGCTTTTCCCATGACTTTCGTAACGATTTGGGTTGTTGAGTTCGTACAGTAGGTGTCTTTTGAAGTTTCCACACTTTGCCTGTCAGATCAGATTTAAAAGAAAATTTAAATAGGATTGATATCATGTTTCTTCTTCTTCTTCTTCTTTTTATTGTCTACTTACCAGAGACCCGCTTGGTGATCTTGTCAATAGTACCACCAACAGGTACTTTAATATCCACTTCTTGATTTGTAGAGACCATGATTAAGGAAAGAAAGAAGGATAAAAAAAAATTTTCTTCATTTCCCTAAAGATCAAGCCCCCTCTTCCCATTCAATTAATTCAATTCCCGATATAAGTGGCGGCATTTAAAATTAAACAAAAACAGAATGAAGACCCAGCTTTATTCCCTTTCTCTCTCTCTCTCTCTCTTTCTCTTGCTTTTTGGTTTTGAAGGAGAATCATCTTTTTATAACATCTTGTTTGTGCAAAGAATCTGTAGTATTTAGCTTACTCTTCTTCTTTACCGTTTTATACTATTCAACCTCTTTTTTTATATATAAACATATACCTCTTGATTTAAAACGCCATCCTTTGGAAAATCACAACACCTACGATATTATAAAACCACCGCCAGCAAATATGGACAACGACGCCAATCGACAATACAGTCTACCAATACCAGTGTCTACCTCTACTGCAGCACATTATCGTCAGTTCAGAAATGCAGCATCCACTAACTCTTCCAATATTGCCAGTGTCCAACTCAGCGCCATTCCTGAATCACAAGAACTCCTTACTATCAAGACTGATCTGGAAGGACTATTGCCTCATTCTGAAGCAAGGATGCAACACTTGAAAAAAGACTATTCTCATCTGGAAAAGAATATCAAGATCAAGGATTCAGGTAAAATAGCTCATAATAACTAGAAGCCTTACTAACTTTTTTTTCTATGAATCGAAGTCTCGGATGGTACAAAAAAGATAACGTCGGGAAAAAACATGAGTGCTATGCAAGAGAAGATGCGAATCAAACAAGAATCATCCGGCTCAGGTAAACTTAATACAATGAACTTGACAAAACCCAAAACTAACCAAGTATCTCTCTCATATTAGACGATACACAAGATCTCTTACATTTATCATCCGCCAAAGCAGATCGACAAGCGTAAGTATGAAAGGGGAGTGGGGAAGAAACAAAGGATATCATTACTAATAATCATATTGACGCATTATATAGTGCATTGGAAACATTGAAACGACGAAGGCGAAGGGAAGATACAGACTCATCTGATCATGGTGTAAAACTAGGTAACAACTTGAAACAATATGTCATGATTAAAGAATCACCAACTATTTGTTGTTATTTTCATATAGCAGGAAGACGAAGTGAATCTCCTCACCCACTCGGCAAAGTCAAGAAACTAGATAATGCGACTCCTACATCAAGAAGTATGTCACCACCATTGAAAGGGAACTCAAAACATGCTCCAAAACCAAACGAGGTAAGTCCAACACTGAAATAAGGTATGAGTATGTGAATTATTAACCCTCTTTATGCATAATAGACATTTAAAAAGAAGAAACTCGCCACATCAAGGGAATCATCATCACCATCATCATCATCACCATCAAATGCTACAGCGCGGGCGCATCAGCTGTCAACCAATGGACACGATAACACCGTAGGATTACCAAAGAACAGTAAAACAAAGGCTTCTGCTTTAGTGAAAAACGGTAACAAGGATTTGGATTTTGTACGCGTCAAGGCCAAGGATCAAGTACCTATTGCTACCTTTTGGACTTATTTGGAACCTTACTTTCGGCCACTGACTGAAGAAGATAGGGACTTTTTATTACAAAAGGTAAGAAAAGGGGCGAGGGGAACATGTCTAACACTTGGCTGTTCTTTATTAGAATAACGATCCTACACCTTATCTGATACCACCCTTGGGACAACATTATTTGGAAGCATGGGCCGAAGAAGACCGTGGACTGCCTTCCAGTCGATCACAATCACCTGTATCACGCTATGACGATGGACGACATGTGTATCACGACCGACTCAAATACTTTAGTCCGAACGAAACCTTGACGGACGATTATCTCATGACGGAAGACTTGACCTGTGGTACATTGACAGAAAGATTGATCAGCAGTTTGGTGACAGAAGAAGTGGGGGATGTCGACTCTTATGTTGCCTCTAGTCATGATGGAAGCGACGATGAAGATGATTACTCGAATAGTAGTGAAGGAAGGACGATTGTGGAACTCTCTTCTCGGCCTCCTGATGAAGTGGTGGATTTTGAAGAACGATTGAAACGGGAACTTCGGTATGCTGGTCTATTTGGTGATGACGAGGTAAAGAAGAAGAAAGAAAGAAGGGGGAGGGAATACAAAGTAACAATGACTAACTCTGTTCCTTTTTTTTTTTTTTACGGTAGGTGGACTGGAATGCTAAAGAAGACGATGAAATTTGTGCCGAACTTCGAAAATTATCTCGAGAACTCAAGGAACAAGTCGCGATCAACGAATTCAGAAAAAAACGATTATTGGAAGTTACTGATAAACAACTCCAATATGAACAATATCGTCATGTATTGGATAACCTGGACAGCCAAGTAGAACAATGCTACCTGAAACGATTCGTAAGTTATCTATAGGACTCGAAGGATAACAACAACTAACCCTTTTTTTAAAAAAATTAATTGACTAGCGTACACAAAAGTCCAAGAAACGAAAAGCACAAACCACACCCAAATCGATGCTTTCGGAAAATGCAGTCTTGGCTATGGATAAACGAAAAACTTGGATCGATGCGCTTGGTGGTGTATTCAAAGACAAGAACATGATACTGCCACAACATTCTATCTATGACAATGAACCCGAATCTTCTTCCACCACTAATGATTAGCTTCTCTGTTATTAGTAAAGTATTAGTAGTAGTAGTAGTATGATTACCATTCCCCTCCCCTCCTTGTTTAATCTTATTATTTACTTCAACTTTTATATATATCTTATGCCGTCATTGAATAATAAAAAAGAACTTGCCTCTATAAGATTGTGAATTACTTTTGTCCGTTTACCCCACTTGGATTTGTGGTTTGTGTTACCCCTGCATGATTATAACGGGACTGGAATCCCGATTCGGGATGTCCATACATCCCTCAAAAGTAGGTCAATCTAGATTTGACTTGGGCCTACATACTATCATTTTTCCTTTTCTTATTGTAAAAACACCACCCATGCCCCATTTTTATTATCATGATCATTAATTAAAAAGGTGATTTATTATGATAGGGACAAGTGGGTATTTATATACTAAAGCTATTAAAAGAGGGGATATGCATACTATAACTAGGAACAAACAAAGTAGAAGAGTCTAATACCTAGGAAAAGACCAAATATACTATACCACAGACTAGTTTTAGATCAAAAAAGATTTCCACGATTGAGAAGAGAGGAGACCCATCTATTCCAGTACTAATACCATTGTCCTGCATCCACCCAATGTATCCTGCCCTGGCTATAATATCGTCATAAAAAGAGTTGAGAT
Organism: Chlamydoabsidia padenii; assembly: GCA_025330725.1. Lineage (NCBI taxonomy): Eukaryota > Fungi > Mucoromycota > Mucoromycetes > Mucorales > Cunninghamellaceae > Chlamydoabsidia > Chlamydoabsidia padenii. The sequence continues at coordinate 26,920 of JAIWND010000053.1, read as the reverse complement.
TGGTAGATTATGCCGGATGTCCATTGGCTATACATACCTTTATGCAAGATAACAGGCCTTGAGCCATACAGTTGATGAAGAGAGAGAGTCGCCAAGATCTGTAGATTATCCCACCCTTGACCGAATAAAACAGCATGAGGCAAACTAGAGGGATTAGTCGATGTCACTTTGTTCACCTAAAAGAGACCAGTGTTCACCCACATTCATTCTTACCAAGTACAAGACAAAAAGAGAGCCGAATCATAAGTATACCAAACAGGGTCATGAAGAGAATCAGTAATTGCACTGGACAAGTCACTCGTAAGACCACCATCCATAGTTGATGATATCTATTGTTTGCAAATTATTGTTGTCCGAGTTGTATACAGGTCAATTGTCGTTCCACTTGATTGTTTTCCATGTTGATACCTACACAGTATAATACAAACAGAGAGAGAGATTCAACACCATATTGATTGTTTCCCCTTATTCGTCTTACTTGTGTATCGCTGCCTAATGTTTTTGATTCCATTCCTACATTTATATATATATATATATATATATATAAAAAGAGTGCCAGGTTTCATACCATCACGAAGAGGAGAAAAAAAAAGTGAAGCGGAAAGAAATGGAAGATTTCACTTTTTTTCGACAGGCAAGACAAAAATCATTTCAAAACCCGCTCACACTCGCCTTGAATCTTGGGAGTGCTCTACTGGCTTAATGAACAAGTGATGCTAATGACAAAAGTAACCATGAGCATTCCTCAGCCTATTTCCAACAAACTTTACATAATGACCAATATACCAAGTCCACTGTATGGAGCAATACAGCCTCAAGATCGTTTTACCCTGACTTTTGTAAAAAAAAAAAAAAAAAAAAAAAAGTTGCAGAATGAAAAATTGACACACAAGACAACACTTAGTTCAAATCCCGCTTACTCTCGCCTTGGCTCTTAAGAGGGCTCTACTGGCTTAATGAACAAGTGATGCTAATGACAAAAGTGGCCAGGTGCATTCCTTAGCTTATTTCCAACAAATTTTACATAATGGTCATTGCACCAAGTCCACTGTACGGAGAAGTATAACCTCAAGATCGTTTTACCCTGACTTTTGTAAAAAAAAAAAAAAAAAAAAAAAAAAAAAAAAAAAGTTGCAGAATGAAAAATTGACACACAAGACAAAACTTATTCAAAACCCGCTACTCTGGCCTGAAATCTTGAGAGTGCTCTACTAGCTTAATGAACAAGTGATGCTAATGATAAAAGTGACCATGTGCATTCCTCAGCCTATTTCCAACAAACTTCACATAATGGCCAATGTACCAAGTATCTTGTATGGAGCAATATGGCCTCAAGATCGTTTTACCCTGACTTTTGTAAAATAACATAAAAAGATGTAGAATGAGATTTGTGTTTCAAGAGAGGGTAGAGGTGCTTTTTGGGGAGTGAGTGGCGATTTAACGGTACTCATTTTCAAGCCTGGCCAGAGTTCAAATTAAGTGATTTCTGGGGGAAGGAAAAGACTCGTACTGATTGGGCGATTTATCTAATTGACATGCAAGTAGACCGAGTCAACGAGAAAAGAATTGATTCACACAAACAATCACTATCTAAAAACCAATAACAATGAAAAGCAGTATAAAATCAAAAAAGATTTTCAACATTATTACAGGAGCAACATTCATGCAGTAGAAAAGCAGGATCTGAAACACTATTTTCAAACATCGTTTTTTTTTTTTCCAAAATGATGCTTGACATGATTAAGAAAAAAATATGCGCACAATCAATCACTACAAATGGACATTAACGTTAACACATTACACCAAGGACATTAATAAATTATACAAACACATCAATTTTATTATAAGAGGTAATATAATCATGGGGGAATGAATAAAATAAACTATATAGCCATCACTATCGTTTGATCCTTCGTCATAGTTACTCAGGGGAAGGGATCCATTATCATAAACCATATCCTATACTATCACCAGTATCACCCTATTAAATCAAAACGAGGACCACATTTTCGATCATACCGAGTAACTGAATGAGCACAAGGTTGACTCCTTCAGCCACTGCCGTCAAAGAGAGCCAGAGAGAGAATTTCACCAGAGAGTTGGTTGCAAACAGTAAAATAATATACCAAGAATGAGAGTAAAGGTTTGGCTATTAGTTGCCCCCAGCATAACTACCATGTTTAAAAGTAATTTTCCGCCTGTCGCTAGCCACCGTCTCCGTAAAGACCCATCAAATACAGCAGGAGACGTGCCGCTATAGCGAAGACCGCCGCTTTGACCATACCAGGCACCTGAAGGGCCAGGACATCTACCCCACAATCAAGCAGATCAAAAGATCCACTTTACCAATCGCCTGCGACCTTTCCACTTTAGTCTGATCCCCAACTGAGTCGATTCGTAAAGCGCCTGTTGATGCTGGAGGAGGAGGAAACGTTATTGTTGATGAAGTTGGAGTTGTTGCTGATCAAGTTGTTGTTGATGGAGTTGATGATGATGAGCGAGTTGTTGTTTTTGCCGGACTGAAGATATCAGGTTTCTTTCCACCAGAGAAATCGATACACTTGGCGTAACATCCACATTCAATGTTAAAGACACCATCATCGGATAGGCAGTGTTCGTCGTCACCGATCAATTTAAGCTTGGGATCAGTTGACAAGGTGGTCTTACTGGCATCAGAGAGACACATCACCATCAGGACCTTCGTTAGCAGAGGAGTGGAGAGATAAGACACCAGCCTTGGCCATCAAGTAATACATGACAGTAAAGATGTACTAAAAGTAAAAAAAAAAAAAAAAAAAAAAAAAAAAAAAAAAAGAATGAGTTCATCTATCCTTTGTTCCTTTTTATTATGCATCCTACTACTTACATCCTTCTTCATTTCACCAGCATGTTCAGTACCAAAGTTTTCCAATTCTTCATTGGTAGGACGAATCAACATGTCACGCATAAACAACAAGTGAGTAAGCACCGCTAGCGACAACACGTACCTTGATACAATACTTGGGATCCCAGCCAGCAAAACCATCAAAGACATAGAGACGAGGACGAGTGTTAAGGTAATCGATAATAGGATTGATTCCCAAAGACAAGGAGAGAGACAGTGGTCGCAATGGAAGAGTCATTCGTTAGCCCCATACTGCCTGTTGTTTGTTGATCATGTTGACCTAGTTGAATAAAGTCATTGTAGTTGTCCAAGCTCAACCCATCTACTATTGCTTCCCAACTTGATACCTACAGGATATGAAACAAAAAGAGAGAGATTAAATAAACACATACAAAGCAACCTCCAAGTTACTCACTAACTTCATTCGTCTTACCTGTCTGTGTGTCGTGCTTCGTTTCTATATTCGCCAAGAGGAAGGAGAGGTTTCACGGTACCATTTTATGAATGATAAACTGTATTGTCAGTGGGTGAGTGTAAGAGTCCTTTGAATATCCCATCCCCCGCTGTATCGTCAGTGTGCAGTCCAGGGCACAAGGCGTTAGTATATCGTCAATTCCGCCTAAATATACAGGGCGAAAAGGGAGAAAAGAAGAAAAGTATTAGTATCAAAGTCTTAGTGAGGGTGTTGATCCACTTGGAGAATGAATCTGGTCTATACTGCCACCCAGTTCTTTTTCTTTTGCATGTTCTTACCTTTTCCCCAGTTTTTGTATCAGTCAAAAGACAGGACACCATTACCACCACCATAAAAGTGACTAGTCAAGAGTAAAAATGGACCCATCAAGGCCACTTTTCCCATAACATGTGTCGCCATCAATCAAGTCAGTGCATTCGTCGTCACTAGAACAGTAAAACATAAAAAAGTATGAGACCATTGGATAATGATATACATACTTGATCAAGGACATTACCAGTTTAAATTTACAATATAAGACAAAAACCCGAGAGGTAGAAGGCATAAATACGGCAAAAGAATAAAGTAAAATAAAGAGGGAAGAGAAGGACAATTAATGAAAAGACGCCGTTGCCCCTTTTTCAGATTGGATATTAAAGACCGAAATCGGGGTTTGAATTTCGTGAGGCCACCCCTTCTTCCCTTAATATGCATAATGACCCACTACTAGCCTACCACATTATACCAATCCTTTTAAACAAAGATAATAGTTTTTATTAATCAATAAAAAAAGGGAGGGTAAACAATAAAGGTAATTAACAAAGGAGATACTATAAACAATATAACGAAAGAGGCATTATGACATGTAAAGGTTTAACAATTCATCCGAGGCATCGAGATGATTCATTTGTTCCGTCACTTCCAATAATGCCAGTTTAATCACCGATTCCAAAAGTAAGAGATTCATAGAGGGCGAAGGATTGGTGGGAGCTGATCCAATGTTACTGCTGTCATCCTTGTTCTTCTTGTTCTCGTTGTCGTCGCCTGTAGTTGATTTCGTATCATCGTCGTCCGAGTCATTGTCATTGCCATCATCAGCACCATCACTATTATTACTGTTGTTCCACATTCCAACAGCAAACCAATCAGCCAATTGTAATTCATCCCGATGAATATCCGGTGTGGCCACTTTGGTGGGTGTCAATACAGGAGATCCATCATCATCATCATCATCATTAGGTTTGTTCTTCAAGAGCTTGACCACCAATACCGAATCCGTAGTATCTTCAATATTCAACAGTTTCCCACTCTTTGTATAAAACATACGCTTGATATGATCCACCTGCCAATACCATTCCTTGGGTTTTTCTTCTGCATCATGATAAAGTCCATCATCAGTATCTTCCTTTAACACCAAACGATAGTCAAAAGAAGAAGGTTGTTTTTCAATGGTCAAACGGCATTTACGAGCCTCTTCTTTCCAAGTACATTCAAAGGAGGAAGGAGTCAGAGCAGAAGGAGGTCGAATGTTAGCAGCAAACAACGAGTAGAGAGTGACAGTAAAGGATGATGATGAGCCGGGTTGGAGGAGAATATGTGATGCCTGGACCAGTTTGCTACTTGAGATCTTGGTAGAGGAGGAATCAATGCTGCGTAGAGAGAGATAGAGTGACGGTACGGTATCGTCTACCTGAGTGAGTAAATGTTTCAATTTGGATACTAGGCGCACGGGGTCCGATCGGTTTTTCAGAGCTGTATTGGTTTCTTGTGTGAATTGGTCAAGGTCCCGTTTCAAATCGTTGCACATCTCCAAAGCTGGTTCCAAGTCTTGGTTTCCGTTGGCCACACTATGTGAGATCATATCTACTGCAGGCTAATGAGTCAAAAGAAGAAAAAGTTAGTATAATGCACTTTTGAAGACTATTCCTTTACCTTTAGGTTTTTGATCTTCAAGTCTAATTGTCGCTGAAGAGAAACTAATTCCTTATTTGATACTTGAGATTCGGTTGAGGTTTGTTGAGAAATATAGGTTGTGACATTTCGAATCGCTGCGTTGGTGGCATGGCTGAGGGCAATTCTAGAAACAGTGCTGACCGTGGTGACAGCTAGCTTGCTAAAAATATCTTCCAAGGACATGGTGGTATGTGGAATTATATGGAATACGTGGAAGAAGAAGGAAAGAAAAAAGAAAGTAGCGCCCCAGTTTTACACTTTAATGTCGGGATATGAAATTATGGGTGGAGTTGGTTTTGCATGGTCTTTGAAACCACTGGGGAGAAAAGAAAAAAAAAAGGCTGGTTTGCATATAAAAAGATACCATATCAAAGATACATGCACCTTGATGACTATCACAAAAAGATCTTATACCAAGTACGTAGTAAAACAAATATAACCAAAAATGCTCCCAAAGGTGTCAAAATTATAGTTATTGACTTGAGGTGATTTATCTACGAGCTGTGGGTTCTGTGCCTGGGTGGTGCGAGGTCGACTCTATTGCTGTATTCCAATTCATGCTTGTCATTACTGCCGTTTCCTTTTTTAGTGGATGTCAGAGCCAGACAATGCTACGTTATCTTTTATACGATGCTACACGGGTAACTTTTTGCTCGAGTTCACTGACAACAAAAAGGAACGGAAAGTCCCGTTGATCGATCACTTTTTTCTTTTTGATCCTTCGAAATTCAAATCTCGCGTGGTACCATATCGCATCGATCGGATAAGGGCCTTGTCCTGCGACGATAAAACATTGCCGCGCGGGGAATGAATTTCCGACCAATATAAAACCGTCTGGGGGATTTCCCTTTTTCTTTCCTTCTTCTCTCTCAATAAAAAGATGACAACCTCTAAACAAGACAATGTACCTACTTTTACTCAGGAGGTGGAACCTGGGCGTGTCCTTGAAATGAAGGCGGATGGTACTGGTTTGACTGTACTTGATCCTTGGCTCGAACCCTTTAAAGATGATCTTCGCAAAAGGTAAGAAATGAGAATGAAGTAATCTTGGTCTTATTCTTTACTAATCCTCCCCCCCCTCCTTTTTTTTGCTGTACAGATATGGATTTTTTGATAAATGGAAAAGGACGATTGAACAAGCACCAGGTGGACTCGAACAATTTACAAAAGGATACGATTATTATGGATTCAATGTAGACAAGGCTGGAACAATTACATACCGAGAATGGGCTCCAAATGCGGTAACGGCCAGTTTGGTGGGCGATTTTAGTAAGTCAGAGTATAGGATTACATGGGTCAAGTTGGTCTGTGTGTCTTTTTTACTTATCTTTTTTTTTTTTTTTTTGTTGGGGGTTACACTAAACTTCCTTTTTTTTTTTTTTTTTCTTCTTCTTCTTTTCACTATAGATCAATGGGATGTAAAGGCAAATATTATGAAACGCAATCAATATGGTGTCTTTGAAATCACACTTCCTGCTGTCAAGGGGGTACCTGCCATTCCTCACAACTCAAAAGTCAAGGTAAAAAAGAAGCAAATAATAAGGTGTCGGGTATACTGATGCTGCTTTATTTACCTGTTTGTTTGTTTTATTGGTTTTGTATCAACTTAGATCAGTATGACTTTACCCAACAACGAACGAATCTATCGACTTCCTGCTTGGATCAACCGGGTCACACAAGACCTTAGTGTCAGTCCTACCTATGAAGCCATCTTTTGGAATCCTAAAAACAAATATGTCTTTAAAAATCCTCGACCAAAGCGACCGGAAAGTCTTCGTATCTATGAAGCACATGGTAAGTGAAAAAAAAAAAAAAAACAAGTAGGTGACGACATGAAATATAAACTAATTTGATGTATTCTAGTCGGGATCTCTACTACTGAACCTAGAGTGGGAACATACAAGGAATTCACACAAAACATCTTACCACGGATTGCTTACTTGGGGTACAATGCTATACAACTGATGGCGGTGATGGAACATGCCTACTATGCTTCCTTTGGATACCAAGTTACTTCCTTTTTTGCACCTTCCTCTCGCTATGGCACACCTGAAGATCTCAAGGAATTGATTGATACCGCACATGGATTAGGGCTCATGGTGCTTTTGGATGTTGTCCACTCACATGCTTGCAAGAATGTTGACGATGGCCTGAACCAATTTGACGGTAGTGATCATTGCTACTTTCACGAAGGCGGTAAAGGACGACACGAACTCTGGGATTCTCGACTCTTCAACTATGGTAGCTACGAAGTCCTCCGATTCCTCATGTCCAACTTGCGGTACTGGATGGATGTCTTTCAATTCGATGGTTTCCGCTTTGATGGTGTGACCAGCATGCTATACACTCACCACGGTATTGGCTATGGCTTCTCGGGCAACTACCACGAATACTTTGGGTCCAATGTGGATGATGAAGGGGTCATGTACTGTCAATTAGCCAACTATTACTTGCATCAAAAGTACGACAATGTGATCACTATTGCTGAAGATGTATCAGGGATGCCGGGCTCTTGTCGTCCTGTGGTTGAAGGTGGGCTTGGGTTTGATTATCGTTTGGCAATGGCTATGCCTGATACTTGGATCAAGTTACTCAAGGAAGTCTCGGATGATGATTGGGGTATGGGTCATATTGTCCACATCTTGACCAATCGTCGACACTTGGTAAGTAGTAGGGAAATAGTGGGAGGGGGGGGAGTAACGAATGGAAAAGACTTACTTTTTATTTTTCGTAAACAATAGGAAAAAACAATTGCTTATAGTGAATCTCATGATCAAGCATTGGTTGGTGACAAGACTCTGGCATTCTGGATGATGGATAAAGAAATGTATACGAATATGAGTGATCTCACTGAACTCACACCCGTGATTGACCGCGGTATGGCTCTCCACAAGATGATTCGGTAAGGGGCGGAAAAGGAAAATGAATCAACTTGACACTTTTTATTTATTTATTTATTTACTTCATACCAATAGTCTGATCAGTCATGCTCTTGGTGGTGAAGGCTACTTGAACTTTGAAGGAAACGAATTTGGACACCCAGAATGGCTAGACTTTCCTCGTGATGGCAATGGCTCTAGTTTCCACTATGCAAGACGTCAATGGAATGTGTTGGACGATCCTTTACTTCGATACAAGTATTTGAACGAATGGGATCGTGGAATGCAAATAAACGAAGAAAAGTATGGTTGGCTTCATAGTCCTCAGGTAAAGCTTTTTACAAACAAAACCGACTAGTCGGGATTTAAATTTTATTTTATTTTGCCCATCATGCGATTTTTATGGAAAAACTCACCCAACCTTTTTTTATATTTGTTTAGGCTTATGTATCACGCAAAAACGAAGGGGACAAGGTGATTGTATTCGAACGAAATGGTGTATTATTTTTATTTAACTTTCATCCTACTCAATCTTATACTGATTACCGTGTGGGTGTAAGTGATGCTGGTAAATACAAGGTGGTATTAAACTCGGATGACAAAAAATATCTCGGTTATGGTCGTGTGGATCCTCAAGGTGACTACTTTACAACGCCTGCTGATGGTGATTGGGATACCCGACCTCATTGGATTCAAGTCTATCTTCCAAACAGAACTGCTCTTGTCTTGGCTCGTCAAAACTGAATCTCCCTCTTCTTTTATATCTTTTTTTTTTTTTTTATTACTTGTACCGCGTTTTGGTATATGTATGTGTTACCTTCCCACTGTTATACTGCTATAAAAAATTCAAGTCTATTTAGGTTATGCTTTTATCTTATTTGGTAATCGTCTTTTAGTACAGTGCTTATGAAAATAAATAAAAAGTAATGTTTCTTCTCCATGTCTTTATGTTTTTTTTTTTATTGTAATCACAAAAAAATGATCTTTGGTTTACTCTTATAATGATATTGTCAATGATGTATGGAACAGACAAGTCTTTGACGACATTAGTGTTTGTGTGTGTGTGAAAAAGTAGACGAATTTCATGTGGGGAAACTGCATAAAAAAGGGGGGAAGACGGCGGGCTTTAAACCCCGCTTGCTCATATTTATTTCACCTTTTTTTTTTTTTTTTTCTCACCCGTCTTTTCCTTTCATTCTGATTCACATTACCTACCCCCCACTCTTTTTGTTTTTATAAACCCATATATACTATGTATCCTACAACATTAACTGTCATACCTCTTGAAGACAAAGTGTTACTACCAGGTGTGGTAATGCGTACGGTACTCCGCGGACCTGAAGCCATTGAACTCACTCGGCGATTCTTCAAAAAAACGGAAAATCAAGTCATTTACGTTGCCTGCGTTCCTCTTCACCCTCTCCAATCTACCGAAGTTGTAGATGCTACCTCTCAGGCACCTCAAGTCCCTCTACAAGGCATGGCAAGTGGCTACGACAACCTTCAAGAGTCTCCACAGCAACAACAACAGCCGCTTGTCACTCCACTGCAACAAGTCCGTCTTGCTGCCTTTGGTTGTCTGGCTAAAATAGTGCGTGTGCAAAGGTTAGGTGTTGGTCTTTTTGGTGTATTTATGGAAGGCATCCAACGATGTCAATTGGAAAAAACACCCGTGACGACACCGTCATCGTGTGGTCTGACCTACCCCGTCCGCTACAGCAACCCGGAAATGGCCTTGCACTCGGATCCTATAGTTGATTTCAAGAAACTATACAAGGAATTTGTCAACCAGATGCGTCAACTTCAAATGCCCGACAGTCTGATTCACCAATTGACCAAGATGACAAACACATTGGGTCCTTTAGGTTTGGCTGATATGATGATGTCTATTATTGAAACCTCCTTTGATGAAAAACTGACCATGTTGGTCACAATGGACCCTGTCAAACGGATCACCCTGGCTTCTTCTTTGATGCAACGTCAACTTCAAGTCCTTCGCATCTCTCAACAAGTCCATTCTACCATTGAAGGCAAATTGACGAAACAACAACGGGAATTCTATTTACGTCAACAGGTAATAAACAGCATGTAAAGAGTAGAGATAGTACTTATATCATCTTTTGTTTGGTGGAGGGTGATAGTTGGATGCTATTCGGCAAGAATTGGGACATGAACAAAAAGAAGAAGATGAAATATCCGAACTTAATAGAAGATTGGTGGAAGCAAATATGCCATCTCATGTAGTGGTGGTGGCTCAACGGGAATTGAAACGAATCAAACGACTCCAACCTTCATCAACAGAATGGGCAGTATCACGCAATTATCTCGAATGGCTGGCTGAATTACCTTGGGCGAAACGAACAGAGGATCGATTGGATGTCAGTTATGCAAAACAACAATTGGAAGATGATCACTTTGGGTATGTAATTAAATAAAAGGGATGAGAAAAGGAAACTCTTTTTGGAAAAGATCATATGTTGACCTTTTTATTTATTTTAGTTTGGACCAGGTCAAGAAACGAATTATTGAACATTTATCGGTGATCAAGATCAAAGGTGATCTCAAGGCTCCTATCCTATGCTTTGTCGGTCCCGTAAGTCATTCAATAAATATATATATATATTTAAAGTATCATCATGGACTAACTTGTCTTGTTTATTTTAGCCTGGTGTTGGTAAAACTTCTTTGGGTAAATCGATTGCAAAAGCTCTATCAAGAGAGTTCCATCGGCTATCACTTGGTGGCGTACGGGATGAAGCTGATATGCGGTAAGTATGACGGGGTTTAAAAATATTCCTTTTTTGGGGGATACAGCCTGACTCCTCTTTTTGTTTGTCATTCATGTAGAGGACACCGAAGAACCTATGTTGGATCCCAACCAGGTCTAGTTATCCAAGGTTTACACAAAGCTGGTGTAAACAATCCATTAATCCTACTAGATGAAATCGATAAATTGGTCCATTCGTCACACTATGGTGATCCTGGTAAGTCTAAACCAACATCACTTCAAGCCTTTTTACTCACAGCCCTTTGCCCTTTTTTTTTCCTTGGATCCCTAGCTGCTGCTCTATTGGAAGTACTGGATCCTGAACAAAACAGCACTTTTACAGATCATTACCTCAATGTATCCTTTGACCTAACCAATGTACTCTTTATCGCCACTGCTAATAGTTTGGATACCATTCCAGGACCTTTGATCGACCGCATGGAGGTGATTCAATTACACGGTTACACTTTTGAAGAAAAACTTCATATTGCCAAAACCCATCTTTTACCTAAACAACTCTTGGCCCATGGATTGGATACAAAGGATGTGATTCTCTCGGACGACGTGATCTTGAAACTGGCGGAATATTATACTCGGGAAAGTGGTGTGCGTGGGTTGGAACGAACCATTGCCTCAGTGGTGCGTGCAAAATGTGTGGAATTGGCGGCGATCAAGGAATCTTCTTCTGGTGATTATTGTCCTCGGGTACAACTGGATGATCTCGCAACTATCCTTGGGGTAATGTGTTTTTTTTTTATTCAACAGGAAAAAAAAAAACAATCATTCTTACTTTGGTTTTTTAGATTGCCAAATTTGATAAAGAAGTCGCTGAACGTGAAGATGTACCTGGGGTGGTCACGGGTTTGGCTTATGGTGGATCTGGTAATGGCTCAATTCTGTTTGTGGAGGCAACTAAAATGCCAGGGAAAGGTGGTCATCTTCAACTTACTGGTAAGGTGGTAGCATCATTGATCTATCTAGCTATTAACTTTTTTTTTTATTGATTACCATATATAGGTTCACTTGGAGATGTGATCAAGGAATCGGCACAAATTGCATTGACTTGGGTGAAAGCACATGCTTTTGAACTTAATCTGACTACAACAAGACGAGTAAATATTGTCGAACATGATGATGTTCATATCCACTTTCCTTCTGGTAGTATTCCTAAAGATGGACCTAGTGCAGGTAAGTGTAGAAAAAGAAAAAAAAAGGGGGGGCATACATTTTTACTCATTTCATTACTTTTTGTATAGGTGTCACTTTGGTATGTGCTCTCGTCTCTTTGTTTGGTGAATGGCAAGTCCCAGCAACCATCGCCATGACGGGGGAAATCTCTCTCCGTGGACAAGTCTTACCAGTAGGTGGTATCAAGGAAAAGGTGATTTCGGCTCATCGGGCCGGGATCCGAAAGGTGATTCTTCCTTGGCGAAATCAAAAAGATGTCGATGCTGATATACCTTTACCCATCAAGGCCGATATCGAATTTGTCTATGCCAAAACTATCTGGGAGGTCCTCAATGCTGCCTTTATGAAGGGTGACAAATGGTCGGCGACAAGAGCTCCACTGGAAAGTCATCTTTAGTATACCTTTATATACATATATCTTGGTCCTTTTTATTATATTCCCATCCAATAAAAAAAAAAACATATTATACACTTTATTAAATAAACCAAATCGATCCATTTTTATTTATATGACGATAACAGTAATACTAGAGGTGTGTGTGTGTGTGTGTGTGTGTGTGTGTGTGTGTGTGTGTGTATGATAGTGGAGGAAGGGGGGGAAGCCTAAAATGTCTACAAGAGGTGTGGTCTTTATTTGGTCTTGATCATTCGAAGTTTACCAGGAGAGTATTTGTAGTTGTCGGCATAGGCTTTCTTGACGAATTTCACTGGTTTGGGTTCTTGCACAAAGTAGTTCCAACCTAAAACAACAAGGATTAAGTGAGTAATAACTTTCTTCCGTTATCAGGCCCATCGCTTACCTTGCTTTTCGGCAAATTGGATGGCAGATTCCTTGCTGGTGAATTTCATTTGCAAAGCTTGTTGGTAATCCGAGCTTTAAAAAAAAAAGTACAATGAGTTTATACCATTCTATTCACTATTATACCACTTACCTGGAAGCCCAACCCATCAAGGGGTTTTCCCATCGGTTACCGTCCTCTATAAATCAAAAAAAAAAAGCATGTTTTAGTACAAATGAGAGCGTATACATGTTTCCGTATCATTACCTAAAATGTCAAAGTCAATGCGCCAGAGTCTAGTACCGTTCTTTCCACTTTGAGTAGCAGGTTTGGCGGGGGTGAAGATGCGTACGCTACGTTCGGTCAAAGCCTCTAATGTCAATCATACAAAATATAAAAAATGGATTCGTTAGTCGTTGATGTTATTTCCGTTTTGCTATTGTTAAAAAGAGAAGAGTCCACTTTACCAGGCGCACCAGAGACAGTATCGACATTAACAACATTGACAACATCGGCTTGAGTAACGGCTTTGCTGTTTTGGGAGACATGACGGACAGCAGTCCAAACATTAGGACGTGCAGCCACTGACCGAGTGATGGAGACACTCTTCAAAAGTGAGGAGGACATGATTATGATAGTGTAAGGTTAAAAAAAAAAAAAGAAAAAGAAAGAGAGAATGAAAAAAAACAAACCATGATTCATTCGCCGCTTCCCCCTTCAGCGATTCAAGTCACCCTGCTTGTCTGACGCAGAAATGGAGTGGGATTTCAAACCCCGGTTCAGGCACAAACGAGTGTACATCATTGAGGATTTGGGCTCAGGGACATGTAAACCTTGACATGACATTTAGAAACATCAACTGAACATAGTACTTTAAACAGCTGTATCCTTCACTCATTTCTGGATTTCGGATTAGAATATAATCATCTACAAAAACCATCTGGAACAGAAAAGTGATCGATCAAGTTCATACGGGTTCATTTGACTTTTTTTTTCCATTTGCGTAAAAGAGACAGGTTATTATTTCTCTTCAACTTTCTTTGGGGGATTCTTCCCCCACACATATAGCTTCAATGCTTGTTGGTCACTTCTTGGATTAGAACATGATCAATACTTCTACTTTGAACGGATGCGGGGCGGCTTGTCCAAGGTAGGATGAAAAGAGAAATATAAAGATACACATAATACTAACTGGTATTTCCGATCCACTGGAAAAGGAAGATTGTCTTTGTTGACGACTAGGTCGATTTCGTCGGATATTGAATTCGAAGAGTAAAATGAAAGCGGGCTTCCTTCTTTCTCTCTTCTACTTTATTTTTATTACACACTCACACATCCACCTCTCAACTACACAATAGTGAACGCGCCCTCATAACCAACACTCAATGGACTGATACAACAACTCAACTTATGTATCGACATGATTACAAGAACTGATCGTCTTTATTAAGGTGCAGCATGTAACTCACTGACGACTCGGTTACTGCTTTGATGGTAATGGCAAAATGTACCCAAATACTTGTACTCTCTTTTGTTTTTAATAACAACTATCACGGGAATCAAGATTGCGTTGAAAGCTAATGTAACACAAACTAGGCATCAAGATCTCTCTTTCCACATAGACATTGTCTCTGAACTAGAAGATTATCAAGACTCTTTGGATGACTTGGCTGCAACATGGGAACGTTTTCTCACTGGTAAAAAGGTGCTCTTATGTGGTAAAAGCAAATCATACACTTGTTCAGGTAATTCACAAAAAGATATAGTAACCACTCTTTGTATTCTTTAGCTCAACATAATCAAACAACGGTGTCAATCCCGGAAACTGGGAAATTCCACTTCAATGGCATCATTTGAAAAAGGGTGTATATCAATACAGATACAGGTAATTCAAATTAGGAATGTGGCAGTGACAGTCGATGATCTAATCTTTGATTACATTATATAAAGTAGAAGCATGAATTCAATTCGAGAAAAGGTGCACGGCTTTTTGTGGAATCAACCGAACTTGTTCATGGCATGTATTCTCATCCTTTCACCCACGTAATCCACCGCCAATGTATGTATATTTGACCTATCTTTAACATTTTATCTAGGAACATGTATGATCTGGAAGGACCTCTTGCATGAACTCACAGTCTTCAACACCACACCACTTCCATCCAAGTTTGGGACAAACCAGCAGGATCTTGCCATCAACAACAAACTCACTAACAATGTCGGAAGAACGGATGATACAGATACTGTTGATCTAGCAACTGCATACAGCATCTAGTTAGGTGGGGGTGGCAGGTTAACAATGATACCGTCAAGAAGGAAAATGTCGTTCGTCTTGAGTTGACCGAAAAGGTAAGCGGCACTGCAAATAGGATATGCTGAAATTATAGACTCACTGACATGGATCGACCGTTTTTCTTCTTGTAATTCTAGGAACAAACAATCACGGAGCGACTGGATCTTGACCATGGGCTTAAATCTAACACCATGACGATTTATGATTCCATGAAGATTACTTTGCTATACACACATTAGCAACATGTATCTCTATTGAAGAGGGGGGTAACTTTTTTGCATCATTACCAGTATAGATAAACGTTGTCCCTTTTTACACTTTATCAAATTAATAAACACATTCATCAACATATGGATCATTGTAGTTAGTCATTATTACTAGAGTATCAAATGTATCTTTATTTGTAAATATGTAAATGATAAATAAAACCAAAGTGACACCTTCATGTCACTTTTTATAAAATCAATAAATGCCTATAACTAATGCTTCAAAACCAAAATATAAATCTAACACTAAACCAGCCATCGTAGAAGACACCTTCGCCATCCGATATACGTTGTTGTTGCTGTTGTTGTTATTTGTCTAGGCGTAAAAACGGTAGTAGATATAACCAAGAATGAATACCAAAGGAATGATGATACGGAGAGGACTAGTCGATTGATAAAAGTTGAGTTAGTATCTATATGAGTTGACACTTTTTTTTTTTTTCAGAGGGGGGAATTACTTACTTTCCTTGAGGTTGACCGGAAATGTCACCACCAGTAGCATTGGCACTGACCACCTTTACAGGGGCAGACTATTTTTTTTCCCCAAAAGATGAGTTTGGTTGCACGAAGGATTGGGTTGACCTTTTTTTTTTTTGTTATTGTTATTTGTACTTACAGATGGATCAACGTCACCAACATAATACTTGACTAACATTTCACGAGCATCAGGAGAATGGCCAACGTCTTCAAAAGGACCAGTAGCATCACGAGCACCTTCATCAATCAAGACTTCTTCACCACCTGGATGCTTTAAAGAATGATTTATTAGTATGCTAGAAGGATCCACCACCGACTTTTTCTTTTTTACTTACTTCATCTACAAAGGCAGTGATATCATATACCTTCTTGTCGATGATCATCCAAAGATCGTTACGTTTGTTATGTTGAGCAACTTCTTCAAAGGTGAATACTTTAGACATGATGTGTATATAAAAAGATGGGAAAAGGAAAAGAGAAAGAAAAAAAAAAAAAGTCGTGATCTGAAAATTTAAATGTGCGGAGCTTTTGACAGATAAAAAAAAAAAAAAAAGCACCCTGATACAGACACAAGCACATATTGAACTGATAAGCTAAACCACTCCCCCACATTCTCCATTCCTTCTATTGCTTAAATAGACATACTTTATACCTTATACATATATTATAAGAAACTATGTTAATAAACTACACATCATTCTTCCTCTAATTAACAAATTGATGGTTACACGATCGAAGTTGGCACCCGGAACCAATATGACAGGTGATAAAAGTGAATGATTGATAACAGTTACTTTATTACATATACAATTAAAAAATAGGGGGGGTGGAAGGTAAAGGAATGATTAAGCTACTACTATTGATAATGTAAGTGATCGTGTTCCTATACGTCTCTATTCTACACCATTGTTGTTGTTCTTTAATGTTGTTTTGGTTAATCATGTCATTAGGATTATGTTGATTTTGAGTAGGAGTATTAATAGCGGCATCGTTTTGTAGAAGGAGGAGGAGGAGCCGCTGTGGCGTGTTCATGTTTTGGTGGGTGGCCGAGTACAGTAAAGCTAAGACAAGAAGATTGATTTGGACTCTTCTTCATCATCATCATCATTGGTTTTGTTGTTGTTGTCACCAGTAACAGAAGTATCAATTGCTAATCCACTAGATGGAGATTGATCCATAATCAGGACTGGACGTTTTACTATTGGGCAAGTTACAACAAAGAATTGCATTAATTAATACCATATATTCATTACTTGATCCAGTCACTTACTTTGATTTTTTACAAGGACGGTCGTCATCATATTTGCTATGGGCTTTTTAACTATTGGCTAAAAAGAAGAAGAAGAAGACAGAGTGAGATGATATGATTAATAAAGCAAAGCCCTTGTTCCATTTACCATATGCATCCTTGCATCATGGGAGAAGGACGCATGATTATTGGACAGTCAAATATACCATGAGGAGTTTGACCACACAGCTGATGATCAAGGCATATGAAGCTGCTGTTAAGATTGCTGTTGATTTCCACCAGTATATTGATCAAGAGAAGCCTATGCGTGATCTGTAAATAAAGAGAAGAAGAAATAGCACCCAGATTAGTTCAACCTTTCCACCACACTTTTTTTTTTTTTTGAATACTTACCTGTTTGAGTAAAACATCCTTCACAATATTCATCGACTCTTTAAAGTCAATAACAAGTTCGTCATTAGGTGTTCGATCGTCGGTATACTCTCCCCCACCAACCGAAAGGTTCAAATCTATCAAAAACGATCAAAGTGAGTGAAACAATTCAAAGGTAAAAAGAGATTACATTAACATACCTTCGATTGCACTACAATGAGAAGCAGCTTTGCATAAAGTGTCAAAAGTATGTTCTGGGGGGACACCGAGGCGAGGGACGGTGATATAAACTAAATTCAACAACAAAAGACAAAGTGTTAGTAATGGATCGTAGTTTCAAGGGGATTCACTTACCTGTATCAGCGATCTTATCCAATTTTTTCCGCATGGCAACTGTCTTTTTTTTTTTTTGAATACAGCACCATTTTAAGCCATGTCATCAAGGTGCCCTTTATTATCCATGTCGTGAAGAAAAAGAAAAAAGATGGGATGGAATCTGATCATGATTTAAATATCGAGTCATATTCCGGAACGAGACCTTTGCTTCCCCGAGATTTCGAATCCCGCAATGGCCCAAAAATTAAGGGGCCCGAAAATGAAAACCAATTTTTATTCTTTCTTTCTCTTCCTCCTACCAGGCGTTTCTGTATGGGTTGCAAAATGACAAGACCTATTGAATTGTTTATTGCCAAGGAACGGGATTACAAAAGTAGTTAAAGTTGGCGCATCCGTCAAACGATACCAATGCTATCTGATTTATTTTTATCTTTGTATCTTTTGTTTGATGATTGGTGCTCCCTTTTTACCACCCCCGCCCCTTCTCACCATAGTATAGATATAGATGTAGATATAGTATAGAAATGATTCTTGTTTTTAATTGGATGTTGTAAAATAGGTACTTTGTAGAATATAATATAGATGTGAATAATAAAAATACAAATACGGTGAGAATCCTTCCTAGCCTTTATTAGTGAAAAAAGTAGATGTAGAAGAAAAATATGTCAACGGGAGAAGAGAACTATTTATACATGTATGTGATTTTATGGGATGAGTAGTAAGGACCAATTGCAATCATTAATTGATCATGAAGTTACGATGGAAAGTTTCTTTGGATGTGATGTATCATGGAAAGAATCGTTCTGTCTTGTAATAGTGTGATATAGTGTTTGTATTGAAACCCCACATGACAGAACGTTCTTCTTCTTTTTTTTTTTTTTTCTTTTTGTTAAATGATCATTCCATTATTGCTTTCATGAGTATATCATACCATATGAATTGACCATGATGTTTCTCTTAACCTTAATAAAGACTCCAACCGTCTCAATCACTCTCACAACCCATGAACACAACAAACGGGACTGAACGACATGGTGTAATAGTTGGGGTAGAAGTCGAATATCAAAAATAAGTGATATAAAGAGTTATGTTTTTTATTGAATGAAAGATGATGGGGTTTACATACTTTTAGTTGTGTATTGTTTTAATATGATTCTATAAAGGGTAAAGGGATGGATGTGAAACAGTAAAGGCTATACTTTCTGTGTAATGGAAGGGGGGAGAAGATCATGCAAGTGGGTATTCAAATGTAAGAAGACGGGATTTGAATATTGGATTGTTTGGGGGAGTACGAGTATTGACGAATACGACACATGGCATTGGGATCACGTATATCGTTCTCATGAAGTCGGGTTTGACAAGCACAACCTCTAATCAAGAAACTAATCTTTTACTATTATACTTCTTCCTCTTCTTTTTTTTTTTAATCTCCTTCACTGAAATCGGACAGTCATGCAGAATCAGAATATATAATTGAATTTTTTTTTCGGACTTACTCTGCACACAACAAATTAAGTTTTTTTCCTCCACATTGTACATAACGGCCTATGTTTTTCTTTATCTCTAATGAAAGAGGAGAACCTCAACTTTCTCATACAACAACAACAAAAAAAAAGATTCATTGATGCATGAGCTATGATGATTTTAGTGAAGAAAGATTTTTATTGTGTGGGGTTTTTTCTTCCAAAAAAAAAGAAGAGGTCCGATAGAAATTTTTTTCCCTCTATTTTGTATATAACAACTCAAACTTTTCTTTATCTCTAATGAAAGAGGAGAACCTCAGCTTTCTCATACAACAACAACAAAAAAAAAAGATTCATTGATGCACGAGTTATGATGGTTTTAATGAAGACGAATGTTTTGTAGTAGATGAAGCAATAAATTTTTGCTGTGCAGAGTAGGTCCGTTTTTTTTCGTTTGTGAATTGTTGTCATGCATTCATTTCACTCTCTTTTTGGTTTTTTTGCAACCCCGATATTCTATTTCCGAAAGTCCGAAATCCCGTTGTCCAAAACGATAAAATCAAGAGCACTGACGCCGTACTCAATTATATTTAACTCCCGCCATCAATGCAAAACTACATTTTTTTTGTCCGCTCCTTTTGCATATTCCGAATACACCAATGAAATCACTTTTTAAATCACGTGTATTTTCAAATTCCGACGTTGTGATTTATATAGCAGCAAGCAGTTTTTTTATTATCTGAGGGACTATGGCCCAATTGGACAAGGCGTCTGACTACGAATCAGGAGATTCCAGGTTCGACCCCTGGTAGTCTCATCCTCACTTTTTGCATCCGTTTTCAAAATGTCACGTGATTTTTTATAAAAGGTGGTTTATATAATACCAAGCAATTTTTTCCTCAGTTGAGGGACTATGGCCCAATTGGACAAGGCGTCTGACTACGAATCAGGAGATTCCAGGTTCGACCCCTGGTAGTCTCACACTCATTTTTTGACGCCGTTCAGCGGCGTTTAAAATTTTATTCTGTTGTCGTTTGAACTATAAGACGAGTATTCCTTTTATATATCAGGTGAAGAATCATGTTTTTATTAAAAGTGAAGTCTACATATATATATACTATTCTATTATCGGAGTCTATGGCTGAATTGGTTATATCGAAGCATCTAGATGTTAAAAGATTTATCGAGAGAGAAAGAAGAGAAAGAAGAGAAAGGAGAAAGAGACAAAAAGAAATTTCCAGATTGATATCTAATTTTCCAGAGAAAATCACTTTTTATCTCCGACATCATTCCCCACGGGGAGAAGAATCGACCACGATTCCAAGTAAGGTCCAAAAGAAAAAGGTCGAATTACCAGGGCAACACCGAGGGGAAGGGGAAAAAAAAAAAATCAGGCACCACCGAGATCCATACCATAACGTCAATTACATCCATAAAGCAGTATCCGCTGTTGTCCATATTCATGCTGTTGTTCCTGTTATCGCTAAACACTGCTGATTCACCTTTCCCATTGCTTGTTATTGTTCATTTTGCTGTATGTCGTACCGTAAAAAAAAGAGAGAAAGAGTCCACCGTTCATCATAATTGTCTTCACACTTGAAACCGTCCATGCCGCCGGCGTGATCCAACTGAACGATCTAAATCCAATAATCCAAATAATAATCCAAAGTAATCGAGTAATCCATGTAAGGTGTCCAAATAAACCACATAAGTAAACCAAATAATCCGAGTACGTAATCCGAGAAAGTAAACCAAGTAAACCAAGTAAGTAATCCGAGTCAATAATCCAAATAATCCAAAGTAAATAAACCAGACAATACGAGCAATCCCAATAATACTAACAAAGCAGGTTTCATAACCGTCGTAAGATTCATTAGCCGATAACCAGGCAGTAAGTGTGATCCTAATCAATGATCCATAAATCAATGTTCCATCATCCAATAAGCAAGAATAGTTCGTTGATCCAATAGTAGTCGCCAATAATAATAAAGATCTTCTAATCGAACACAACAGAATTATACATGTCAAGGTCCAAGGTTCAGCCATTCATTCAAAGCAACCGTGTGAGTCCAGTCATCCAATGAGCAATACCAACATTAAAGAACCATAGTTGGGAGGAAGGTACTAGTATCATCATAATAAATGTGAGCCAATCATGCACATCGAACGAGCCAGTAAGAACCAATACTAAGAGAGCCGAATAGTAAAGGAACTGAAGAGAGTGAGCGAGCCAACCAGATAATATACTTAAGCACAGTGCTAGCCATAGGAGTCCATCATATACTAATTCAAGAGTCACCGAACCAATAGTATGTATGTAAGCTACGCATCCATATCACCAACAGCAAGCCATGTATGTCTTGCTGATTAGACGTCCAAGATTCACCGCATTGTTCCAACCATGTACTTGCCCCTCCTTAAGAATTGTTGTCCCCAACAATTCCCAAAGATTCACCAACGCAAGCCAGGAGCAAAGTATCGCCGTACCAAAAGGAAAGCCAGAGGATCGAAACGTAAACAAGCTACCAGTGTCGTTTGAACTATAAGACGAGTATTCCTTTTATATATCAGGTGAAGAATCATGTTTTTATTAAAAGTGAAGTCTACATATATATATACTATTCTATTATCGGAGTCTATGGCTGAATTGGTTATATCGAAGCATCTAGATGTTAAAAGATTTATCGAGAGAGAAAGAAGAGAAAGAAGAGAAAGGAGAAAGAGACAAAAAGAAATTTCCAGATTGATATCTAATTTTCCAGAGAAAATCACTTTTTATCTCCGACACTGTTACGGCTAAATGTGTATGGATTTAGGTAACGTGGGTGTGTTTTTGTGGTGTGTTACGGCTATATATGTTATGTATATAGGTAACTAATGTGTTTTTGGTCTTTTTGTATGATTTTTATAGAGTGAGCACCAGAACTTTTATGGTGAAAGTTCAACCTTTTTGATAGAATAGAGTGAAATAAAGAATCTACGACTAAATGTGTCGGATTTTAAATAATCAAGACTTATAGTCTGAAAAAAATATGAATATGCTCTATATAAATGATAGAGACTAAAAGAATAAGACAGTATTTGGTTGGATCGAAGTCCTTTTATACTGCTTTTATTGAGTTAAATAATAAATAAGAGATAACTATCGAAAAAAATAAAATTGCGGGGAGAGGAGGGTATTTATACTAATAATTAAAACTGCGCATCCAACAATGAACAAGAGGTGCATATAACCTGAGGTGCATATAACCTGAGGTGCAGATATTACTATATCTGGTCGGCCCAAGCCATTAGACTTGGAATTCCAAATATGGCTTGCAAAATATCATCCTCGTCAGTGGTTTTTGTGTTTTTATATGAGTGTTGTAGATATGTTATTATCTTTAGGTAATGTAAATTTGCGTTTATAGAGTCCAAATAGGAAATTCAGGAACCAGTCAAAGTGTGCTTGGTTCGGAGGTTAAATTGATTTTCTTTTTCTCTCTTGTAGAGATGGATTGATTCAAGTAGATCGTTTGAGTTTAAAAGTAGTGAGCACCAGAATATTTGTGGTTAATATTCAACCTTTGAAGTAAAATAATAAAATAGAATAAAGTCAAGACTTATAGTCTGAAGTAATAAAATAAAGGACTTCTATATCAATGATAGAGTCAAAAACAAATCAAGTTTCTATATAGATGATAGAAACAAGGTAAAATAAGACAGTAGTTTTGGTGGATCAAAGTCCTTGGTACTGAATTTTATATAAAAGGGTTGAGTAAATAATATATATTATACTTATAAACTAAAGAAAAAAATAAAAAATTGTGAAAAAGAAAAATGGGGTATTTATACTAGTTTGAAGGCAGTAACGTGATGACAAGTGTAAGGGGCGAGAATATGGTGCATATGTGTGGCGTGTAAGGGGGAGACACTTGTAAGGGGAGCGAGAAAATATTACAATTAAGACTATTCCAATGCCCAACCCAAGGTCGAACTAATCCCAAAGATGGCATTGAGAAACTGATCCATAGCGGAGTCCAAAATTTGCTGAGGTCTTGTCTCGACAGGGTAAATCTGGTAAATGTTAGAGTATCTTAGGTTTTGATAGTTTGCTTTATATGTATCAAGTAGTGAGCACCAGAATCTTTTCGGTTTAGATTCAACCTTTTAAATGCACTTGAATGCACTTGTTAAAAGAGAGAGAAAAAAGATAATCCCAATTTGGAAAGCGGGGCTTGAAAATAAATAAAAGTAGATAATAAAGAAAACCTCTTCACATTGGTTCTGCACTATGTTTTTTATTGATTGAAAAACTTGTCAAGATAAAACTAAAAAATTTTGGAAAAGCTGGGAAAAGGGGGTATTTATACTAATTTCAAAATAAGACTAATAATATAAAAAATGATGCACGTGGATAAACGAATAGAGTGGTATTTTGATAAAACAACCGAAAAGATCGGTCCAAGTAGTTTATTTACTTGGTGTCGGAGTTAGATGATTCCCAGTTTATAATTTCATCCAGATTGAACAATTGCGCTAAATTCACATCCGTCACATCCTCCCCCCTTGTGAGAGATGGCCCACCATCTGTGTACTAAGAAGCTTTGTCACGTACTTCCCTCATGAGTCGATTACGAAGGTTGGAGCACAAAGGACCACTACCACTATAAGCGGACCTAACCATACGACGGACTTTGTTATTGTACTTGTTACCAGGACCCGGATAAGCACCATGTACCTTATCAATGCCAAAGGGTACCAATGTATCCACAATGTAAGCATCCTTCTTCAAGATCCAGAATCGGCGCTGGAAGTTCAATTCGAAACAAACGTCTTTTAAATTCGGTCAGCTGCGATTTAAGGTATTCTTCTTGGTCGACACTATCCACCGGTCATGTGAGGTTGGATTCCAATATAGTATTCATTTAAATGGTTCTGAAATGTTGAATTTGTATTGTAACAAATGTTTTTAACGACTTCGTTCTATTGGTCGATTGATGTATGTAAGATGTGATAATAAAGGGGGGCGTCGGGATTTATATTTTGCATGAATGTCGTTTTTGCTTTTTGTTTTGTTTTATACAATGAATCACAATGGTCCACTTTTTCTTCTTCTCATCAATAACCAAGTCCTACAATTGTAAAAAAAATCCCACCCAAGTCGCCATAGTAATGATGGATAAACTAAAATTAGTATGATATTACTACATGTTGAGCTAAGGTTAAAAGATAAAATATAACACAGACATTGATTGTTAATATTATGATAGTTGTAGAGGGTGATTGAGATTAGGGGGTGTGGGTAAATGATGTTAAAGAATAAGAAAGGAGGGAAAAAAAAACAGATTGAGGGGAGAAGACTGATTTTCCAGAGGGATCGCCAAGCTTAAAACTTTATGACAATTTAAGGATCTCGCATAAACCACCGGATGTTCTTTTCCTTCATCATCCGACTGTGACAGTATGGTCCCCAATCCTTTTTAAGATGCATCACATACAACAATAAAAGGTCTCGAGTAATCTGCACGTCGTAATACAGGTGCCTGAGTCAGTTTTTGCTTTGTACAATTGAATGCATCTGTCGCCTTTTGATCCCAATTTTTCTTTTTCGTTGTTTTTGTTTGATTATGCGACGGTCGTGCAATAGCAGCAAAATTTTGAATAAACCTTCGATAATATGAAGCCAAACCGATAAAATTTTGGATTTGCTTGAGTGTTTTGGTCTGTGGGAAATCTTGTATCTTCTTGATTCCTTGTTTTGTGATGATGTACCCAAGGAGCTTTAATTCTTCTTTGAAAAATGTGCATTTGACGATGTTAAACAAAAGGTTCCCTCGTCTTGCACAAATAAAAACTTGTCTCAAATCAATCAAATGTTATTCATGCGTCGTGCAGTGTATATTGAAATCATCGATGTATTCAACTAAATACGTGTTGAGTAATAATTCAAAGCAAAGATCGGTGAGACTTTTTAACTTGGCTTTAATAAAATGAGTGCCTGAAAGCTTGACTTTTTACTGAAAATACATCATAAAAGTACACACTCGGTTTATTGGCATCGGTTTGATAACGAGGTGAGACCTGATACTCCCCTTTTTTAGACACGGGAGGTAAAAAGAAAAAGAAAAAGAAAAAAAAAAAGACTGCAAGCCTGTACACCTCCATACAAGGGACTTGGCGCTTGGTGTTCTATGTAAAGTTTGTTGTAAATAGGCTAAGCAATGCTCATGGCCCATTAATTGATGAGCATTCATTGTCCATTGAGACTGTAGAGCTCTTACAAGGAACCATAGAGTAAGCGGGGTTTGGAACCTGCTCTTTGCGGAAACGATCCACAAGGGATAACATGAAAAAAGTGAAACCGTCCCCTTTCAGGGATGTCTACAAATGGTATTGGAAGGATCCATATCAAATCCATTCTGATAGTTCTTTACTTTTGGCCCGGAACATGATTTGATCTCTATTGGGGATTTGCCAGGCGCACGGGATTTTGGTAAGAGCTCTACTCCCTCCAATTGTCAAGTGATGCTAAAGATTAAAGTGGCGATGTGGACATTATAGCCTATTTCCAACAAAACTTACATAATGACCAATGTAGCAAGACCCTTGTGTCGGTCAGTTCAGATTTGCGATGACTTTTACCTGTTCTTTGCAAGAAAAAAAAAAAAAAAAAGAAGTCTGGTTCCTTTTCGTACTTTTTCAAATCCCGCCTGCCTCTACTAAGATTTGGAAAGGCTCTACTGCCTTAATGGACAAGTGATGCTAATGATTAAAATGGCGATGTAGACATTATAGCCTATTTCCAACAAACTTTTAATTAATGGCCAATATACCAAGTCCACTGTATGGGGCAATACAGCCTTAAGATTGTTTTACCCTGATTTTTGTAAAAAAAAAAAGTTGCAGAATGAAAATTGACACACAAGATAAAACTTAATTCAAAACCCGCTTACTCTCGCCTTGAATCTTGAGAGAGCTCTACTAGCTTAATGAACAAGTGGTGCTTATGACAAAAGTAACCATGTGCGTTCCTCAGCCTATTTCCAACAAAGTTTACATAATGGCCATTGTGCCAAGTCCCTTGTATGGAGCAGTATAGCCTCAAGATCATTTTACCCTGACTTTTGTAAAAAAAAAAAAAAAAAAAAAAAAAAAGTTGCAGTATAAAAAAAATTGCTCTTTTGAAAATCAATCCAGCTCTTTCTTTCCCTTTCTCTTTATGATTCACCATGCTTCATAAATTAGTGGTTGTTTACTGTATACTACTCGTAATCGTACTATCTTTTGTTGTGGCACAAAACACCAACTTTGATACTACTATTGATCGCTTTGAAACCCATGTTGAACTTGGTAAAGGTAAGACTTTTATAAAGAAAAACATGTACTGATTACTCTTTCCTTTTTGTCCTTAGATCTGGGCTCTTTGCTTTCTGTGGAATACAAAAAGTGGTATAAAGTAGTGACAAATCATGCTGTCAATCAAAGTATGTTCTTGTTTGTTGTGGTGAAGGATCAACTGGTAACTTGGATCTAGAACACTACGACGCAATCATTAACAATCCTGTAAAGACTGTGGGT
>JAIWND010000052.1:0-131895 GCA_025330725.1 Chlamydoabsidia padenii | reverse complement strand
ATGGCACGATTCAAGTCATCCTACTGCCATCAAGTATCTAGGCTATCTGATCTCTACTTCACATAAACAACTGGATTTTTTTTTTTTGGACGATTTCTACAACAAGGTATCAAGACAGGTGGGAATTTTACGTGGTCGAAATCTTTCTGTTCGCGGTGCTAGTATGGTAGCCAACTCTCTCGTTCTATCTCGACTATGGCATGTCCTTTGGGTGGTAACCATTCCAGGTCAGTGGCTCAACAAAATTCAGACACTGATTCGTAATTTCGTTATGCCTTTCTGGCCTCACCCATCATGGGACACGGCTTGCCCAAACTCAACGGTGGTCTCGGGGTGGTCAATATTCATCACCAGCAAAAGGCTCTACAATTGATTTACATACAATTTTTGCTTAATACTACAAAGTCGGATGATTTCTGCTCTCCTATTGTGTTGGATCTTGTTAAATACCATACTGGCTATGCCAACTTACTTGACATGGTGAAGAACGCTACCTTACGGAAGACCCTAGTGAAGGGAATGGTCAATTTGCAATCACCAAGTGCCTTGTTGTTGTCTTTGCCTCCGCTACCACCGAACCTTGATAACTTCTCCCTATTTGACGACTGGTTGCTACCTACAGACTCTAATACCGAAGTTCCAATCAGATCACTACCACCTCAACTTCTTCGTCTCTTTCTTCACCCACAACGGCTCTGATTCTCTTGTCCTCCTACTCATCCTTTGAAAATCTCAATGGGCTGGCGGTTGCCAAAGTCTATGTGGAAGGTTTTTTGGAAAATTGACATGCAACACAAGACGACGACAATTTGGTGGCGGTTCCATGGTGCCCTTTCAACGAAGAAGGAGCGCATTGCACAGCGAACAACAAACGCGAATGTGGATCCAATTTGCGCTCATTACACTCAAACAGTAGAAGACGACTACCATTTCTTCTTGGGATGTACTGTTAAAGATCACCTGTGGTTGGATACGTGGGCTGGTCCTGTAATATAATGTAGTTGATTTGCAGTAATTTTTTTTAAATAAAGTTACCCTTCTACCAAAAAAAAAAAAAAAAAAAAAAAAAAAAAAAAAAAAAAAAAAAAAAAAAGGACAGTGGATCGTGTGCCAAATGATGTCAAATATTGAGGCGTTCGGGAGGGTACAAGCACCGAATGACATGAGTTCGAGAGAGTGCAGATCCATACCTGCAGGGTTTCGATTTGCTACCTGGAAGCCAACCTAGACGCCATCGGACCAGCCGGCTACGGATGACCTTGAGCATGGGAATCTTGAGTATAGGATCGACATTGATGGTGTCCCGGCATAGTCGAAGTAGTCGTGATTCGTCTTGATGGGTGTTGAGCTGTTGTCGAAGGTACTTCTTGACCATGTTCTTGATCTTGATTTGTGCGCCTGGTGGAAGGAGTTGTTGGACAAGAGGTTGTTTGAGGAGCTTGTGCTGGAGTCCTAATTTTGTACGTGGTGAGGGGAGGAGACTAGTGAGTGAGTGCAAGAAGGTGTCCGTCGGTTGATAGCGAGCTCTTACCATGTATTTGAGCTGGAGTATATTGAGTCTGTCGAGCATGTACGGTATACCAGATAGTTGCTTCATGACTACGGTGGAGGATCGAGAGTGAGCACCATACATTCGTCGGAAACATGCATCCTGAGTCCTTTCCAGTTATTTAATGTTCGTTTTGGTGTTAGTGGTGATCGCTAAGCCGTATTCCATTTGAGGCCGGATAAATTGTTGGTAGAGTCGTGAAGAGAGAAGTCGTCCGTATCCAGAGCTGTTTAATCCAAGAATAGCCAATAGGTTCATTGATGAGAGCGTCTTTTTGGTGTTGTGATCAATGAGAGAGCTTGCATCCACAGTACCGCCAATGCTGATAGGAATCCCCAGATATATAAAGTTTTTCTGACATGGAATCAAGGTGTCATAAAGCTGATATTGGTTGGTCGGATTTGGTTCAAGAATAACACATTTAGTCGGATTCCATCTGCATCCTAGTTGAGTACTGTGTGTGGCGCAAAGATCGAGGTTGGTGTTCCAATTAGCGCAACATTGTCGGCATAGAGTAAGCAGTTAACAGAGCTGGTGATGTTGGACAGTTGTTGAGGTGGATGTTGATACGCTTGTTGTCGTAGGTAGCCAGGCAGACTATTGATATAGATAGAATAAAGGAAAGGTGAGAGTATAGAGCCTTGGAGGACCCCGGTGGTGGGCTGGAATTGTGTTGACCGGCAATTGTTAAGGTAATTTCAATATACACGCCGTCGAAAAGGTGGCAGATAAGTCGCAAGAGAGTGTGATCGATGAAAGGTGCTAGTTCATTCCAGATGATGTTCCTGTCTACCGTATCGTATGCTGACTTGATGTCGAGAAAAGCCAGAGTTGGTGGTGTTTTGCGTTGAAGTTGGTGGAATCGACAAAGTTCCGTTAGGCAGAGTGCTTGAGCCAAGGTACTTCTTGCTGGTCTAAATCCCCCTTGTGAGATGTCGAGTGGTGGTTTATGTAAATAAAGACTGTATGAATACTGAGTCAAAGGTGTGGGTCAAGTTTATTAGACAAAAATGAGAGAGAGAAGAAAATAGTAATACAAAAACTACTCCCCGGATATAATAACAGGACTGCAGGCAGAGGGACTGCTCTAGAAGAAATTTATCCGAGCTGAGTATTCCAGCATGTAGCACAATTGTTACAGTCAGATTGGAGAAATTCAGCGCTCCCCCATTAAATTTTTCAGCGGTTGCACAGAGATTTTTCGTCCCACTTTCCCAAAAAAAATTATGCGCCATTGCCGAGATTTTCTCGGCGCCTTTCACAAAAATAGATCAGCTGAATCGCCAGTATTTATTCGACAGTCCTGCCAGTATTTATTCGACAGTCCTGCCAAAAAATTCTTTTACGCGCGAAACTGCGCACTTTTTTTCTTCTCTTCTTACTATTTATTTTTTGGCTGGGGATCCCTATATTCAATTGTGGTGAGATGGCCAAGTTGGTCTAAGGGATCCCTATATTATGATGGTTGTCGTACATGACCGCCAATCAGAAAACATCCCTTTGAAAACCCCCAAAACAGTGGCCAAATGTTGATCACAGTTCACGTACCCATCCATCTTTTTCCACCCCCTGCATGGCATCTCACACATGCTCGCTTTCCAGCTTTCTGACAAGATATAAAGAAACAAAGTCTCAATGCGTGCGTTTTATTGATATTTCAATAGCCAGTGGTATTTTTTCTCTTTCGATTTTTTTGCTTGTCAAGCAAAAAGGTAATGTCGGTGGCCAGGAGGGATTCACGATACCAGGAGGAAGTGTCAGCATCATTGCTTCTTTGTTTGGAATGTGTTTCAGAGATGTGAATGACATTCTTCAGGCGCGGCAGATTGGTTAGGTATGCAGGCACCTCTGAGACAGACATAGGGAATTGCATGCGCAACAATTCTGTCATGGTGTAGATACCATCAGATTGCAGCTTGATCAAATAAAAAACGATGGAAGGTGCTAGGAAATAGAACACATTCAGCGTTTTTTTTTGGGGGGGGCATATGCTCACAAACCTACCGACAATGTGGATGCTGATATTGCCATCAAGGTGATTGTCATCAATGGCATTTTTGCCGAAGAACGCGAGGCGAACCAGGTCCCAGTTCACCAAGTAATGGTTGCTTGCCATAGAGATTTTTTTCACTTCACCGTAGCCAATATTGATGCCGTCATCTGTTTGGTGGGGGAAGCGCGTGATGATGCAATCTGGACATCCGTTGAAGTTGGGCGGTCGCTTGCACTTTTCAGCAAGCTCGGTAGCCGTGAAATCGAGTCGGATGTTTAGGTCGTCGTTGTCAAACAGAGGCTGCAGTAAGGGGACAATATATCTGGTGATCAGTGTAGTCTCTGAGATGTCAGTGTTAGTGGGATCCATGGGAAGTGACTGGAGAAGCTGTGAAGCCGACACGATCAGGCGTTTGTTGATTTTGTCATCCATGGTGCTTGCCAGGTTGAGGATTGATACGCTCGCGCCAATTCGATCCGTTGTCTTTTCATACACGCTCTGAGCAATCTCGATGGTTTTGAGCAATACATCACCGGGAAATTTGCTTGTCGAGTTCCAAGAATCAAGATTGTGTTCACGGATTCGGGTATAGAGCTTGTTTCCGAAAAATGGCACCATTGCTTTGTGGAGGCGGTTGTTGTTTTGAAGGAGGAGAATTGAATTCAATGAGAGGATCAGGTGTACGTCAGATTCCAGTGTCAAGTTGTTGGAAATGACAAAATCAAAGACATATTGCTGCATTCGATAAAATTTCCCTGAGATGTCGACGTTGTCAACTTGGAATCGATCACGACCAGGCGCTCGTAACTGTAAGGACAATTGTGATGGTGGCGAACTGTCGCTTGTAGGTGAGAGTTCTTCAGATGATGAGTCCAAATGCAGATCAGCATCATCCTCAGTGTCATCCTCAGCGTCATGTCGGCTATCAATTGTATCTTGAGTGGATTCTTCGTTGAGGGCAACTGGGTCGATCAACTGGCGCACTTCACGTGCTGCAGGGCGTGCAGCTGTCGTGAGTGTACTGATTGCTTCTTCATGAAATGTGTCGATTGCATTTTTCTATGTTTAAAGATTAATATGATGAATGGGAAACATATTAGGCACATACTCGTCGTTTAAAGTTCTCGAAGATGTCATTCCAAAGAGCAGTGTTGCAGAGTTTCGTGCGTGGAGACCTAAAGCAAACAGAGAGTCCAGTGATGCGTTTATACTACAACAGCTTTATCTTTTCTCTGTATTTTTCACTTTCATGTGTACAGTGTCATATTGTTGAACCCAAGCACCATGCAAGCCATGAGCAGAAGTGGCATTTATCCTGATGGACCATTCAGGTATTCTCTTTTTGTTCTTTGACACAAAAGAAGAGAACCGAGCTCTTTTGGTACCAGTAATATATTCCTTCAGTGCTAAGAGAGAGTAGTCTGAGTATGCATTCCTTCTTTAAAGCTGTTTTTTTTACCATTCACTCCAGAGGAATCCATGTTGAAAAGAAAAGGAGATTTGCAAAAAGAACATCTCACCCCTTTTTTGTTCGAGGTGCTCCAGCTGAGTGACTGTCGGAATTGCCGCGCTTGCTGGAGAAATAACATTTGTTGAAAATACCCGGCCATAAATTTTTTTTTTTCTTTTCCATTCTCAACGATCCAACGGCCAAGGAATCCACTTGCCATGCGCTTGTAGTAGCCACGCGAGGTTCAGTCCCCTGGCGCCCTAAGTGAAAGTGATTGGGCCTTAGAGTTGCTATGCATATTGGTTTCCGTGTGTATAGACCATCATGAGTAGCGTCGTGCCGTTTTGGTTTTTTTTTTATGGATGATGCAAGGTAAATTCGCTTGTTTGTTTTTGACATTTGTAAACCACCTACTAACATAATGTCTGAGTACAAACTTCCTTAGTTTATGCGTTGATGACTGCAGATGGGGCAATAGGAATCTACTTGCCATGCGCTGGTAGTAGCCACGCGAGGTTCAGTCCCCTGGCGCCCTTAAGTGAAAGTGATTGGGCCTTAGAGTTACTATGCATATTGGTTTCCGTGTGTATATACCATCATGAGTAGCGTATGCCTTATCTGCACTGGTTCTGGTTACCCACAATCAAGGCAAACAGAAGAGATCTATGGTCGTCCAAAGACTAATCAACATCTTTGTCTAAGTCCAACATTCAAGTGCTCGATGACTCTTGATAAACAGCCTTACAATCTCTTTAAAAATAAAAGTTGAAATTGCTCATGGAGCCCTGCCCTTGCGATATGACCCCACTCTCTCTTTTTTTATCACCTCAAATAAATCGCCAAAATGGCCCAGTGAAATCTTGGCGTCCCAATTTCAAAAATAATCCCACTTTCCAATTGCGTCCCATTTATTTCTGGAAGTCTCATTTTCGCTAACCTGTCCTAAGTTGTGTGACCGATCCCAAAATTGTTGCGGGAACTGTAGCACAGTGTCATTTTTTTATTGATAAAACTACAAAAGGAGTTTGTTGAGGCAATCGTCGATGCGACCTGCAGAATGGCCAATGAAACCAGCAAGGTCCCTCTTTGTAACCTGGAGGCATGCTTCGGTAATTCTTTGCGTTAAAGTTTCATTGTCCAAGAGCTTGCCTCTCTTGACCAAGTTTTTCACAAGTGCCCAAAACTGTTCAATTGGATTTAGCTGAGGGGAGTAAGGAGGTAGATAGACGCAGTTATAGCCTTTTTCCTTGCTGAGCGCTTCAATTTTTTCATTGCCATGGATGGGAGCGTTGTCCATCACCAAGTAAGTCCCTTTCATTGATTTGAATTTGTCCAATTCATTCATCAAGCTCAGCAAAAATGCTACATAATGGTTGGTGTTTGTTCCGGTGCCCATTTTCTTCTCTTCATCTTCTGCAAGTCGTCGTTTCTTGCTTGATGGCGGGTTAGGTTTCCGCATGGTTATTTTGACAACACCACGAATAGATATCGCACCCAGAATTGTTGTTGACTTGGCTCGAGTAGTAGGAACGACAGCTACTGGCGTTTTACCCTTAGGAGCCCATCCGTAGCTTCTTTTCAAGTTGATGTGGAAGGCAGATTCATCAATAAAAACGCAATTCGTAAGGAAGTCCATGGTCGTGCCTTGGTATTTCATTGCCCAGTCGTATCGCTGTTGAATGGTTTCCGGGCTGTTTCGCTTGACTGAGTGTAGCTGTACTTTCTTGAAAGAGAGGTTGCATTCGTTTGTCATAAATTGTTGTACTGACGATTTTGTGAGCTTCAGGTCCATGAATGCATTCGTTAAACTGTCCATGACGTCGCTGACGGTTGCTGTTGCATTTTCGTCGATGTAATTGATGACGTGGCTTTTGTGCTCTGTTGCTAGTAAGGTAGGTTTGGGGCCGCGTTTTTTATCTGTTTTTGGCATAGGGACCTTCTTCTCAGGATCGTCTCTGTATGCCTTGGCCCATGATTGCCCAGTACGTGTGTTAACACAGACTTCACGAGCTGCTGCTGCGGCGCTCACCAACCTTTCTTCAAGTAACCAAATAAAAAGATGTCTTTGCTTGTCCGTGTATGAATTGCTTGGGCGCTCTGTTGCATTGACCGATTTTTCAACGTCTTCGGTCGCTGCAGCTTTGCCCTTGATTCTTCTTCGACGCTTGGCTGGATCAATGTACCTGGATTGCGCTGTTCTTAGCATGACAAAGTTACCAGGCTCTCTAGTTCATCAGCGTCATCTTCCATATTAACATCCATGGCATAGTTCCCTTCTTCATCATAGTAATTTCCATGACCATCTTCACACAAAAAACTGGTAGACATTTAAAATGATAGTAAAAAAAGAGACGCAAATGAATTTTTTGGCAGGACTGTCGAATAAATATTGGCGATTCAGCTGATCTATTTTTGTGAAAGGCGCCGAGAAATTCTCGGCAATGGCGCATAATTTTTTTTGGGAAAGTGGGACGAAAAATCTCTGTGCAACCGCTGAAAAATTTAATGGGGGAGCGCTGAATTTCTCCAATCTGACTGTACTAAATGCCTGTTAGAATACGACACCGTATGATGAAATGAACCATTGCTTTCTTGACACCTTGTTTCCTCCGTCAAGGTCTTTCCTAAAACTCTGGCACGCCATTGAAAATAATGTGTATGAATGGGATACATACATACTAGCTCATATAGATGGTTCTCCTCCTACCTCGACAACTTACCCCTCTCCCAATTGGTTTACGGCAGTTTCACTTCAGCATTGGACTTTCACCAACACCACAGGCAGGGCAAACAAAAAGAAGAATACCACCACCCTTTTTTATGAAGCCAGCACCCAAGACCTCCGTACATACTGGTTAGTGAAAGACAGCGGCAACCGTCAATTACCTATACCAAAATGTCCTTTTGCTCCACCACCGTGCTCACATATGACTCCAGCTATCTGGAAACGATTCTGGC
Source organism: Chlamydoabsidia padenii (assembly GCA_025330725.1). NCBI lineage: Eukaryota > Fungi > Mucoromycota > Mucoromycetes > Mucorales > Cunninghamellaceae > Chlamydoabsidia > Chlamydoabsidia padenii. The sequence continues at coordinate 123,945 of JAIWND010000052.1, read as the reverse complement.
GATTAAAAATCCCTCATAATATTCGCAATTGCTGGTGGCGTATCCTGATCAATAAGGTTTCCTCTCGATTAGCTTTAAGGTACGTGGCCCATATCCAAGTTCAAAGATCTTCCTCCCCTACCGTATGCCAATTCTGCTTGATTGATGTCGAAAATACGATCCACATGCTGCTTCTCTGTCCTCGAAAAAGATCTTTTTGGCATGTAGCTTTACCTTCATTACATATCAACTTACAAGTGGAAGACGTCTGGGATGTTCTAACATTCCATTGGAACCTCGACCCTGCTCTGTTACAACAAGTTAGTAAATGCTTACTGGTTGTCTGGCAACACCTCAACACTAGTAGATGGTGGATGAATGTACAACAAAACATTATCAAAGACAAGAAAACCGCGGTGCTGCCTCTCATGCTTTCATCCAATGCTACGCTTGTCACTGGTAATCAACGACAAAGGCTTGACCGATATACATGACGCTGGGTAATGTGCCTAAAAAATTCAGATACAAAAAGGATCATCGCGCACACCGGGTACTTGGCTATTTTCCTGTTTTTGACATTTCATCACACTACAAATCAAAAAATGGATTCCTCGAATGTAAAATGGCTATTTACCACCATTGTCTAAAAACAATCTTGGCACCTTTTTACACACAATCAACTATTCCATCCGTTCTATTCTTCCGTGGTCCTTTTGGTCTTACATACAAATGTCAACCATTATTGGCAACATATGGCGCGGACTACCCTAAACAGTGTCTGCTGGCAGCTGTGAAGTCGTTCCAAAATGGATTTGGGTGTCCTAGGTGTCTCGTCGAAGCATCCAATTTCAAAAGGCTGCCAACCGATGAAATACTAAGACAATCAAATGATACAATGATGGAATGTACCAAAGCCGCACAAGCAAGAATCTCTAATTTTGGTGCTACCAGGATTGATAATGCGTTTTGGGCAACCAATTTCGACATTTACGACGCTCTTGTGGTTGACGACCTTCATCAGTTGGGTGGTGTCTACCGTCATTTGATTAATTTTGTGGAGGAGCTTCTGACAAAGGAGATGGGTGCAGCGGCTAAAATAGTGACGCGGGTTAAAGGACTTCCTCACTTTACTGGTATCAAGAAATTTGACCACGGCTTTCTGGCAACCTCGTTGAAGAATCCCACCTATGATGAATACAAACAACACATGAAGCTGCTACTTTGTTTGGTATATGATCTTCTGCCTCTCCAAGCCACGTTATGTCTCCGGTCATTTATCGACTTTTTCATTCAAATTGGCGCAAAGGAACATACTGAAACTACGTTGGTTGCGGCCGACAAACACTTGAATAACTTTTTCCAATAACTGCCATGCTTCCAAGACCTCTCCCCTATGATGATACCCAAGATACACATGATGACCAAATACACTTACGACATCCGGCAAAAAGGGCCAATCGATGGTTACAATACCAGCAACAGCGAGCGTAGCTATAAGTACAATGCAAAGCAACCAGCGAAGATTAACAACTTCCGAAATGTACGCTCCTTTATGAACCAGTTGGCAAAGTTTGTCGATGATTGTGATACCTTCTACGATCTACATGTTTCTCCACCTCTTCCATCGCCAACTGCCACTTCTCTTGCCCCGTCCAATTCTCCTTGCCCTGAATACAATCTTGGCTCCATACAACACGAAGACCACGCCAAAAGAATCGACTTGCTCGAACGACATGAACCATCAGTGCAAGGATTACACGGAAGTATCGTGAGATACCTGGACTCGATTACTCGGTGCTCAAATCGACCTATTTCTAAATCAAGCTGTGTGTCGCTGGCCTCTTTGGACATAGTGGTGTACAAGCAATTAACGATTGAGGACAAGGACGAAGACATGGAAGTTACCAAGTCGTTTGTGCGCACCGGTGAGAAGTATGATGATCACATCAAGGCTGTCAGTATCACCGGTCCCAAATCTTCCTCTGGTAAATTATCCTACATTTATTGGCAAGGCAACGCTTTTTGTTGAAGTTGTCCATGGTAGTGGCAAGAAGTATCGTCTGTGCGCTGGTGAATTGTACGAAGAAGTAGTTGGGAGCCATCCCACCGGCTATGTGAAACTCAAGCAAACAAGGACCACCGCTGGCAAAAATGTTCTTCTCATATGTTGCGTAGAACATATTCTGGAGAAGGTGTTTGTCGTGCCTGATTTTGGGACTGGTGATGTGGATGACTTTTTGGTGAACCACGTGTCAGTCAATGTGCTTGGACCGGAGCTTCGCCAATTCTACCTGAATTGACAGAGAAGATAGATTGGATTGAACGACGACTACAATCTATCCAAGTAAAAGACGAATTGCCACCACACAGCGAAGAAACCGAAGAATTATCAGAAAACGACATAAGTCTTTTCGCTAACTTCATTTAGCTTCTACATCTCTCGTTGTGCTTAGTCTCTTTCTCTTCCTTTTTCTACGTATTCTTTATCTCCCTCTTATCTTTTTTTTTTTTTTAGGGCAAATAAAATAAATTTATTGCGGAGTTTAGTACTTAATAGGCGTCAGAGAGAGGAAAATTAAGGGTACTAAACTAAGGGTGAGAGACAACTACGCTAAGGGGGAATAAGGTATATTAGTGGATCTGGGCGTAGTTGAGTGAAGAGACTAATGACTGTGGAAAGAGCTATATTGACATTGAACGAAGTATCGCAAATTATGTATTGCCAATGATGTTGCCAAATCGCTTGTATAATGCATGCACATAGTAGCCTGACTGTGGTTGCCACATTCTTGTCTGAAGGAAAGTCAAGATTCCAAAGGAAAGACATCATTGTAGAAGGAGTGATACTTATGGATGGCAAGATGAGGGCGAAGGAACGTAACCATATATCCCATTTTATGGGGCATGAGACAAAGAGATGTTGTATAGATTCGTTCGGTGAAAAGCATAGATTACAGGAGGAAGCTTGATCCCCAAATTTCGAGAGAGTTTCATTGCTATATAGTTTTCCCAAAATCAATCTATACCACAAGGTACGTCCTTGGGGTTGTAATTGATGATGCCAGAAAAGCTTCCATATTGATGGAGATAGCGTGGGTGGAAGAGAGGATTGATCATTTGTTTTATTTTCTTATTTTTCTCTTATAATAAAAGTTTGTCGTTAACTGTAATACAACTGGACTTTTAAGAATATAAACGACCTTCGTGGAACATCTTTAGTCCTCTAAAACGTTTATCAAACATTTATAACTTTGATTTACATATTCTAAGCATTTATATTATCAATTTTCAGTTTTTCAAACATTTTCGTATTGTATTTACATGTATATGGTGCATGTATGTGGTGCGTGTATGTTGCTGTGAGGCATTTCACATTTTTAGGGGATTTACCGACATATATAGCCCCGATAAAGGCGGTAAATCCATATAGGTATTTGCAGCCTAAATGATCAAATCACGTTTTGGGATGTATTCCACTATCGAAAATTTTTTGGAACTAATTAAAGCAAAAATCAGCCGTCACATCTTTTGTTTACAAGCTCGAAATCTTTCGGTTCGTGGACGTTCTCTTGTTACAAATTCTCTTCTTCTATCACAACTATGGCATATAGCTAGAGTGACCATTCTTCCAACTGATTGGGTGTCAAGCGTTGATGCCTTGATTCGATCATATGTGTTACCTTTCTTCCCAAGGCGGTCTCTTGACTTTATTTGTAATCCGAAAAACCAAGGGGGTTTAGGACTAGTCCATCTGAAAGACCAAGTATTAGCTCTACACACCATTTATCCAACGATTAGTGGCACCTAGGACCTAGGCGCGATAATCCACTGACGGGTTTAATCAATGTTCTCATCCGACTGTACACCGGGCATAATTCGATCCTTCCATTCCTTCTAGCTCCTCAATGGTATCAACGGTCCCTGCACAAGTTTCCTCACATCAACCACCTTCCAACACTATTACGAAGACTAGCGGCGCTCACTATTTCCTCCACTTGAACTCCTAGAATCACTCGATATATTTCTTTACGACTAGCATTCTCCTATACTGACACATCACCAAAAGGCGTTTACTATCTTCATCGGATCAGACCAACTCTCGAAGTGCAACATCTCCAACGACATGAATATGAAACTAATAGCTTTAACTTGACAGACGATTACATTAGCACAAAATTTCCTAGTACCCAACGCGCAATCAATGCTGGCCATTTGAAATGGAATCCTACCCTTTTGTCTCATCTAGATGGTGATCGGATTGAACCGATTGCTTCCCCACCCTATTATTTTACTGACCAAGCTCTCGCCCATTGGCTTCTTCCATCTCACTCCACAGCTCCTGATATTCTAGTGTACCAAGCATCGACAAGCGATCTTCGACAATACTGGCAAGACACCCACAGATCTCAGAGAAGTTTACCACCACCACGACCTCCTGAATCAGCGGTCCATGCCTGTCTCATGTCCCGTTCCCAATGGAAACTATTTTGGCAAGTTAACTTTCCACATGGTGCCCGAAATCGTTGGTGGCGGCTTTTGATCAGAAAACTATTGAATCACTGTGATGGTGGATCCCCGCTATGCAAGTTTTGTACCAACCATGTAGAAGATGATTACCATATGATATTTGACTGTCCAAAGAAAAGATCCCTTTGGTTAGTGGCTCGAAAGATATCTCATATTGAATTTCCTATGGACGACATCTGACTTGCTCTGATATTCACGAGGAAAATAGACCCCAAGACTATGACACGACTGGGAGAAATCTTCCTGGTGATATGGCAGTTACACTGGTCTTGCACTTTAGACGAAATACCATGGAACGCCACTCACGCCATTCGACGATCACGCCGAATTCACTGGCGTGAAGGTATCAGTTTAGAATAGTGAATTGTTTTTGATGTTAAATAAACCATTCCTTAAAACAAAAAAAAAACAAAAAAAACTTGATCAAGTGGAGTGGGGGAATTGAAGTGGACCACTGTGGATGCCCTAAGGGGATGCTGCGAATTGGATTGGTCAGAAATGACGTCTCCAAATTCGTGCAAAATCATTTAGGGGTCTCCTGGATTTAGCCAATTAACCTTCGTATTATAATGAAAAGTTTTAATCATTTACTTCAATCAACGCTTCATTCTCTGGAACGGCTTAACACATCGAATCATACTCATTCTATTGCTAGTCATGACGCCGCTGTCGCTAACACTTTACGAATGGCGTCATCCAAAGTCATTTTTATGGATTCGACTTCGGGCAAGCTGGTGTATCCAGCGTACAATTCTGGTGGGGATCGGATACTTGATTTCGCCACTGTAGGGTATATGGAAGGTCTACAAACAATTGTGAAGACAGAGCATATGTTCAAAATTGTTGTGGAAGCAAATTCTCTCAATGATGACGATGCAGATCGTATCCAAAAAGCCCTTGATTTGGTTGGAAACCTATCTATTGATTCGAATACAGGATTTCGAGGAGTAGTCCAGCTACAACCTGGCACCTATACCCTGAGGCATTCGTTAGAGCTTAACCGATCAGGGGTAATATTTCAAGGCGACTCTCTCGGTAGAACTGTATTAAAGAATGTTAATTCAGAAAACCGTATGATTAAGGTTACTGGCCAACCAAATATCTTGTCCAAAAAGCGGGCGCCAATCAGTGACGAAATTATTCCAGTAGGATCAACTCAATTGACTGTTAAGCATGCAGACCGCCGATTCAAACAAGGTGATACCGTGATAGTGGCTATTAATTTCAATGCTGAATGGGTGAGGGCCATTGGCATGGATGTTATTCATCCAAAAGGTGACACGACAAAAAACAACGGCTGGAAACCAGGAAAATTTGAACATATACGCCGTGTGCTGTTTGTACAAGGTGACAAAGTGACTCTAAACAGCCCGCTTACAACGCGCCTAGAGCAGCAGTATGGTGGAGGATACGTCGAAATTTATGAATCTCAACGGCTCCAAAACGTTGCAATCCAATATCTGACATTTATCGATCCTAGAAACATGAACCGAACCAAAGAGGATATTATGCAAAACGAAAAAACCAAAATCAAAGATTACCGGTTTGCGGGTGAGATGTTTGATCAAGTGTTAATAGAAATGGACCACGTTGAAAATTGCTGGGTGAAACAAGTGACCTCGATTTGGTGGAGAAATTTTATACGAATGGGTACCAACACTCTGACCATTACTCTACAAGTAATCTTATCAGCGGTACTGTAATGATATTGAGTGCTTACTGTTTTTTGTTTCCGTAGCAATGTCGGCATACTTTCCCGTCTGTTGATCTAGGCAAGACAGAACCTATTACTCCACTGGTTGGTCAGTTTGCTTTTGAAATTTCTGGACAACAGATTCTTGTCGAACAGTGTCACGCTGAGTACAGTTTTCATGCTTTTTCCTTCAAAGGCAGAGTCCCAGGACCCAATGTCATTTTGCAATCTAGTGCTGTCGGACGACTGGGAGATGTCGGGCCTCATATGAAATGGTGTGAGTACTCAATACCAAAATACTTGATTATCATATGCCATCTAATTGACGCACTTTTTTCCCACACGAATCAAAAAAAAAAGCATCAGGACAATTATACGACAGTAAGTTTTTGTAGAAAGCAGTGTTTTGTATTACACAGAAATTAAGTTGATTTCATTTGCCGGACAAAGATTGTAACATTGAAGGACAGCTTATTATACAAGACAGGTTTGATGCTGGAAGCGGCCACGGATGGTGTGGGGCTAACAGTGTCGTTTGGAATACTGTGGCGCACGCAGGAATGGTGGTTCAATGTCCTCCCCTAGGCAAAAATTTTTTGTGTAAGGGTACCCAGTGAACTCGAAAGAGTACGATGCAATTTTAAACCTCTTTTTTTTGTTTACCATAGTGGGCAGTTCCTCCAAACGTGGAAAAGCACGGAGGGATCACCCTTGGGCCTGGGAAGAGTCGAAAGACGTGAAGATACAGCCTCACAGTCTATACTGGGCACAATTACACGAACGAAAACGACAAAAATAAATCATCTTTATTGTATTGGAGCTACAGTAATGAAAATCCAAAAAAAAAAAAAGTGTGCATGAAAGTGTGCATGAATTTGAATATCGCAGAGGGTAGGAGATGAAGAAAAATAAACCTTTTAGCCTAAATCTCTATTCATCAGATCATCGAGAAGTATATTTTGGTGTTTTCAATGGTGGAAGAAGTGCAAGTGATGTGTATGCTAGTATTCACCAGTCATTATACAAAAAAAAAAAAAAAAAAAAAAAAAAAAAAAAAAAAAAAAAAAAAAAAAAAAAAGTATCCACCAGTCATTGTGCTTGGTATGCAATTCTGGTATAATCTATAGGTGAATCTATTATACTTTTTTTACGAATATTGTACCGTACAATTTTACAACTTTGCAACTGAGATTCCTAAAACTTATACGGAAGTGCTTCTTTAGCAATAGCAGCCAAGGTTCTTCCGCTATACTATCGTTACACAAACTTCAGTATAGCCCATCACACACCCATCCGTTGAAAGAAGCCCAAAAAATCAGCCCGTCGTGTGTGACTCCTTCCCAAAGGGATGGTCCAAATGATGTTCCAAAACCAAATCGAAAAGAAACCATAGCAATAGCAGACGTCCTTCTCTACGAACAATGTCTTGAGGAATTTCCCTGCCAAATTTGCAACCGTCCTGTCGCCCTACAATTCAATGACCTATAACGAAGACTCCCTACCAGTATATGGATGTGGCAAGTGCGGCCTCACACGTATCTCCAAAACAATGGCCTCCACTAGACCTAGTACGCTTTCGGAAAAGACAACGACAAAGTACCACGAGCCCTCCTGGTTCCATCACCGAAAAGGCACGGGTAGATACCTCAAAGTCCCAAACTATTCAACAACTACAACGATAGAACAACTGGCGGCTGTCGATATTTTTGCGGTACCTCAAAAGTTCGTCGTAAATCTTGAAGTATCTCAAATTTCCATTTTAGGATGCAGTTTATTGTTTAATTAAAAAAATAACTACAAACTAGCTGCATTATATATGAGTATGGTACAAAGAGGTGACAACCTTTCTGCGCCAGTGACTATTTCCATAGTGACAGAGTCAATGATACTTCCATATGATTGCCATGACTGTGCCGATTCATCGCACGAGGACCTTGTTTTTGGTGTTTGGGTTCGTCATGATTGCCCAGATTGTTTGTTGAGATGGAGGAAATACGGGGCCAGCCCACAGGTGATCTTTGACAGTACATCCCAAGAAGAAATGGTAGTAGTCTTCTATTGTTTGAGTGCAATGAGCGCAGATTGGATCCACATTCGTGTTTGTTGTTCGCTTTGCAATGCGCTCCTTCGTTGAAAGGGCACCATGAAGTAGCCGCCACCAAATTGTCGGCGTCTTGTGTTGCAGGTCAATTTTCCTAAAAGCCTTCCACGTAGACTGTGGCAACCGCCAGCCCAATGAGATTTTTAAGAGAGGAGTAGAAAGGCAAGAGAACCAGAGCCGTTATGGTTGAAGTTGAGGTGAAGTATCTCAAGATTATGGCGAACTTTTGAAGTACCTCAAACTTCCTTTTTAGGATTTTGAAGTACCTCAAAATTAACAGCACCCACAATCATGGTTGTCGTATTTTAACAGGCATTTAGCAACAATTGTGCTACATGTTGGAATACTTAGCTCGGATAAAATTCTTTTAGAGCAGTCCCTCTGCCTGCAGTCCTGTTGTTATATCAGGGAGTAGTTTTTGTACTACTGTTTTCTTCTCTCTCATTTTTATCTAATAAACTTAACCCACACCTTTGACTCAGTGTTTATAAAGTCTTTTATCACAACAATCACCACCACTACAACAGTCATGCATTTTAATAAAATAAAAAACATCCCGTATGTTAACGTTATCCTTTTCTTTTTTACATTTGACAGTATAAGTATGTCAGCTCAATTAACCAGTTCCCCTCTCTTCCCTGGAGCTAACGCTGATATGAAGATCTCGATTCCTTTTTTCGAAGGTGCGTGAATTCTTCAACAATTGATGTTGGTTGGGCGATGAACCGTCAATACGGGGGTAATTCGACAATAAATGGTCACCTTGTGCATCTTTTAATAAAGCACTGTCTTGGAGCTGGACGATGCTCAAACTACGCTTGCGTTTTGAACATGGTGGATCAAAGACTTTAATCCCACGATAACCTCATTCGGAAACAACTTGATACCGAGTGCGTTCTTTGCCATCAGCGAAAGCATATCCATGTTCCTTGTCAAGTAAGGGTTAAGTTTCGTCTCGACGGTGAATGCTCTCATATGTTTCCCGATGACAGATCTTTCTTGACTGATCATACTTATAGTGAATATCGTCCTATTCATTTGCCTCAACAATCTACCCAGGAACTCGAAGAAGTGATACTTGCAAACCCATTAAAAACATCAAAGGCGCTAGTGATAGGAACCTCTGCTGGATCTGGTGCTACTAAATCTGTGCGATCTATTCATCCATTGCTTCAGAACATTGATCGACTAAAATATGAACGTCAGAAAATTACCACAACTTTTAACTTAAAACGTTCATCAGACTCGACCATTGAGGATTTTCTTGCTCTCCAACAGGAACACAAAAACTCATTTAGGATATGCAACATACATATTGATGACTTCATGATTTCTTTTAAGGTAACCCCTTTAGTTAGACAATTTGTAGATTTTAAGAAGTATCCTGTGCAAACTGATGTCACGTTCAAAGTTTTCCAGAATTACGACTTCTGTTCATCAGTAATTTATTGCGAGGCATTGAGCCGCCATGTTCTTCTGTATGCTGCAGTCATTCGTAGATCTACAGCAGCCACATTCCAGCGATACTTTGAAGACTTTTTCGATGGTTATTCTATCGATTTCCAAAATGACAGTTTCCTCGGCATGATTATGGACTTCTCCCTTGCGCAAGCGAAAGGGTTCCGTGATGCCTATGCAAATCGTACAAAGAATGATCCTTCTTTCGTATCAGCGTACTTGAAGGCTTCTTCGTACATTTCCAATCAAGTGTTGTAAAATTAATGAATCAGACTGAAGTCGTCTTACCTTTGGCAACCGATCCTGGCAGCAACGATGATTTCCAAAAAATGGTTCCAATCCGCCAGAAAGAACTACGAGGCCTCATCGACAACCTTACTAAGGTAGAAACCAAGAAAGACTCTGAAAGCACGGTAGCGACAATCAGCGAGTACTAAAAAGAAGATGTTTTAGGCATTATTAAACATCATGGACAATGACACGCATAGTCTTGAACTCTGCAAAAAGGGTTATCCGTCATTTAATGGAAAAAAAAAGAGCCCAATAAGCAAAGCACCAAGAAAAGGAGCCGTAGTGACAAAGAAAAAAAAAAAAAGAAAAAGAAGAAAACAAAGACAGTGAAGAAGCCTAAGTATGTGAATGATGGAAAACCCCTATGACGCTTCCCCGTTTTGTTCCCATCCACTGTTTTAAATCAAGGTAAGAAATCAAGATCACATGAGACTAGTATTTGATGCGAATACAAAGTCTCGAAGTGTATTACCAAACTAATAACAATTTAGTCCAAAAATTAGGATGTAACCAACCTACACCTATAATATTAAGCGACAGCGAAATTTCTTCCATCCTTTTAACTCTCTTGATACAAAGTAATATAATATAATATATATATATATATATATATATATATATATATATATGTAAATCACAGTATTAACGAATATTACTTGGCCCAACCTTTTTTTTCAGCATGCCCTTTGATATGGCCAATTACTGTGACGATGTGGGTGATTTGTTGTCCAATGTTGATAACTCATGCTATGTTGACTGTATTATGGAGTTGATCAACCGATTCGTCCTCCCTTGTGTTGTTTTGGAATATGAAGATTGCGGTGATAGTCCTCTCAATATGTTGTTTAAAACTTTACGTCAATATGCACTTGAAGGTAACTTTGCCCAAGCTTTGGACGTTTTCTGAAAAATTATTTGGCAAAGTAATCGATTTCCTCGTGGAACAATGCAAGATTGTCGCGACGTATTACATTTTCTATTCGACAATAACCCCGGAAGCACTTTTTACTCTTCCAAAAATATCATGCAGCAATAGATGTGCATTGGTAGCGCTACTTCTTTTTTGGGACCATACGTCTCACTGCTCTCCAGAAGGATAACTACTCCCACCGCGTTCGCTTTTGAAACTTTGGTACAGAAATATCTTCAAGCATCAACGTCCAAAAGTGTTGTCATTGACCGCATGCCCCAATTCTCTTCTTCTCTGACCCTATCCACCCCCCCCCCCAAAAAAAAAAAAAAGAAATGGACTATCCTCACTCCTTTTTTCATGAAAACATTTTGTATCTTATGTGTGGCCATATGTTCCTCATCGTTAGATGGCATGCATTTCTGGTCATATTATTTGAATGATAGCGATACAGTCATTAAGGTTGACAACATACTGCATACTGCAAAGGTATGTGAAGGACTCTCTCTATATGGCAAGATGAAAAATACCGTGATGACAATATACACACGGTATATACTATCTCATGCGGACATCCCGACGCTTGACTCTCCTCTTTTGGTCTCCACTCCTCCTTCCCCTATTATTGCCTTTGTTCCTTCGATTCTGCTACTGCTTCCCCTATTCTTACCTCTGTTCCTGCTCCTACTGATTCTACTGACGTCAATACATCTTCTTTGATCATCAGACTCCCACGACAGCTGCCTCAAAAAGCAACACTCATAATCAAACTTCCCAAAATTAATAGTTAAATGTTTATCACTTTCCCCTTGCTCCCTTTTTGCCTTTGCCTTTGTCTTTTCTTTTTCCCTTTTTTCACTTATAGATCTTTTCTTTTCTTCCTTTTTTTTTTTCAATTATAGACCTTTCTTTTCTTTTTAGTAAAAAAACCATTCACCTTCTTTTCTTTTTCTGGTATGAACTGTTTTACTAGTCATTTCCCCCCCCTTTTTTTTTTGACCCTCAATAAACTACCCGAAAGTCCGGCGCTTGGGAACCTAACTACCAGTCAAATGGACACCCCATATTTCTTGACGAAGAGAGCGGTCATTTAAAGTCTTTCAGTCGCATAAATTTACTAAATTTAGAAATATCTCTGTCTTTTTTTTTTTCACAAGGTTGAAGGTACTTCCAATCTTACCCCTTTTTTACATATTACTTTATTTTTTTCAAAATGCAATACGAACTCTCTCTGTCAGATGACGATATCTGAAGACGACGAATTTTTCGACGACGATTTGGGCCAACAAGTAACAGCTTTTGCGATGGCAATCTCAAGATAACGGCGAGCGGAAATTGCTGTCAAGCAAAACCGTAAAGTAGTAGTAGTAGTAGTAGTAGTAGTAGTAGTAGTAGTAGTAGTAATAGAATAGTCAAGCATTAGAATAGGCATGATTTTATTTATATTTATTGATAATGATAATAAAAAAACAATAGTGATACTATTTTATACTATACTATTCTATTCTATTCAATATAGGTGTTGTTGTTGTTATCACTGCTGTCACTGGTGCTGGTGATGGTGGTATCGGTATTGATGATGATGTTGTTGGCGTTGTCATTGTTGTTTATTTTGCATAGGTGTCAAAATATAAAAATAAAAAAAAGCAGAGAGAAAAAGAGAGAGAGAAAAAAATCCCACTTGGCACCTTACTTGGTCTGGTGGGAAAACAAGTGGAAATCCCGCTCCATTTATTTAATCATGGTTTTTTTCATAACCCACTTAATTAAGTGGAGTGGGGGAATTTAAGTGGACCATTGTGGATGCCCTTACCCTTGGGCGGCGAAATCACTTCGAGCAAGAAGAAAAGACCTATCTCTTTTTTTTGACCGGAAGGGGAAAGATAGTGGCCTTGATTTCTTATGCCTTACAGATTTGTACCAATATCACCCACCCCATTCAAATTTAGTCGAATAAATTGTAATTTCCGATGACTTTTAAGCAATAAGAAGAAAAGGGTATTTGTCTTTATTCCTTCATATTTATTTCACCTCGAAAGAACCGATGAGTTGTGATAAGAGAGTCAGAAATCCTCTACTGTTTGGATCACCTATTGTCACGGGTATTGCTAGATATTCGTATTTGACAGATACGGGTCTTATAATACCTGGCATTGTCGCCCGTTGTTTTCATGAAATCAATACTGGTAACAAAGTAATATTACAAAGTAATGGTAACTAACTCAGTTTATCCTCCATCCTCAAGATTTGAAGGCTGAAGGTCTTTTTAGAAGATCAGGAGCTGCATCAGTATTAAATCAGTTGCAAGATCAGTTTGAGCAATGTGATAATCCTTTTGATGTTGTTGTCCCAGCAGTTACCACAGTTCATTGTTGGACGGGTCTATTGAAACGATATCTTCAGCATCTGTCTGATCCTCTCATACCATCTTCCTACCAATCTTTGTTTTTAGAAGCCCATGGGACTGGTAAATATAATGAGGATTTGTTCCTGAGAGCATTGGACTTGATACAGATTGCTTTTCACTTTAAAAGAAAACCCATTAGAGAAGTTCCAAGAAATCGTACAATCTTTACCACTGGAACATCGTCATCTTTTAATCTATCTACTTCAGTCCATATATACAATCGTGGATCAAAAAAACTCCAACCAAATGACTGCATCTACTATGGCCATTATAGTAGCTCCGACATTTATCCAAATGGATGCAGTCTCCCAGCTAATGCAACAATCAGCTCCCTCCCTCAAACCCACGCGTACACCCTCGTGGCAGAAGACAGCCCGTCGCCTGTTCAACTTTTCATTGCGCAGGCACTCAGGTATCAGTCAATCACTGTCTTCACTTTCTACCCACTCTGTGCCGTTCCCTCTTTATCAGCCTCAACATATCCTCCAACTAGAGCTGGTGAAACAAAGTGCACAGTGGACTGGGATCGTGGAGTGTTTGATTCATCATTCGCTTTCGTTATTAGAACCACCAAAGGAGAAACGTCTGGAAATGGTAACTTGCAACCAAAATCACTTAGTGTTAAGGAAGTTTTTTTTTTTTTTTTTTTTTTTTTTTTTTTTTTTTTTTTCCACTAAACTTGGTAAATGTACATTATAGGAGATCAGAGCTGCAAAACTAGATCCAGAGCCCTTTCGAGCAAATGAGAATTCCGCCGCAACCTCACTTTCAAAATTACCGACTAGCCCCACATTCATACGGCAATTGAAAATTTTGGATATGTCCAATTTGGAGTTTCCCGCCTCTAGAGAGTTGTTAAATATATTTCAGGATGTTCATATTCCTGTCCTTTTCAACAACAAAAATACAACTACCAATACAGAGCCCAGGCAAAAGTATGCCAACACCTTACAGCACTGGCGATCACGCGAGCAGCAATTTTTGAACGTTGATACCCTTCATACATCTAAACGATATCAGCCAAATGTCGAAGACAAGAAGAAAGATTCATCTTCCGATTGGTTGTGTATGTGGAGTAGAAAATCATTATTCATTGAACCGACCGCTGAAACGGAATTACTTGTCCCACATTTTGAAATTGGTGTCGCTTTTAAATAAACAGAGTGTCGAGGTTCCTAGAAGAGTGAATCTCTCCTCCCTCTCCTTTGATTTACCAATGAATTGGTCACACTCTATTTAGTGAAAATGTGTTTATTCCATTAAAATAGATCAAAAGGATCTGTTGAAAGTCACCATCGTCAGTCATGCGCTGATAACATATTTCACTCACTTGACCATCTACGGGTCTTGAAAGGAACGGCAAAACAAAACAAAAAAAAAAAAAAAAAGAAAGGAACGGCGGTCTTCCTCGAGCTTTACCCTATTCACAAAGGTTGTGTGAATGTTTCGTGATACGTTAACGTACTGTACGAATACCAATAAATCTGCAAGTCACCTGTTGTAGAGTGTAGATCTCATTTAACTTCACCGCTGGTTTACCTCCAATAATGTCAACATTGAAACTAAATAGCAATATTCAAATAAAACAAAGTTATAATTCTTTATAACATTGGGATGTTACAGATTTGCTTTATTTCGTAAATATATTGATACTTCAGTTGTTTGTCTCTAAAGTGGCGGCAACTGTAGCAATATTTGTATTTGCATTGGTATTGGTGGTAGTAATAGGAGTGTCAATAGTAGTAGTATCAGTAGTAGTATCAGCAGTAGCAGTTGTATTAGTTGTATTAGTTGTAGCAATAGTAGTGTTTCGGATATGATAACGCTGTTGCTGTTGATCTTTTCGTCTTC
Source organism: Chlamydoabsidia padenii (assembly GCA_025330725.1). Taxonomy (NCBI): domain Eukaryota; kingdom Fungi; phylum Mucoromycota; class Mucoromycetes; order Mucorales; family Cunninghamellaceae; genus Chlamydoabsidia; species Chlamydoabsidia padenii. Next base: position 108,728 of record JAIWND010000052.1, on the reverse strand, counting down.
GACAATCCTGCTTGCATAAAGGACACCGGCTATTAAGCACTAGCCATTCTGAAACACATGTTTTGTGAAAATGATGATAGCACCATAGTCGACACAAAATTTCGCCTTCGTCATAAGTGGATAAACATATAGCGCATACTTGATCTTGTTCATTTGGTATTTCAATTTCGTCATAGTAAATCGGTGTTCGGTGTGATTCATTTGCCGGTGATTCCATCCAACCTAATCGAATCCATAACTCATCGAAAAAGGTTGGTGATTTAGGTTCTTCTTGTTTTTTCACTGTTTTTGTGGTGATAACCTCCTGATGTTGGTGATGATGTAATTGAGGATGCGGTCGTCGCGGTGGTGGCGGTGGTGGTGGTTTGTTTGATCGGAATCGATAAACAGGGATTTGATCAATTTCTTCGACTGAAGCTCCACCCATATCAACCCCTTCTTCAACATGAAGTAATCGCATACCAACTGATTTCAAAGCAAAAAAGTGATTGTGAATATAGTAAGTTCTTCATGTGAAACTATGGCTTTCTCTTCTCGTTTTTACCAAGAACGCAGGGTAGACAGAATATGACGGCAGTACATAGAAGTAATGGTATCGTAATGATTAAATACCCATAGACAATAACCACTAAAGAGAGGTAATAAACCGGTTTCGCTGTCTCGGAACAAGTCGTTGAGGTAAATAACATGTAATTTCCAATGATAAACCATAATGTAGCAAAAAGATCCAAGGCTGACTTTGATCTAGGAATATCAATTATCATCATGCTCCTCAAAATTGATGTGGAGTGGCTAAATATTTACCTGTCTATCCAATTAATTAAAGTTGAGTGAGAAAATGAAGTTATTGGTGGAGGTGGGGGCGGATAGACCATCGGTGGAATCGGTGGAGGAGGCTGAGTGATTAAATTGAACGAATCGGTTGATACGTGAGTTGCTGTAGGAATTGGTATAGGTGGTATAGGTAGAGTGGGTTGCTGTGGCTGATGTTGAATATGTATTGTTGTTGAGGGATGGAGTTCAGTCATTGCAAAATTCTCCTCTTGTTCAGTTCTTTCGTCTTGCCTCCGTCGTCGGCGCTGCCTTCGAGGAGCTAAATGTAAATAAATGCTGAGAGGTGAAGATATAACCAAGCGTAAAACGTGTACTGTCAGAAAGATACGCAAAGGTTTATCACAGTACATATTCCAGGAAAAACATAGCACAATCACTGTTGCTAGTACCTTGCATCATCATAAAAGAAAAATGAGTGTAAGTTATCGTATCTCGAAAGAAAAAGAAAGTAAAGGTTGCCATCCGATTACCTGCAAGGCTAATAAACCAAGGGAGTACGCAAAAACAAATTTTGAATAACGGGAGCTTCGACGCCAGTTCAAAAGAAAATGAGTGAACCAATGAGAACGGACTCGTCTCGACGTTCGTGCAGTACTCCTTGATAGATGAACGGCATTGGAAGGAGAATTAGTTAAAACATGAGGAAGAGCTGGGCGAGTCGATGAAGAGGATGACGAAGATGAAGCAGTAGATGTGGTAGATAACTGATGACGGTGACTCAGGTTCGTAGGGGGCATGCCATCTAGACAAAAAAAAAAAAAAAAGGAAAACGAAAACAGTCTATTCTGTTGGGTCTACTTTTGTGTGTGACAAATGAATTTAACTCCGAAATTTGCAGGTGTCACCAACCCAGGTAGTCAGAATTAAGATAGAAGTAAAGATAATGTTTTTTATTTAAGTCATTGATGCAATATATATATACTAGTTCTATAAACTAAAAAAGGGAAGGGGATAACAAAAGGTAAAAAGGTAAAAGAAAGAGAGGAAGAGAATAACATTAACTAAATTGGGTGATGGCGCATTTAAGGATTTATTCGGATGCCGACATTATCCCCCGTAGACACTTGAACGTCTCTGTTCACTTGTGGGTCGATAGGTGCAGTTGGAAGAAGGGTGGGTGGTGGGTGATTGTTGATTTTGTCGACGTGTTCCATGTTTAGTTGTGCGTTGATTGTTTGTCGCCAATCCCTGTGTGATGCTGTTGGATCGTACCATGTAGTTGTGATGTTGTCCCCATGTGCTGGTATTAGTCGATCAACATGTATAAATCCAGAAAAAGATTGGCCTTCCATTGTTTCCAAAAGATATGTATCCACATCAGTTTTCTTGACCACCACAAAAGGTCCTTTGTAGATCGGTTCTAAGCCATATCGCCCTTCATGTGTAAGTGGTACCCGGTCGCCAATCTTGAAATCCAATGATTTGTTGAGATCGTCCCAACGTTCCTTGTCCTTTTGAGCCACAAATTTCATCCGTCCTTCTGCTGCTTTACGATGTTGACCCAATTTTTCCAGTTATTGACAATTGAGTTCTTCGGTGGTACGATGATCTGCCATGGTGTGTTGGTCAATGTAAGGTTGAGATGTGTCGTCAGGTATCACCGGATCACGGTCATAAGTTGAATAAAAGGGACTTCGATCAGTTGTAGTGTGTTTTCGGATTCGGCAGGCAAAGAGAGCAGGATTGAGAAAGTCGTCCCATCGATGTAGAGCACCCTTGGCGTATTTTCGTAGCATATTCTTCAAAGTTCCATTCAGTCGTTCACATTTACCGTTAGTTCTTGGGTGGAAGACAGATGCCATCTTGTGGTAGACTTGCAGACGACGAAGATATTGAGCCATCAACTTGCTGAGAAAGTTTGCACCACGATCAGTTAAGATCTTCTTGGGACAGCCAAAACGCATCAACGATTTCTTCATATATAAAACCAGCCACTGTTTCTGCGGTTGCGTTTTTGACAGTACGAGCAATTGGCCAGTTTGTAGCATAGTCAACAGCCACCAGAATCCACTTATTGCCTTTCAATGGTACCGGGAGCTCATCAATAAAATCCAAATGCCAGCGATGGAATGCTTCAGGGATGTCTAAAGGATGCATGACACCACGATGGGATGTTGATCATCGTTGAAGTAGTTGACATTCGGGGCAAGACTTGAGCCAATTCTTGATATCCGCCTTCATTTGAGGCCACCATACCCGCGTGTGTAACAAGGACAAGAGAGAGTCCAAAACAAGATGACCACAGCTTGCATGAATTCCTGCTACAAAATCCGCCCGAGCATAAAAAGGAATAAAAGGTACCGCAGTTCATGTATTATTTTTATCCGTTATCATCTTACGACATACCGTTCCATTTCCACCACAAAATAATTTTGATTTTGTTCCTTCGAGTCAGTGCCACCACGAGTGAGATTTCGCCACCACATTAGAGCGTCATCACGAAGAAGACTAATATCAAAAGTAAGTTTTTGAAAACTTTCCATTGTTGTCGTGTCAAAGAAGTTGTTGAGGGCCGCCAGCTAGCTTTCTACCGTTCTACTATTGTGTTCCCCATGGTATGTGTCAGGTAATCTTGTACGTACACCATTCAGAAAGACAGCACCTTCTCGCTTACCCGCCATGAGTTCCAGTTGTAGTTTTTGTAGTTCTTGTTGCTTTTGTTGAGTAGAGATTAGTTCTGTCAACATTCTTAAAATCGTCATAGCCATATCCTCATTTTGTTGCTGTTGTTGCAAGTACTGTTCGTTGTTCATGTTCGATAATCTTTAGCCAAAGGCAGCGGTCCAAAGAGGTAGCGCGAATGAGAGGTTGGTGTAAAGAGATAAACAAAACTAACACAAGCTACCAAATGTCACCAACCCAGGTAGTCAGAATTAAGATAGAAGTAAAGATAATGTTATATTAAAGTCGTTGATACAATATATATATATATATATATTAATTCTATAAACTAAAAAAGGGAAGGGGATAACAAAAGGTAAAAAGGTAAAAGAGAGAGAGGAGAATAGCAATAACTAAATTGGGGTGATGGCGCATTTAAAGAGTTATTCGGATACCGACACAGTTATTGTTAAAACAAAAAAGGAATTGTTAGGGATACATACTGTAGTGATTCGCAAGTAGTCGATAGAGAGACCTTGGGTAGAAATGTCCGTGCTCGGAAAATGGGGCTGTGTCTTAATCGAGTTCCCTACCGCATTATCAGGCTGTCCCGAAGAGGCGCTTAAATTTTCGAGGTGTGGTGAAAAACTCCCTACGTGTCCCTAGCATTCCCCTTCTTTGCGCGCAGCATTTTCTTTTTAGTTCAATTCTTCGTTATACTCTTCAAACAACGATGGATAACAATCCTTTTCGGACAACCAATGGAGCTCAGCAGCAACAAAATAGTTGGCTTTTTCCCCAAGATCAGATGCAGAGCAAGCAGATTACGACTAATTCAGCCATTTCTACGTTTGATCCACTGCAAGAGAACACAAGTTCGTTGCATAAAGAACAACACATTCAACAAGTAAATCATTATACCCACCAAGTACTTCCACAACAAACCAACTCAGCTCACTCATCGACTATGAACTATATGATACAAGGAGTTCCACCATCGTTGTTGACTAAAATAAACACAGTGTATGATGGACGAAGCGTTGGTAACAATAATAATAACCCTCTCAATTATGGTGCAAGTGCACATGAGAGAGAGTTGATGATGGGGTCTCAGCACCTTCAGCAATATCAACAACAGTATCAACAACAGTATCAACAACAGTATCAACAACAGTATCAACAACAGTATCCTCAGCAGTATCCTCAGCAGTATCCTCAGCAGTATCCTCAGCAGTATCCTCAGCAGTATCCTCAGCAGTATCCTCAGCAGTATCCTCAGCAGTATCCTCAGCAGTATCCTCAACAAATTCACCAGAAACAGGAGCCAAAATATCATCATGTTCCTGTCGATGCTTCCTCTTTACTTCAAAGCAGAGTGGTTCGTCGCGTAGAATGCCCTGTCTGTCAGAAAACTATCGAAGGTGATGATCCCGCAATTAATCATCACGTCAATGGTCATTATTCTTAGACTAGTGCATAATAAAGCTAAAAACTGTAATAATTCATATTTGGTCTCTTTTGTGGAATTATTGCAATTTGATAAAAGGTTTTATTTTATTAAGCATCATGTGTTTACAAATCCATCGATGTGTTTTTTTCCCGTTTCTGGACAAAAAGTATTCCTGACTGGCATATTGCTTGCTGGTAATCGCTGTTCAGTTGCATATTTATATTCAATGGATAGTAAAGTGAACTATCTAACTGTATACTTTGGATGCAGTCATAATTTGGTACAATGGAAGGAGCCACTACTCTACACTCATTGAGGTTCTGTTGTTTCTGAGTCTCTTGTTCCATGTCTTTTTTTCCCGTATTGTTGTGAATAAAACCGCTGCCTCGCATTTCATCGTCGGTGGAGGTATCAACTTGCTGAAAGTCAGTAGTTCCATTTGAACTGTTAACAATGACGTCGCGCTCTGTTGAAACTGTATATTTTTTCCCAATTGTCAAAGAAGAATTAGCCGTGGTGATGAGGAGTGGTACTTGACAAGGCAATTTCGTGTCACAATCGAAAGGAGTCAGCCAACGTTGATCCATCCCTATGACCCACAAATGACGGAACGCTTGTAGGTGAGAGCGCTGGTCATCCGGATCCAGAGGGTAGAAAGGGTAAAATGCACAAAGTAGGCCTGCAACTGCCTCGTTTGTTGTTTTGAGGGTATATCGACCCAGACCACAAAACAAGAGTCCCATTGCCATATGACTGGCAGTATGATCCCCATAATTTCCTTGTCCAGTCGCTCCACTCGCACCAGAAGGACTCGTGTTGATATTGCTCACAGTGTCGAATTTACCAAAAGGAATGCGATCATGAAGCCCTTTCAACCGTCTATAAAGCCCTTCATGACCTGAACCAGCCATCACCATAGCAGCTGCCGTTGCAATTGCGTTGATGCATATCCAAATAGCGCTTTTTGTTATATTCTCTTGGAAACTTGTGGCTATAATTTATTGAAGATAACTACTGTTCAGTGAATGTTATGTCATTAAAATGATATATTTACCTTGTTTTGATGCCAGTTTCATAAACGTATCAAATTGGCCTAAAAGGCATTCAAAAGCTGCTGTATCATGGGTACCAGCAAAGCGTAGACCCAAACATAGGCAGGCACCTGCAAGAATATTATACTTTGCCTGATTGACAACTTGATCTTCCCAGGCAGGCGTGGACGAAGAGCTGTTCACACCATCTGTAGAAGCACCAATTCCGGGGGAGCGGTTAATTTCATAATCGCCACTTTGAGTCTCACCCTGCTGATATAAAGGGCGCATGAATATAGGAAGTTGACTATTGATCCATTCTTGAGAAGGAGTAATCGATTTCCAAAGAATCAAATTTTTTGACACAGTACGCATGAGCAAAAAATCTGGTCGGACATAGTTCAAGTATGGTTTGGTAGTTTCGCAAATATCAAGACGTCCAGCCATTCGGTGGTTCTCGGTTTTCAAATAGATTAAGCCCATAGCAACGGTCGCGGCGGGGGCAGTAATATCTAGTAAGTTTGATATTCCTCGGTTATAATTTGGACCTGCTGTGCCTTGACTATGTTGATATTTCCTCTCAGCCCGCTGTTGCTGCAATGATTGGTAACAATTTAGAGCAGAAGTTGCATTTGTTGAAGAGGCAGGAGGTGCTGATACCCCTGGAGATGACTTGGTAGTATTAGTGTTGATAGATTGGCCAGTTATGTAGTTATAAAGGGTATCTGATAGTTGGGTGTCGGACAGTCCACCAACTTCTTTGCTAACATTACCGCCTTTACCTAAAGCGATAAATCCGAGAGCGAATCCGGCTGCTAAAGCCAAGGCGCTTTCCATATTGCTACTTGAACCTCCATTGCAAGATCCCAAGGAAGTTGAGGCATCTCCACTAATACTAGTACTGCTATTAGGATTGGCTCGTTTCGAACAGCTTTCAATTTCATTCAACATGACAGATATCATGTATCGATCGCAGGAGCCCATATATATTAGACCAAAACCAAATAAACAACTTGATGTCATCAGAGTGTCTTCACCTCGAATCCAGTGACTTGATGAAGCTACGTTAAAACCGTATGAAGTATTGATTGCTCCATTTGAACCCAATGGTCCAGCTGTAGGTGCTGTTGTGGAAGAGTTCAGTAAGGCTGGTACATGAACAGACAAAATTTTGGTAATTTCAGAGTTTTTTGTTCCACGGAAAGTAACACAAGTACCCAAAATAAACCCAATGGTAACCAAAGAGCATTTCGTTTGAGTGATATAACGATACCAGCGTGAATTTGGTAGTAAATGACCATTCAACCCGAGGCCGAAAATGAGCCCTCCATGGAATACATTTAGTTCTTCGGGCTCCACATAAAATAACCAGCACAAATCGTTTTTATCACCACCTAAAAGACCATCATCCAAGTACTCATAGTCAGTGGACGAACCGTATACCATTCGTGTTGGCGAAAATGACGTGTCTGTTTCACGGCCCAATTCATTTCCACCCCTACCCTTTCTACTGGGTGAATGACGGGGTGAGGACAAACGCAAACCTGTTGCGACACCGTGATGGAATCTTGGCCAATCAAAATACTCTGGGCGATATGTTTTTTCGTCCAAAGTGACAACTGTGCGTAAAGGTAGTAATTTCGCAGACATATCTATTTTCTCTTCTATTGCCGCCAAAGATCGATTTCCGTTACTGTTATCGGTATTCGCATTGCTTAGTGGTGGCAACTCTGTTGGAAAGCTATTTTTCATGTTTGATGACGGGAGGTGGGAGACTTGTTGGTGACCATAATGGAAAATTCCATTACCTATCGGCAGTGCGAGTGTACGTTGAATAAGTTGTTTCAGATATCCTTGAATGATGTTGTTTACGCTGTCTTGGCTGTGTTTGAGGGGGGGGGGAGCAAATGACAAAAAAAGAAGAAGAAAAGAGAGAGTAAACAAAGTTTAATGGCACGCGCAATAAGATATTTTACTTTTATGCATGTATCTTACGATAAACCAGGCCAATCAGGAACAGTAATTTCAACCAAGCGACAAGGATTTAGCATTGTGCGAACATGCTTCAGCTTGTCCAGAGTAGAGGTACTGCCTGTATATGATAATTGGGACGGGATCAAGTCAGGGCCTTGACAGTTTAGTATTACTGTCTTTCGTTGTTGGCAATTCTAGATAAATTGTTAAACCTTAGATTGCCTTTTAATGATCGGTTTCAATTACCTTCTCGCCTGGGGAATATCGAATTAATTTCGACTGGTATGACGACAGTGCATTTGTATTATTCAACGTTGATGTAATTTTGAAGTAATCCAATTGTGTTACCATATCGTATCGTCCTGACAATCAAAAGTCAAACATCAAAATTTAAACTTGGCCTGATTTTTGTGCTTTATTCTCTCTCTATCTCTCTTTATTTATTTATTTTTCTTACCAATAAATTTGTAGAAATCCATCGATTGGTTAGTAGGAGGATTCAATTGCAATTGTGTTATAGCATCTAACAGGGGAACAAGTAGAATGCAAGAGTCAGGTACCATTTCTAAATCGTTTCTGCAGTAGCCCCTGTTCATCACCGCTTTAATCCACTCTTGCTGTCCTATCTTGAAAGATTTCGGTAACGCTGCTAACGGTGTTGAGGAGGGTGGCATGTAGGATTCAGACGAATAGTCGCCAACACCAGCGTTTGGAAGGTGGTAGTACATCGTCTGATGGATGTACCAGATCATCTTTAGTTTAAACCCAAATTCACCACGACTTCGCCGTATTTTGTTGTTTTTTGACATTGGGGCGTAAATGTCAGTGCTGATATCATTGAGTTCTACTGAAGGTTTGTACATTGCATCAGGATCAAGTGTCGGAACTCCGCAAAGTTGATGTAAAGATGCGGTGTAGTTGTGAGGTAAATAGTAATGCACCCATGATTCAAAATGGAAAGGGCAGTCAAGAGAAATAAGCCCATCATTTTCAATTAGGGTTGTTCCGAAAGGTGGACAGTCTTGTAAAGAAGTAGTATCCAGCTGAAATATTATCCCTATATCTTGAGAGTTAAAAAAAAAAAAAAAAAAAAAAACACGAAACTCTCACCATAAGCATGCAATGTTTTCATTTACCTTCTGATGAGCCGTAACTACGATAAAAGTCAACCCAACGATCTGATTTTACGATCTGGGATAGGGTCCATAGAAGCGTACCCAAATGAAGAAGAGTTTCCTTTGAAATGAACTTTGAAAGACGGTACTCTTGATGAAGGACATGGAGCGCATATACCACGGATGCAATGTTCTTTGATTCAGAGATGTAAGTCATTTCTTCTTTCGCTTGCTGCTTGTTTCGTGTTTGTGTTTGATAGGCTTTGTGAAGGCAATGAATATAAAAGTCCATTACTTTTTCATCATACTCCGCCCCGAGTGTTGTTGATGCTGCTGTGGTTGACGTACAAGGAGAAACCATAGATAAAGGAATCATGGATACTAATGTCAAGACAAAAACTTCCCAGCCATCAAAATTGTCGTCTTGCTGTTTCTGGAGCATTTGGAGAGATTGGTACTGGAAAAAAAACCATAGTAGGGAGGAGGACCATGCACATCGAAGAGCCATATTGCCATTTACTACAAGATTTCGATTGGATGATTTACAATGAAAATCGAGAGAAACTGATTTTATTTGACATCGTTTAATGCTGTACATTGATAACCCGTCGCTGTCTTTGCCTGAAATGATCATGTTGAAGCGGTTGTCGACTGCATCTTGAAGTTTAATTATTGTATCATCACTTGATATTTGTTGATGCGGATTGTTACGTTGGTTCTTTTCTGGGTGAGGTGAAAGTGGCAGACTTGGTGATTTAGGATCGATGAATAAAAACATATTTCCTTGGTGATCAAGATATAGGATGTCAGCTAAACCACCAGCGCGAGTAGCATTATGAATTGGTAGTGCCTGCTTCACCGCTAGTTGGAATCCAGCCACTGGATAACCCTTTTTTTGTTGTATGTTTGCCCGTAGGTGTTTACAAGATAAAAGATCCTTAATCAACAGCCCCAATAATGTCCCTTCAGTTTCGTTCATAATGCATAGCACAGCAAGACCTTCGCCATTATGAGATATAAAAGCTTTTGAAACTGTCGACAGATTCGTATCCAAGGAATGCCTACGTCAAAATAAAGGTTGATACGCGAGTAAGTTTAGATAAATAAGAAATTAAATTCATTGCTATTTACCTCTGCTCCAACCATATTAGGTGCAGCAGGTTTTTTTCGCCTTTCTCGGTATTCAAGGCATCTTGATATAATGCCATCATGCTATAGCTATCACCATTGTCATCTAACTGGGTGTTCGAAGTATCTTCGTCGTTTTGTAGGAATGACCAAGAAGCCGCCAAGAAAGAGTCTTTCCGTGTTGTCAAGCTGGGAGATGGTGAGGGTGAATGACATGGCACTCCACTACTAGAGTTATCTCCGTGAGGAGAAGGGGGTGATGATTGTTGTCGCTGTTGTTCTTTCTGCTGTTTTTTAGGTCTTCGTCTACTGCTCTTAATTGAAAAACCAGATTTTTTCGATCTTTTACTTTGCTTTTTTAACTTGCTGTCTTGCTCTTTTTTCGGTTGATGATGTTGATCTTCCATATTAATGGGGAAAGGTGGTGCACGCATTGATGATTTCGTATCCCGACCAAACGTGTCCTCATCACTCGAATCTATTTCACTGTGTTTGACGGACTGATATCGCCACACAGAATGAAGACCAGTATCTCTTGATTTTGTCACCATTAGTGTCGGGAGCCGTGTATCTTTATCGTATGTGTAATCCATGGTGAAAGACGCATAAACAAGTTGCTGCTGCTGAAAGTAGGTCGATCCGAGTCCAGAAAATTCATCCACAAAAAATATCGGCTTCAAGTCTTCTGCGGGATGTACCAGACATAAAAAAGGCGATGCCTTGAGATTATTAGCTGAAGTGGCTGGAGATGAAGGTAAATGATTCCCTGTATAAGAGGTCATGCGATCAGCAAAAGTACTATTATTGTTTTTGTGTCGCCTGTAAGTTGTGCTAGTACCAGTGTAGTCTGTGCGCTCAAATATTAAACCAACATCAGAGGGAATCACTTGTCGCGTCGTAAAGGGTAAGTGGATCGAGTAAAGCTTTCCATCCATGAAGTGTATTTTTATGCAATCTTTAAGAAGGATACATGCTGCTTTTTGAAAAGTATTTACTATATTCTTGGTTTGATCACTACAAGTATCTTTTTTGCTAAATGGCGCGAACGGCGTCGTGGTGTGTTGGAACGTATGCTCCTCGCTATGATGTTTATCAAACTCGATGGCTGAGATTGTTGATTGTCGCTTTTTATTCAAAGATTGCTCCTCTCCAAAAACTTGCTTTCTTTTTTTACTGGCTTCAGCAAAGGTATGATCATCGCCATCGATATCAAGTTGTTCAACAGGAAACCAAGCGAACAAAGCCAAATCAACAGATTGTAGTTCGTATTTGAAGGTTTTGATTATATGTCGCCCTCGGCTCCAGATTACTGTGTTGTTTTGCACGTATAATTCCTCATCCACCGGAAAAACACTTTCTAGCTGAGGTACAGTTGGATTTCGAAGTTCCTCAGTTGTACTTTTCGAATTAGAACAGGGAACAGAAGAGAGTCTATAAGACTGTGCTGATTGGAGGTGAGGTGAGGTGTTTCGTTTTGCGGTTATGTCGAGTAGTTTGGAAAAGTCTACGTCTTTTGAAGATCGAGACGATTGAGAACCCTCCATTAAATGAGGATATCTATTGATGAATTCACTCCCATATGGGAAAAAATCGCCTATGACTTTAAGCATGAAAAGTAACTACAGTGAAGTAAAAGACCAGTTTCAAATTCGTAGTTTTAATCCTGTATGCCAAGTCACACTGAATCGCGTCCTTCCAATGTTTCACTTCTGTCTCGACGAATGGGAACAAATTGTAAACTCACAAAGAACAGTAACTAGCCTGAGGCTACCGTGTGTGTGTTTTTTTTTACTATAATGACTTTTTATTCAATTGGTGCCAGTTTGAACCTCGTACACATCGGACATATTTTCCAGTTGCAGGTTACGTCTTGGCATTTGATTTGCAAAAAAGGAATGAATTGAGCGCCACTCACTCTGCGACACAGGCATACTGTGACCTTTCCCCGCGAAAAAGAGATGCTCAATGTTTGCTTTAGATGAACAGCTTTCTTTTACTTGATTACACTATATAAAACAAAACAGTAAATGAAATACTTTATCACATGCGTCCTTTTTTCCCTTGAAAAGGAGAAAGTACAACATACCATCTTTTCTGCTTGATTTTTTGACCCGATAACTGGATCCTTATCACCCTGGGTAATCAAAATGGGTCCATCATAAGGTATACGCTGTTTACTTGCTGATACTTCGTTCATTCTTAAAGGGTAACCACTGATACTGATAGCACCTCCGAGATTGCGAATGTTACCTTCCAATAGTTGATCAAGTGCAACAGTACCACCTTGGGAAAACCCAAATAAAAAAATATGGCTAGCTTCGTACTGACAATGATCCATGACATGATGTATCAGCTCTTCCAATAATTTGCGAGTTGTCAAAAGCCCCTTTCTTTGTTCCGGATGTCCTGATAGAAGCTCTAAAAAATTAAAAAAGGATATGTGAGTAAATTGTAATTATAAATTATTGCTCTACCTTCTCCTGTCAAAGGATTGAAACTTGGAAACCATTGGAAACATTCTCCGTCCAGGAATGGGATAGGTTCAGGGGCTTGAACAGCTATTGTCGCAGTTTGAGGTAATTCGAGTTTTTGACCTAAAGAAGCGAAGGGCTGCAAAGTATCACCCAGTCCATGAAGTAATACGAGTAGATTTGTATCTACACCATCTGGACTTGAGGTATATTGAAACTTGAGCCGACACTTTGCTGGCTGAGGTGTTGGTTTTCTGTTATTTTGTCGTCTTTTAACGTGAATGTTTTGCATTGATATTTCGTTGTCGATAACAAAGACAAAGACTTGTTGTCCCGCTTGATCCATTGCGATTCGGACGTTAAATATTTTTTACTTCTTTTTCCTTTTATCACAGAGTCTGCTTCGAATCTCCGTTTTTTTTTTCTTTATTTTCATTTATCTTTGTCGAGTATCCTCTCTTCAACTTTTCGTCAACTTCATAATGCTCCAAGACAACTCTAAAAAGTGGAGCATTGAACAGCTCTTTACCTCCTTGGATCACGACAAAGATGGTCTAATTGATGCTGTGGACCTGATAGCTGTATGTAGTCAATCATGTTCCCCCTTGGATGAGGTAATACAATATTTCGTGTGTAAATGTTTTTAAAAATTGTTTTTACTTACTTTGTATTATTCCACACTCTCACTTGGCAAAACTCAAAATTACACAGGCGCTATTATCGCAGCTCAAATATAACATTACAGTTCAGTCCAACTTTCAGTTCTCCTATACTGAATTTGCTCGTTTGTTCGACCATCCCCTGGTTTCTGTAGAGCAAATCGATACGATGCGTTCTATTGCTCAGACCATTGCACCTTCTTATCCATGGTATCAATTCATGCTTTCAGATACTATGAAACATCTCATTGCTGGTGGAATGGCTGGTGCAGTCTCGAGGACTGTTGTGAATCCGATGGAAAGGATGAAAATTTTATTTCAGGTAAAAACCGGAAGATATATAATCACATGCTTTCATGCGCTGATTTTCCTATATGCCAACCCTTTTCCTGCCCTACCCCTTGTTTTAGATCCAGGGTCCTGAAATGTCAGCCTACCAAGGCGTTTGGCCGACATTGAGAAAAATGTGGCAAGAGGAGGGTGTGGTAGGCATGATGCGAGGCAATGGTACCAATGTGATCCGTATCATTCCGTATAGCGCCTCTCAATTCGCAGCCTACGAGTATTTTAAGGGTCTACTGATGGAAAAAGAAGCAACTGAATTGGATACTCCTCGACGTTTGGTCTCTGGTGCTTTGGCGGGTATTGTGTCTGTGGTCTGTACATATCCATTGGATATGGTAAAAACTCGTTTGGCAATCCAGTCTGCATCGCTATATAGAACTCCCCCTCCCTCATCATCATCATCATCATCATCATCATCATCCATTAGTGCCACGACCTCCGTACAAAAATCATCAGGGATCCTTCCAACTATCATTTCCATATACCGTAACGAAGGTGGGCTACCTGGACTATATCGAGGTTTGGTTCCGACAACACTTGGTGTTAGCCCCTATGTTGCCATCAGTTTCTGGAGCTATGAGTCATTGAAATCCTACATAGAAAACGAAACACCGACGAAGCGTTTGGTATGTGGTGCGTTGGCCGGTTCCATTGCTCAGACCATCACTTATCCACTCGATGTGCTTCGACGCCGGTTTCAGGTTGTCGGTATGTCCAATGTGGGATACAAATATAATGGCACTGTGGATGCTATCCGAACTATGGTACATCGAGAAGGCATACGATCACTTTACAAGGGTTTGATTCCTAATTACCTCAAGGTGGCCCCAGCTATTGGTGTTAGTTTTGTTACTTACGAAATGTGTAAAGATATGTTGAATGCTTTGTAATATTATAGTTTAGTTTCCTCTCTTCGCATTCGCGATTACCTTATAGACCCCTATACATCATCACCTTTTAAAATGATAATTTATTTTTAGAACTTGTTCCGTTCTACTGTTTGCTTGTGTGTACAATCCTTCCAATTCATTAATCCACTCAACATACCCCAACCTGAAATTATCTTGACTTTTATATTAAACGTATGAAGAGACAGACTTGGCCCGGCAAACGACTTTTTATTTATTGAGGGAGAGAGAGAAAATATCCTCCACTATTATATTAAATTTCAGATTTTCAAACTAGCCAAATCAATTGCAACTTGACTAGGATCAAATTGCCATAAAACTACTTTTCCATCAACCCCGCAAGTGGAAAATTGAGTGATATTATCGTTCGCGCTGGAAAACACACGAATTTCACTAGCGTTTCCGGAAATGAAAAAATGAAATGTTAGTTCTTGATTTAATTTATTGTATCATTGATTCTTTACTTGATTGTATTTTGATGGGTTGTAAGCAGCACAGTATCTTTATCGCTGGTTTGGCCACGAGAATCCATCGATTTGAACCTATTTAAAATAGAGGATGACGAAGCGACTTTTTTCTTCCCTTCATCCAAAGATCCCGAGACCACCCAACGAGTATCATCTTTTGTTTCCACCAAGATAGGCGCGCAATCAAAACCAGCAGCCACAATCTGACGTTCATTTGCCCAGATCAACGAACGGCAAGGCAATGACACGGCTTCGACTGACATGAGTACATGTGTCCCGTCAGAGCTAGGAGCAGCAATATTGATGGTGGAGTCATGGCCACAAAACGCCAAACGGTCACCCGATGGGGAAAATGCTACCGCTTGGATCCACCCACCCATGCCGTTACTGAATTCTGCACATACTGTGTTAAATGGTAATTTATCACCCCATATGGTTGGTGTAGGCTTCTTATCCAGACCCTTGATGAAAGAGGAGAACACACGGGCTTTCATATCTGCCGACCCGGCTGCCAAAAGAACATTGTTAGGATGCCAGTCAAGGGAAAGGACCGTGCTTCGAATGGGCTTTTTCAAATGCTTCGATGCCCACCAATCGTTATCTTCTTCGAAATAGCATACCGCAATACATCGAGATCCACTGGCTACTGCGAACTTTTCTTCATTGGGTGACCATCTAACATATGTAGCTGCTCGGTTAATGCGTAAAAGCACCAGCCCAGGTTTCCATGTGCCATCAGGTTCTTGAGTCCACACATAGGCATTTCGATCTTGAGAGCACGTGACGATGCGATTGGTGTTGGGGGCAAAATCAATACTTGTTATCACCTTGTCGTGCTACGAAAGAATTTGTTATATTTAGTACTTCACCATCATCTCTCCCAATTATTCATGAACGATTTTGATGTGAATAAAGCCAACTTACACCTTTCAGAGTAGCTTCCAAGTTCCAATTGGATTGACCGTGTTCATAGATTTGAGCATCATTGGTATTGGGACAAACGACCAATTCTATTTTTTTACGTGGTGGAAAATCAGTACAAAGTATTTTTGTGTTTGCTTATACTCACTATTCTTATTGAAAGAATGTGCTGTAATGGGAGCATTTGAAATATTATAACAAATAGGGTTGGCCATGGAGGACTCTATCAGTCAACTCTTTGTTGTTGAAGAAAAGGAAAAGAAGGTGATGAGAAGTAGTTTTATGTTATTTTTCCCTCGCCAAGAAATAAAAAGCCGAGTGAGTAATCACTTCACCACTGAGATTGAAATGCACAGCACTTTGAAAAACTGACATCATTCATCAAATGCGATTTACTTCGATTTACAGTCGTTCCAACACCAAAAAGCGGTTTTTTAAAAAAAGGGCGGCCAATAAAAAAAATTCAATGGTCGGTTTTCATTTTTTCAATAGGCGGTTTTTCAAAACCCAAAGGGCGGTTTTCATTTTTTCAATAGGCGGTTTTTATTTTCAAAAAGTCGTTTTTTTTTTTTCTAAGATGAGTACTCGCTTTTACACTCTTTTCCAAAATCAAAGTCGTACCCCGCCAGTTCTGAATTCGCATGCTTGCCAAAATCAAAGTCTATGCTTCTATTCATCACGGATAAAGATATCTCTAAATATATCGAGTCTCGAGGATATCGATGTGTCTACCTTCCGTCATACTCTCCTGAACTCAATCTATTGAGCAATTTTGGTCGGTTGTTGGAAAGCGAGACGTTGATGTCACGAATCGGCGAAGCATCCAATAGCTTAAGGTTGAGTGACTTCGAAGGTTTTGTTTCTCATTCTTATAGATGCTTAGACAAGTGTCGTAATAGAGAACAACTATGATGCTCTTTTTTTTTCAGTACTTTACGAAGTAAAAAAAAAAAAAAAATTGATGAGAAATCTAGTAGGATAATTTAACCATGTCTACTTAATGTAATCAAACGCTAGCTCAATGTAACCGATGTCTGCTTAATGTAACCGATATGTGATTATGTAACTGAAATCAGTTTAGTTACGAGTTTGAGCTTAATGTATGGAGCAAGTGGAAACCATGGTGTTGGATAATTTGGGCAAGGCAGATGATGAGAAAAAAAAGTGTGTTTTGTTGGTCATTTCATGCTTTGTTACATTAAGCTTGTATTTATCACGGGTGAGGCCTTTTATGTTACCTATTTGGTATTGGGACCGACAATCGTATACTGTATGAACAACAAAGAGCCTTGGGGAAAATAGAAATTTATTTCATAGAACATTGATATAGGAATGGGCATATATGGAAAAACTCAATTTTTGTACAGGGAAGAAGAAAAATGCACACAAGTAAAAAAGACAAATTGATGTGATGGAGAAGTATTGATAGACAACTAAAGACTTGATCGTTTTACATGTGCCTTGCGTCAATCAAATTTTGAGACGACCTTGCGATTATTCAGTTCAGCTCGATTAAATGACTCTGGTTTGTGGCCATGATCAATCACAATTTGCTCAATTGTCTTAACTTCCCTATAAAGAAAGAAAGAAATCAATGCATATGCTTGGTCATCATGAACTAGATCTGTTTCTATATACTTGACAAAGGTGAGGACATCCATGGGATTTGTAGAGAGGCCAGCGTAGTCGAGCACAACCAGTCGAATGGACGAAGTCGTTGTTTTTGCAAACATAAGGAAATCTAAACGAAGAGAGGAAAAAGAAAGGAAGTGGAAAATTAATGGTAGGATCTGATGCTGTGGACCTTTTTTTTTTACCTTGCATGTCACCATTTTGGAATCGCAATTGTTTCAAAATACTTTTCTTTCTTCAGGACCCATTCTGCCCACGTTCAGCGCCAATCTTCTAACGTTTTGCTGGTAATCTTCACCAACATCATTCACCAAAACATATACCAGCCTATCAACTCTTCTATTAGGCTTTCTTTTTAAATAGGCCGTTTTGAGTTGGTTATGCCAGCTTTCCACGTAATTATTGGTTTCCATATTCGTGTAGACTGTCGGTTGATAACGGGATGCCCAACGCATGAACGCATCGTTCACAAAGTAGTAGGTTCTAAAGTACCTAATCAATTCCGTATGTTTGCCAAATCGATGAAGAAAATCAGCAAGTTTTCTATTGAATTCAGAAGTGCTTCTTTCCCACATCATTTGTTTGAGTGCTGTAATAATGGACCTGTGGACCAAGCCATTAGTTGCCGAACTGCTAGTTTTGACAAGTTCACGGATTTTCGATGACCATGCCCGAGCGACGTGAAAGAGACACCACTGCACTTGAGCTTCTGGAAACACAGTGTGAATGGCGTTTAACTCAACGTTGGAGACATCAATCGTGATTTTCAGAACATTGATGCATCCCATTCTTTTCAAAAATTGCAGGAATTCGACGATAGGGGAAACAGCATGGTTGGTTGTGAAGCAATATGCAACGGGACAGCCTGTACCAGTAACGGGTTGACGAACAACGACCGTTTACAACAGGCAATTGTTGATATTGGTGGTCTTGTGAGTAGCATGCAAGCACCAGTACGGACATTGAGTGAGAATATTTTTTTGCCAGGGTGACAAAAAACCAAAAGTAAACTTTGTGTTAAAGTCATCTCCAAGATAAACATCATATCCTTTTTCATTTGACAATGCTTGTAGCCATAATCTGACTGATTCATACTGATCGTCATTTTTTTTGTATGCTGCTTCTTGTATTTTTTATACTGATTGTACACTTCGTTGTGATCCAAAACTTGATCTCTATGAACAATATCTTGACTGTTATTTTGACGATCAGCCATAACAATGTTGAGGTGGTCTTGAATGTAATTATTCAATTGACGTTGAATAGACACACGAACGTCTCTACATTCATATCCTTCAGTAAGCTTTTGCATAATAAAATTCTTTGTGGTTTTTGAAACTGGCAAAAAGCTGAAGTCTTCCTTGGCCCCTATCTCATGATTATGTTGCTTTTGAAAAGTAAAGACAACGTTGTTGGGATCGTTTTTGTAACAAGTAACTTTCATACTAGCAGGACAGCCGATTTTCTTTGATGCCTTTTGAATAGGTCTGGTGGTCCTGGTAGAACTTTCCCTCACTAAAGCTTTGGGTGCTTCTTTTTCACCACTACGATGACAAAAAAAAAGTTTTATACCAAGAGTGCAAAACAGTTCTTCTTCTCTTGACAGATGCCCCTTCATTCTCGGTAGTTTGCTTTGACGGATACAGTTTTCCTGCAATCCACATTACTGCTTATTTCTCAGGAAAGGTGTCTATTACTTCGTTCATCTGCTCAAGAGGAACAATAATTGCTTCAGGAATAGAAATATAGGGTTTGATGCAAAGCGTGGATGACATTTTCAAAAAGATAAATTATTTAGTCGAAAGAACAGTAAAAAGAAACAGTAAAATAGAATTCTCGATTTCTTTGAATTGATTTTTTTTTCAGGGCAGTGACTTTGTCGGCTAAACTTTTAAAAATTAAAACCCCTCTTAAAGTGCGAGGGTATAAGGGGATGCCAAAACCGACACCTTTTTTGGATGACGCTGGCTATCGTACAGCTGGCAACGGGACGTTAATACTTCATGAAACATTCAAGCAATCTTTGTGAATATGGTAAAATATCGAGGAAGCTCGCCTATCCTTTCACGACCCACCCCCTCCATGTAGCAAATACATGTAGATGTTGAAGGGAAAGTGAAGGAAATGATAATTTATTTTTAAATCCCGTTTTATTTGAATTTGTGTACCCCTGCAGCAATTTACTTAATTTCACATATGTAACTGATCTTTCTTCAGTGTTCGCACAAAATAAACAACGACAAACTATAACAGTAACAATATCAACTTCAGTTTGTAATGGCAGTGGCTATAATCACAGGAGCTAATGCGGGCGTGGGTTATGGAATTGTTCAGCACTTGTTACAAAAGGATGAGAATATGACCATTGTAATGGCTTGCAGAAATTTGTCCCGCGCCAATCACGCCAAATGCCTTTTATTAAAGGATTTTCCTACTGCCAAGATTAACGTTGAAATCGTAGATATTGGTAATGTTGCTTCAGTTTTCAAGTTTTGTGAAAATATCAAGAAAAGGTATATGCCAACATAATTGAGATCATGACTGACGATGTGCACCTAACGTTTTACTTCTTTCTTAACGAACGACGCTCAAAGGTACCAACGAATCAATTACTTGTTTTGTAATGCTGGCATTCTTAGTTCCTTGGGAATTAACTGGAAACGTACTTTCATCTTGTTTTTGACGGATCCTGTTCGTTTGCTTGAACGAGCAGACTCCACAATTCAAGCTGTTGGGGAAATCAACAATGATGGTATGGGCAAGGTTTTCGCAGCCAATGTTTTTGGTCATTATGTCATGGTAAAGCATTACCAGGGGGAAAAAAGCAATCTCTCATATATATGTAGAGGATTTTACAAGGTGCAAAGAGTAGATTTTAAACGTGTATGATTTTATCCCTTTCTAGATGCGATCTTTTGAGACTTTATTGGCTAATTCTAAGGATGGACGGGTGATATGGACGAGTTCCCTTACAGCGGATCAATCATCCTTTGATATCGATGACTGGCAAGGAATCAAGAGGTACTAAAATACGAGCAAATGGATAGATACTAATTGACCTTTGTCTATTTAGTCTAGCACCTTACGAATCATCGAAATGGGCTTGTGATTTGATATCAGTTGCGTGTCATGAACGTTTCCATAAAGAAAACCTACCAATTTCTTCGTTCACAACCTCACCTGGTGTTGTAGCAAGTAATATTGTTGGTATACCGTACTGGATCACTCAATTACGGAAAATTTTACATTATCTGGTAAAGTTGAAATGTTCTAGAGAAAGAAGACAAAGTGGATCATTTGACGATTTCTGGGTTCTGTTTAGATGCGCTTTATTGGTGTTACGTCTCAAAACATCACAGCCTATCGTGGCGCTATGGCAGATGTATTTGTTGCTTTGACACCTGTCTCATCGTTGAAGGCAACATGGCGTTATCTAGCTTTAACTGACAGATGGGGAACATCCTTTGTCGAAGAGTACCCTATTGATGTAGATATGAATATTGCCCAAGAGCTGACCAAAAAATGTGAACTTGCATACCAAGCTTACAGAACCACACTATCTTGACTTACTACCTTTTTCTATTGGTTTATGTCTGCTTGATTCGTTTAATTCTCTCTACATGATCAGTCGGCCATTCTTACTAGATTCGTTTTCATCGTATTAATATCTGAGACCTTTACACATGATATTTTAATAAATATAACAAAAAAAAATGCGCTTTTTTTGCGCGCGAGGCACTTTATAATCATAGTTTATACCTTGTCTATCATGAGAGTTAGGCATAAATCCCTCTGGATTTACAAAAACCCGCATTCCTTTTATGGTAATTGCCTTTTGGATGGGGGGCAACGAGCTTGAGATATTTTTTCCGTCGCTTGATATAAAAATGCATCTTCCGCTTACCCCTTTCAATCCCAAAAGTATTTTTTACCCCTTTTCTTCGTATGATTGTCATCGATAATGTGAAATACGCATGTACAGGTCAGTAAGGAGCTTTTGATGATCTTTGTAAATGTCAAATTTAACTCTTTGCTATAACATGTATGAATAATTATACCTTCAATGACAAAAAAAAAAAAGCATGCATCAAGGTTAGTACGAGTAACTTACATAGAGTCATATATGGGCTTTTTAAATAAATAAAAAAACTCACTGACTTGTTTATGAACGAAGGGTCACCGATCCTCTCAATGTAGTCACACAGATCGACCTCTTTCAGCGATCCGAAGAAAAGGGCGGCCTATAAGTCAATGTGAACGATGCCGAGAACAACGGAAAAAATATCGCATCCATCAAAGATGTTCGTGCCTGAAAAGGTTTCCCACTTCAAAAGGTAAAAATGCCAAAAAAAATATACTGTACTCATTACTTTCAAAATTGTAGGAATCACTAAATTTAGTATCATGGCTATCGACTCCTTAATCGTATAAGGTCATTTCTCACCTTATCCCTATATCTTTTTGTTAATAACAATAGACGTGATTCCCCTTTCGGTACTGATTACAGTTACTCATTCTTTTCACATATAGTCATCAAGTGTAAAAAAAGACCTACCACCAATACTCTCCCTTCTCTCTTTATATTTACATACTTCCATAGCTCAAACATTATCTCTTATAAATAATCATACATTTATCTTAAATCTCGAACGACACTTTGCCGAGGGGTTATTTTAAATCGTTGCTTGAATTGTCGGGAACGAAATACAAATGTAGACTTGCCACAGTACACACGCATAATTTTTTTATTTTTTCTCCAATCTAGCTACTTTCTTTCAAATGGTATTCATACTAACAAAACTAATTTTATTGTTCTTCCAAGAAGTAGCAAGAACTACCCCGTTCGTAGTAGAGCGCATAAAGGATAAATGGTCAGCTCTGGTGTTGCTCATAGGTTCGGCTACCATCATATTATTCGATACATCCATCCCACGAACATAACCACTAAAGACATAGAGAAGGTAAGTATTACTAGAAGTTTTGTCCTCGCATTTAACTTCTCTCTTTTGTTTACTTACATCAGTGTGGGCTCCTGACCATCGTTTAAGGTTAAAGGAGATGCCATTGGTTTCACTGAATATAGAGCCACTAAATCACAATATTCATAAGATACGGCCAAACGAGTACCAGTATTAGGATCCAATCCCAATTCCTTGATAACACCTCCAATAACTTCTGACGAGTTTCCATCTGAAGTAGTTACTGATATAGGAGGAGTGGAAAGTAATTTGACATCATATAAGCCCTGTGGTTGGATAAAGAGCATATGAATATCCTCTTTACCAACCATATTATAATAGAGGCTACGATTATCTGGTGACCAACAAGCGGACTACAAAAAAAAAGTTAGAGAAACCCCTCCCTTTATATAATGTTATTTTAATCCTCTTTACCTTGACCCATAAACCGGGAGGATTCTTGATCTCATTGTTGGTCCAATTTTGGGTTTCCCAAAGTCGAGATTTTCCATTCCTATAAAAAAAAGTCGAGTGTTGATATATATATCCAGCACGTAATACTATCATATACATTTTGAACTTACAGACCAGCAACGTATAAGTAGGACCCATCAGGACTCCAACGTAAAAGCACATTTCCCTTCCCGTTTCGTTTGAGTGGAGTGTGATTGAATGTTAAAAGGTCATACATAATTAAAGTGCTGTCGACACCTGAGGCAACAGCCAGAGTCTGGCTACCGAGTGATGGATCCCAAGCGACGGCACTTATATATTGATGACCATGCGTGCTAAAGAAATGCATATAAGCATTAGACATTGTATGATACAATTTTGATGTGGTGGTGGCGGGAATAAAGTCATAGGAATTTGAGGCCGGATCATTATTCAAGAACCATACACATACACCGGTACGACATCCAACGGCCAAAGTGCCGCGACAAAACTTTTTCCAATCCAAACTGGTTATATCTGCCATATATGAATGTTCCAGTATCTGGGTATCCCAAGTATTTTCTGAAAGGTTGTATTCGTATATATAAACACGATGATCTTCATGAGCCACAGCTAACATCTCACGATGAGGATGCCACGACAATGTTCGTAAGGAAGGTGCATTGTCGCTAAACAAGTGGTGATCTGTGGGTAAAAGATTTTGTTGTTGTTGTTGTCGAGTAAAAATGAGATTGGCACAATGATTTGACAAGGTTTGAAGTAATGAGAATAGCCTACTATGGATAAAGATGCATACCGCAAACAAGAACATGAAAAAATTGGTCAGTTTCGTGAGCTTTGGTTTCCCTCCCTCACTCCCTCATATATATATATATATATATATATATAAACTTACTTGTCGTTACTGATGCCTAGTCTATTAGGCACAAACAAATTAATAGTGTTAAATACCGTTTTTCCTTCGTGTCATTTCTTTCTTGTTATTACCGAGACTGAAGAAATGGTAAAAATGCAGAGGCAGCACTTTTTAAAAAACCTTCAACGACAGTATCTACATGGTCTGGGTTATGATGATCACAAGATTTGGTTGTGATAGATGGATATAATTGAACCTATTCAAGTTTATGAGAAAAGTAAATAAATATTGATTGCCTCTTTGGTGCGTTAATCTCTTCTTCTGACTAAAGTAATGTTTTTACTTGTTGTTCTTGTAATACGGTGGTGAAGGCAGAATCTTCCGCGTTAGTGGCGTAGACTACAAATACAAATTATTTTGAGTCAAGCACCTTCAAAATTTTGTAGTACGAGTGATGATGTATTACCGACACGTCCACGTATATCAGCAATGGTTCCTTGGGAGGTGTTTGGTGCATAAGGAGTTTGAGACATTTTTTTACAAAAAAAAAAAAAAAAAAAAAAAAAAAAAAAAAAAAAAAAAAAAAAAAAAAAAAAAAAAAAGAGGAAAGCGATGGAGCCAAGAAAAAAGAAACGTGGCTTGAACTTCACTGTATTGTACAGTCCCCTACCAAAATAAACAGGACACTCCGAAAAATGATTTCCATTTTTGGACTTTTTCTTTTTTGTTTGCATTTTACTCAATATATAGAGAGATAATCGTGCCCCAAATTAAACATGAATAAAGATATGTTTATTACCTTCCAATTGATACAAAAATGAAAAAAATCGGTAAATGAAATCGAAATCTAGCATTGGGCTTTCACCATCAGGTACTTTGACCAAGTGTTTTTTGAACACATTGCTAAGAACTTGAAAATATCATTGAAAGTGTTTCGCTTTATTTGATATAAATACTCTCCAAAGCATTCCTAATGAATTATGCCAGCTATTCATTAGCTGTACCTGTCTGTGCCTTCTTCTAGACGATGATTTTCATCAGGCCCTGAGATTCTCGATTTGGTAAAATCGACCGACTGGACATACTAGTCATTTGTCCACTTCAGATCACATTTTTTCTTCTGGGCTTTTCATGGCTTGCTCCTACAGATACGGGCTTTATTTTTCATTGGAAAGAGCATTTACAAAACTATTCATGAAGTCGAGAAATGGTCTGTATGTCCAGTCGGTCGATTTTACCAAATCGAGAATCTCAGGGCCTGATGAAAATCATCGTCTAGAAGAAGGCACAGACAGGTACAGCTAATGAATAGCTGGCATAATTCATTAGGAATGCTTTGGAGAGTATTTATATCAAATAAAGCGAAACACTTTCAATGATATTTTCAAGTTCTTAGCAATGTGTTCAAAAAACACTTGGTCAAAGTACCTGATGGTGAAAGCCCAATGCTAGATTTCGATTTCATTTACCGATTTTTTTCCTTTTTGTATCAATTGGAAGGCAATAAATATATCTTTATTCGTGTTTAATTTGGGGCACGATTATCTCTCTATATATTGAGTAAAATGCAAAACAAAAAAGAAAAAGTCCAAAAATGGAAATCATTTTTCGGAGTGTCCTGTTTATTTTGGGAGGGACTGTACTACAATAAGTCTGGGTATTTTTTTTAAACGTCGACTCCAAAAATATAAATATTTGTCCATATGAAGTCGGTAATTGCCCTTGCGAATCTACCCTTGCGCGCAGCATTTCCCGGAGTAAGAATCACCATGGTCATATCTGACCACTATATCGATTTGGTATGAAAATTTTATTCTCTCTTTCCTTCTCTTTCTATCTGAGAATCTTCCCTGACTTTTCTTTCACTCACCTGTAGGATAATCGTTCGTGGTTTATTGTAAAAACACCAGAGTATGATATAACAGAAAACATCTTAGCTCAGCACATGCTTTCAATGGACCCATCATGTGTCGAACTCTACCGATATTGCAATCCACATCTTTCTTCAGTGAAATCTTCACCAGTTGGAAATTTATCCAACATGAATGACAATGTTCATAATATGGTGATGGATTATTTCGAAGTTAATTGTAGTGAGTGCTCAAGTTCAGACAATTTGCTTTTAGACTTATAACATCCTACCGTTAGATATTGGTGCATTTGATCTCATTGAAACAGCCATGATATCAAATGAAAAACCCACTACGTAAAGATCTATGCTCCTTGTAATAATAATGATAATAATTCTACTCTTTTGATAGGGCCATCTTACAAACTGTACTGGATCTACTGCTGAAAGAGAGGGACGCAAACAATCAATATCAATTTAAGGAAGATTGGATCTTAATTGAGAAAGCCCATGATTTGCTACTGAACGTATTCAATATGTTTGGAAGTGATTTATTCGCTGGGATATGGGATACATTTGATCAATTCCACCTGGGAGTGCCTAATGAACAAAGGCATCTACAATATTGGAGCATTTCGAACGATTCACCCACCAAAGCCAATAATAATTCTACAAAAGACAGTGGTGGTGAGGATAATGATGATGCTACGCGTACTGAAGAATTTCCTTTTCGTGGATTCAAAGCCTTCAAAGATTTATGGGATTTTGCCGCCCAATGTTTCACTAGAACAACAGATATCCTTCAAGCCAAGGTAATAAATGATCAATCAGTGCATCGATCAACTCACATTTTCCCCTACTAGTCATATAATCATGTATTGGATATTTTAGTGGCTTTGTTGGAAGAAGATTTTCGATCGAAAAAAGGCAAGTTTATAACAAAGAATGAATCAATTCACGAGACATGACGTTTTTCTTTCTTTCTTCAGACAACTCTTCCAGTGTCAAAAAAACTATCTTTTTAAAGACATTACAAAAAAACGTCGAAGGAAAATGGGATCAGTTTGGAAGATACATTGACATTTTACTTCTTCCTTTCCACAACATGAAACCCTCTCTTCCGGACATAATCACTCTACAAAAGGAAATGTCAGGACGGTTACTGAATCTGGTAAAGACCGACCGAAACAAACCAACAAAAAAAAAATAATCTATCTATGATATTCTTAAATTTCCTTCCCCTATAGATAATTGCCATTTCTCAATACGAAGGACTGATTGCCGGTGCCACTTTAGCTGAACAGATATTCAGAAAGTCCATAGACAAAGGCATAAATTGTTTTATCGACCTCCTCGAGGTAAATCTACCTGTGAATTTTCTCCATCCTTTTTACTTTAAGCGATTTTCCTTTCTCTCTCTAGTGCATTTACTTTGATACGTTCATTGTCCAATTATGCCAATATGGTTTCAAAGAAGCTGACTGGTCTACTGTACCAAAGGAGTACCATTATATTAAATGGGAAAATAACATCACATCCGAACAAACTTCAAGTCTTTTCAAAAGATGGGTTGTTGCTTTTACCAAGACCAAACCTGATCGAATCAACTGGGAAAGTATCTACCTTCACTTGTTTTTGATCAAACAATACTATCAAAGTATCTTGAAGATATCAACAATTCGTTTTGACTCTACTTCTCACCAAGGTACATCCCTTGTTATCACGGGTTACGATGATCTTGATGATGTTATTCTATTTGCTCTTCTGGATGATAGCTTCGCTACCAATTGGCGCCGACAAGTTACTTTGTGGGCGAAACAATGTCAAGATCCGTGTTTTGCTTGGGAGCAGCGGATTGATTGTCTTTTAGATACTTTAATTTAGTTCTAATGGGCAGACATGTCACCTAATAAATCGTATTAGACTTTTTTTTTTTTTTTTTTTTTTTTTTTTTTTTTTTTTTTTTTTTTTTTTTTACTATCAGTGGATAGAGATGATCCTTCACAACTTTTGTCGAGGACATAAGGCCGGCGCTTCAAATTTTCATGCATGAAAGACAGACATGGAGGGCGATATGGGGAAATCATGCGATCAGTAAGCAAATGAAGGGGGAGAGGTAATATGCTGAATACAGAATTAAAGCACGTGTATGAAGGACGCTCTCTGTATCTCCCTTTTTCCTGATTTCTCTCTCTTTTGTCTTTTTGGTGACATGAAGTACAAAAGCACATTTTGGAAGCGGTGGTTTTGTCCATATTCCGCTTTTCATATGTGTGACATTAACTTGTTTCATGACCATTTCTCGGGGCAATCTTTATCATATCGATAAAAAGAAAAAACAACAAATTTTCACTTGAGAATTGACGATCACCTTTGTAACGACACCTGTCACTTTGATACAACAGTGCATGTTTTCAAAAAACAAAGGGGAAGGGTGATGGACGACGGAGTTGTATATATTTAGAAAGTTTGAACATCCGACTGTATGACATGACATTAAAAAAAGATAAACCCTTTCTTGACTTCATGAGCTTCTTTGTGGCACGATGATTCAACTTCCATTCTCGCAATATTAAAAAAAAGTTTTTCAAAGGTAAAAAGGGATAATTGGAGAGACATCTCCTCTTCTCGGCTCTCCTATTAACGTTATTTAAATCACCTTTTTCTTCTTCTTCTTTTCTTTTCTTTTCTTTTCCTCACTTTTCCTCTTTTTCTTCCAACCACCCATTACTTTCCTTACTTAACACCATAGATGATGAAGTTCACTGCTATTACGATTACCACCTTTGCTATTGCTACTGTTGCTCAAGCTGCTGTCACTGTAAGTTATACTGTATACAGAAGAAAAGAAATTTTACAAAAGAAAGAACCTTATAAACTGTATTAGATCGTTACTCCATGGGCCGATACCACCTGGGTAAAAAACGCAAAATGCTGGTGATGCGGAAAGAAAATTACTCACTAGCCTTAATTTGATAGAACTCTGGTGGTCATGGTAACATTACTTGGAAAGCGACAGGTGCTGATTTGACTCAAAAATGTGAAATCCAACTTTTGAATGGAAACAGTACCAATGCAAAGTAATAATTGACAGAAAAAAAAAGGAGTTTATTGGTAAGGAGTCAACTAAAAGCAATTTTTTTCATAATTTTATGTTGTACACAGCTTGGTTGCCTATGTGACTGATCCCAAATTACCTGCTGATTGTTCCTCTGGATCTTTTGATGTAAGTTCCTGAAGGTTAATTTTATGATCAGAATTGCATTTTTTTTTCTGATGTGCTCACTTTTTCTTCTTCTCAGATTTATCCTTTGAATGATTTTGCTGCTGGTAAATACTCTATCCGTATCGGGCAATCTGCTTCTTCCACTTGGGCTTATTCTGGTGTCTTCAACTTTGTTGGTAAAGGTGCTGCCAAACCTCTCCAACTTGCCTGTAAGTTTTCTCTCAAGTGAGTGAGCAAATAATCAAATATGCTTAACTATCTTCTATTTCCAGCTGGTGCTGCCCCTGTCGCTTCCAGCTCTGTTACTAATGCCGCTGGTAACACCACCGCTTCTACTGTCACCACCGGCAAAACCAACAGCACCAGCACCTCCACTAGTGCTTCCTCTACCTCTACCAATGGTGCTTCATCCTGTTCTTCTATCAGTATGATCGCTGTTGCTGCTGCTGGTTTGTCAGCCTTGGCCATGGCTTTGTAAAAAAAAACGACTCTCTCTCTCTTCATACTCTACGACTCTTAAACACTCAATCTATGTTTTTGTTCCCTCCCTTTTTTTCTAATCTATTTATTTATTTACTGTTACTACGATAATAAAGTTGATGGACTTGCATAAAACACTCCATCATCTCTACATACATACACAAACGTTGTCTTTTTCCCTGGTAGAGTGTATGTATCGGATAAACAGAAGATCATTGGGTGGAGAAAACAAGTGAAATGTTACACACACTAAATAAAGAAGGAGGGGATTTCTTGTACAAATAAAGTGAAATCAAGGGAAAGTGTTTCGTAATAGTAAAGATGATCTATATGCATTCCTTGCCACGTGGAGCTATGCATTTTATTCCACTTTTGCCCCACAATAGAAAGAAGAAAAAGAAAATCCAAAATTGACCTAAAGGAAGTAGAGCTAGAGCATTTTAGCTCCTGCACCACTGTTTATGCTATACAGTATATATGCCTATTTGTTTTGTTTTTTTTCGGGATCAAAAAGATGGTTTTGCCACATTATAGGAGTCCCCTTAAACTCCTCAACTGTGTATATAAAATACACGCTTCATAACAACAACAATAACAATAACATCTCCTTTTCTTTCTTTCTCCATTTTTTTTTTTCACTTCCCTGCTCTCCTCCTTATAATGACGATAAAGGCCTTGTCTTTATCATTGAAGCATACATTTTCGTCAAAACCATCATCTTCAACCAATAAAAAGCATCAACAGCGGCCTCCTCTGATCATCACTTCAGCCAACAATGAAACGAGCCCACAAGATATCACTCTTTCAAAAAATGGTGGTGTAACCTCAATCAGGACATCGACGCCAATACCCAATAAACCAAGATCCTCAAACGGCACTGCAGCTAATGCTAACACAACAACAACAACAACAACTAAACATACCAATCATGATTTGCTATTGAATGGTATCGGTCCTTATCAATTTATACATACTCTGGGTAATGGGAAATTTAGTAGAGTAATACTAGCAAAACATAGGGAAACAAGACAACTGGTGGCCATCAAGGTGAGTTTACGGCCGGAGTTTGTTTTGAAACTAATCCTTTTTTTTTTTGTACGCAAAAAAGGTCATCGATAAACAAGCTCATGATTACCGAGTAATGTCCCGTCTAGTTCGGGAAATCCACCTGATGGAACTACTAGATCATCCTAATATCGTCAAATTATATGAAACCTTTGAAACGTGTGATTCACTGTTCTTGGTGATGGAATACGTGGCTGGCCAAAATCTAGATGAATATTTACAACAACGTGGTGGGGTGTTATCCGAAACCGAAGCACGTCACTTGTTTCGGCAATTAATTCAAGCCATTCATACATGTCATCGCCATTGGATTGTACATCGTGATTTGAAGACTCCCAACATCTTAATTTCAAAAGATCAACGGCGCAAAGTGATGGGCGATGATGGGAAGGAATTCGAAGTGCCCGTTTTAAAATTGGCAGATTTTGGACTGGGAAATCGGTTTGGACTCCAACGATTACGTACCATCTGTGGGTCTATGTTGTATTATAGTCCTGAAATTATCAGTAATCGCAAATATTATGGTCCTGAAGTCGATTGTTGGTGCCTCGGTATCGCTTTGTTTCGAATGACAGCTGGATTTGAACCGTTTTCGCATGCCCACAGTAAGTTTTTTTTTCCCTTTCATTTAATTATACTTAAACACTTTTTTGTTTGTTCTTTTGTTCTTTTGATCTTTGTTCTTTTGTTTTTTTTTTGTTTTTGAAAAAAAAAAAAAAAAAAAGCGGTTGGGGAATTAAAACGTGATGTTTGTAGTTGTAATTTTCCAATGCCTGCCTCACTTAGTCCAGCACTTCAAACCACGATTCTGAAATGTCTTCAAATAGATCGAAATCGGCGGATGACGGTCCGCCACGCACTACACAATGACCCATGGTTGAATAAGAATGGTGAACTTCCTTGTCCTTTAGAATCACCTACTATTTATGATGATTTGATCCAGACCCAACAGCAACAGCAGTATGGAGATGTAGGAAGTGAATTGACTGCAAAGGATAAAGAAAGAAGGACTCGTAGGCAATTGATGAAATCATTAGAGCAAGAACAACCTCGGGTTAAACGCACACTCATTTATCATCCTATCAATACCTCAACTTACTTCACAACTGTTTCACTCGATTCATCAGCATCAACTCCGACCAAAGTTTCTTCTTCTTCCAACTCTTTGGAAGTCCCTACCGTCATAAATAATGATAACTCAAGTGGTGGACAACTCAATACAAATGCAAAAGTTCATAAATATGATCAACATATTAATAATGTTGAATCTTATCGATCTGAACTCTTACAATTGATTCGACGAAAAACCAACAGAATGGGATTGAAATCTACCGAGAAATGGCATAAAATGTTTACCGTGCGGTCTCAGCAACTACTACATCTCAAATCCACTTTAGCATCATCATCATCATCATCACTATCACAATCCAAGCCCACTCTTGCTTCTTTTTCATCTTCTGCGACAACGACTTCATCGACGACTTCTTCTCCAGCAACAAAGACAAAGGAAAATAACAGTAGGCTATTTTCGTGGGCTCAGATAATGCAACGTTTACAAGATCAAGTCTATTATTTCCGTGTGGATGAACCTTCCTTAGCCACCATAGCTCACCCTGTCATTGTTACGAATACTGGCTCACCTTCCTCATACCTTCCGTCAAGACCTCAAACTGAGCAACAGCAGCAGCAGCATGAAGAATTAATGAGTAGGACTTTGGTATGTCAAGAACCAACACTTCCTTCATTGACTCTGTCAAGTATCACTACATCAGGTTCTATCGACGAGCCCTTGGATTCTTCTTCATCTTGCCAACAAAATCATTATATGAACAGTAATAATTATCAACATCATCAGAAGCTGCAACAGTATCATAAGCAATACCATCATCCGCATCCTCATGTGTCCTCAACAGATACTCAACTTGAAAAGGAATGCATGGAACTACTTAAAAAAACATGTCAATTAATGGGAATCACTTATTATCAAGATGGACCTAAACGATTGGTTTGTGTTTTAACTTTACGAGATTCACCTTCATCAACATCTTCGTCATCACCACCACCACCACAACAACAGCAACAGCAACAACAACAACAGTCTTTACAACGTCGATCAAGTAAAAACTCGACTGCATCAACTCAACGTTCTTCAACTTCGACTTCAACCCAACGTAGTCAAAGTTACGAAGAACTCATTTTGGGTGGTGGTGGGACTTACCCCACCAATGCATCTTCAGGACGATTTCAACTCCCTTTGATTTCTCATTTCACATCATCCATGACAACTTCCTTTTTTCAACGTAGTAACAGTAACAAACACAACACAGTCGAGGAAGAAGAAATAAGGAAACAACAAAAAAAGGATGGCGTGGCGGTTTTTACCATAACTTTGGAAACTTTGGTTGCTCCTTCCCCACCAAAGCAACAACAACAACAGCAACAGCAACTTGGAAGGGTGCTGGCTTTACGGTTTTCAAAGATTCAAGGTTCTTCTACCGTGTTTAAAATGGCAGGCGGTTGGATCACTGGGGTTTTGGAATTCGATGGTAAAGTGGCTTCTTCCCAATAACAATTTTGACTTTTATATTTATTCATCTACTTTTCTTATATATTCTATTCATCTATTATATTATCTTACTTATATAAAATAAACCCTCGTTTCATAGTAATTCAGTTCTGATGAGAATGTAGGGGGGGGGGAATGTGTATTTGTTTATAAAAGATGAAAAACGAGATAACTAGAGACTTTGTGTATTAGTCAAAATTTGATTAGAGCGGAAAAAGGTAAGATTTAAGGTTTGTAGACTAACGTTGAACCGCCGCCCTTCCATTCGACTCACCGCACTTTTTGATTACCTGAAAACGGAACTGGACTCTTACTTTACTCACGACAATATATTTTTAAAGAGCCGCCCTTCCCACTTTTTTTTTTTTTTTTTTTTTTTTTTTTTTTTTTTTTTCTTTTTTCTTTCTCTTCTCAGTAAACTCAATACTGTGTCAATGAATACTGTGGATAATCAAACGCTCTCACTTTTAGGTGAATTACATGAAATTGAAATGGCCTTTGATTTTCACGAACGACAAGTAGACCTTAACGACGAAGGCCAACACCAACACCAGCAACCATTACAACTTCCTCGAATACGGCTACGACATCCTCGCTTGGATATTCAACGATTCACCGGCAGTGAAAGTAAAGAATTCTTTCGATTCACGCATAACGACGTAAGTGTCATCCATGCGTACTTAACTGGTACTAATGAAATGTCTTTATGTTCCTTATTTTATGTAGATTCGTCGTATATGTGTCGCAATAGACCTGCCCGAGACCATTGATGTTGGCACTCCTGGTCGCCCCTTCAAGGTGACTCCTGAATTTGGACTGGCGGTCCTTTTGCGTCGCCTTGCCTTTCCTTCAAGATTGGTGGACATCCGACATTTTTTAACTTGTCAAGCTGCTCGGCAGCATCTCTTATCACGACTGGGATGGTGTCGATGGTATTCCGGAAAATCAAGCACGGGTTGAAGTTCAACACTCATCACATGCGCCCCGAAAACTTGGTCCGTTTTGCGGCCGCATCAGGGCTACTGGTAAGGAGCATAACTATAAAAATTGGACAAAATCACAATATACTAACAAGTCTTTGATTGTAACTAGGCGGTGAAGTCCGTGATGTCGTTGGTTTTATCGACGGCACTATGCAGCCAACGTGCCGCCCTTATCTGCGACAAGATGAACAACGCCTGATGTACAACGGATGGAAAGTAAGTGACAACAAGGTGGTGTATGCTCAATAATGTTACCTCTAACTTACTCTTTAATATGTATTCGACTAGCATTACCATTGCCTGAAGTACCAGGCCATCACGACGCCTGATGGTATCACTGTCAGCATGATGGGACTTCTTCCAGGAACACAACACAATGAACGGATCGCGAACGGCACGGACACCAGGGAACTGCTGGAGCGGTACATCAGTCGGTTTGCCTTGTATGGCGATCCTGCATATGTCCAATCCGCGGAATTGATCCGCCCATTTATCAACAACAGGGATGCCGAAACCGAAGAGGAAAGGAACGAACAAGGTAAGTGGGTTGATAGGTAGCGACAATAGATAATAGTTTATAGTTTATAGGGTATAGTTTAGTTATTATACAATATGAATAAAGGACATGCAATTTTAACACAACCATGTTATACCACCTTTTCACTGTAGGAATCCGACAAGACATCAACAGGGCGATGGCTAGTCAACGTGTGGCTGTTGAATGGGAATTTAGAAATTGGAAAAACTTCCATCTTCTTCAGTCATATCAAGTTTGAGTATGCCATGCGTACATTCAACTCTTTTCCTGGGCTTCTTTTGTGATTGCCACTTTCTTCAAAAACATTCACATCTGCCAGTATGGGTCCCCAGCAACAAGTCGCTTTCGTGTCTCACCGCCTTCTACTGAAGAATATATTGGAAGTGTGCTTAACCAAGGCGACTATGGGATTCCTGGTGTGGAATAAATGTTTATGCAAGAAGTACACTTGAACCCCACTCTTTTTTTTAAAAAAAAATATGATAACAATAATAAAGGAACTTTTTATTAATCAATTGCCTGAATTACTAGGTCTTTGTGGTTGTGGCTGTGTTTGTTGTTTGTGGTGGAGATTGGTTGAGTAGGAGGGGGAGCGGGAAAGTTGTAATGGTGAGGGGGTTGGTAGACGGCGGGGGCAGGCATGCGCTGCATTTGCTGTATCATCATGCTCATCATCATGTTTTGGGATTCCATCGTCTTTTGAAAAAGTTCAACCGTTTGACGATGGTATTCTTGGTTCCGACGAACAATATCCTCCAAAAAGGTGGCTGTCTTTAAGGCATGGTCGTTACCAGTCCTCATGATGGCAACCAGTTCATCGTGATTTCTTTGCCGGTCGGCCGCTTCAGCACGGTGTGCCTCTTCGTTTTGGCGCGCCAAATCACCAATACGCTGGTTGAGACGTGCAGTGGCAGCCCATGGGTTTGACATGGCATATGAGATACGACGAGCTTGGCGGCGATCATTGTCATTTTCTTCTTGTTCTTCTTCTCTTGCTTCTTCTTCTACTGCTCCTTCATCTTCATTTTCTCCTTCATCTTCTTCTTCTGATCCTCCTATTTTTACTTCTTCTTGGGTTTGAGGGCGAGGGAACCTAGGGCGACGGCGACTATGAGGGGGGTGAACATCCGGGAATAGATCACCATTCAATGGTCGACAGTAGGTGGAAGCAGCAACGATGTTTTGCTCCAACTGACGCAGTCTTGCAAGACGTTCAGTCTCGGCCCGGCGCTGCTCGTTCGTGGCTTCCCTATGTGCCTTTTCCTATGATATAAATAAATCATTAGTCTGTGCTATCATACATAGTTCATATAAAACATAAAGATTGCCAGCATTGGTAGATCATGGCATCCAGCAGAGATCGGTCGACGTGGACCCCTGACAACCGGTCGTTAGGACCTTGCTGAAATTGTGGGGCCTTTGAGTCGATTTACGACCTCACCTTCCTTTTGATTGCATCCACTGTCAGAGGTGCCAGGTTCCACGACCGGATTGAATTGACGTGAACGATGACCTGTTCCCAAGCCAAAGTTATTTGGCCATGTGCCACAGCACATGGCCTGTTCTCCAGGTAAGCGGTTATGATCCCAAGCTCCCGATCGTCTGTCCATCCTCCTCTGCGCCTAGCAGCACCGGATTCGGGCACCACAGAAACTGAGGTTGGCGTGGCAACGGGAGAAGATACAGGGGTATCTTGTTGTTGCTCGCGGGAGAAGTTTTCGTTTTCGTTGATAAAAGTAATGTTGTTGGGCATTTGGAATTCAAGATGGGAAGAGAAAAAGAACAAAAAAATTAAGGTGGGGTCCCGTTAGAGAAACTTCATTACAAAAATTCAGTCTCCGATTCATCCCAAAAGAGTTCGCGGATTTTGATCAAAATCCACTTATCAGTCCAATTTTCATGGTTTTCGGACATCTTTTTTGGGTGAGTAATTCAAAGTCCATTTGTTTGAGCGCCGATTTGCATATTCAAGCGCCGCGGTAACACGAAATAAGCTGATTATTATCCGAAAATCAAATTTTGACTAACACGCAAAGTCTCTGTTGGACTCCAACTTGCAGGCACTTCGGTGGCTAAAATAGCCCGTCAATTCAAAACGAGTAGAAAAATCGTTTATGGAATTCTCAAGATCTATGAATCTAATGGCGAGACCGCGAAAGAAGGAAAGGTCCGGACGCCGTCCAAAACTTTTTGAACGTCATACCAGGTATCTTGTGCGTAAAGTTAAAGCGGATAGAAAAAACCAAAATATGAAATCCTCCTCGAATCAGGCTTTGATGTGAGTGAGCGCACATTTAGGCGCGTCATGCATAAAGAAGGGTATCTCTCAAGAATTTATAAGGAAAAGCCTCACCTGAGCGCGACTCACATCTCTCGACGACTTGCTTGGGCGAAAAAACATAAGGACTTTACCCTGGAGCACTGGAGAAAGGTGGTATTCACCGACGAATCCAGTTTCGAAAAGGGAAGAACAGCAGAGTGGAACGTTGCTGGCGTAAAAAGGATGAAGCCAACCGAAAGGAGTGTACAACGGGTACCTTCAAGGGAAACAGGATGTCGAAAATGGTTTGAGGTGGTATCGCCTACAATAGGAAAACAGACATTGCGTTTTTGAGAAGGATAAGGGCAAAAGCCTTTGTTCGGTCAAAGACCTTGTCAAGATTGCCTGCAAAGGTCCGCTGGCGAATTTCCTTGAAGAAGATCACAATGTCTTGTTCATGGAGGATAATGCACCCATTCATAGAAGTCAGGTAGCAAAAAAATGGCGTGAAGATCGGAGGATTATGAATTTGGACTGGCCAGCACAATCGCCTGATTTAAACCCAATCGAAAACATGTGGTACCAGATAAAAGTTGCTGTACAAAAAGAACATCAACCTGGTATGTCTGCTACCAACTTCGAAAATGTCATTCGCACTGCTTGGGAAGCTAATGACATTGAAAAAGTCAATAAGTTAATTGACAGTATGCCCAAGCGAGTCAAAGAGGTAATCCGCCTCAAAGGTGACAGCACCCGGTGGTAACTATACTGCTTTGGTCCCCCTCCTTCAATCATCGGGCTTTATTTATTTATTTTTTAACTGAATAAAATTCAGTAGTATATCTATTGATTGAATGTTTTTTTATTAAGATTGGATATGTTTTCGTCGAGTTATGCGTATTACAATTCATTTCACAAAATAAGAAAAACATCGGAATTTGAAAGTGTTTACTTTTTTTTTGTCCCCCCACTGTACAGTACATCATTTTCCTAATTTTGGGCCCAATAGAATTATGATCTCACATAAAGGGAGTAAAACAAAAAAAAACAAAAAAAACAAAAAAACAAAAAAACACATGATACTACCTTGAAGTATCTAGATCTTCGACTACGACATGGACCCAAGGTCTTCTATTCACACTTGCATCCATGCGACATTTTACAACCGCCATTTTAAAAATCAAAAGCCGGCTTTTAAAAAGTGAACGTCCGACATTTTATTTCACAACCTGCGTTTTTTTCTTTCGGAGTAACCGACCTGATTTTCGCAAACCCCGAATTCTATTTCCGGAACGACTGTACTAAGGAATGACAGGTGGACCAGCCAGTTTAACTATTTGATGGGTATAAACCGGGTGCAATTGACGTTCAATATAGCTTGTAAAAGTACTGTCTTTTGTTCCAAAAAAGTATTGTCCCTGAGCAGCGATAATAGCATCTAACATTGGAATCAAATAATCGTCCAATTGAATATTTTCTTCAACCACATAGACTCGCCTCAAGGCATCAAATACAAAGTTGAAATCCGACAAGTCGAATACACAAGGGAATGTCTTGTATATCTTTTGTAATAATGGGTTTTGTGATGGGTTAGGTGCATCTGTCGCAATATAGATGATTGTACGACTGAATCTAGATATATCAACTCCTCCATCATCATGGCGACGGCAGGATAAACGAGGGTCCAGTGTGAATGGCTGGGTAGCTATATAGTTCGAATGGTCGACGGCCAACGGTAATTCGGACGTGACATTGGTGACTGTACGTAATGTTTTGACTTCATAATCCGTGCGTTCCTTCCGGTCGTCAGCATGAGTGTCGTCCAGTAGAACCAGTTCTTCAAAAGTCAGGTCGGTAAATTGGTTGACTAGCTTGTGATAGATATCATCAATGTTGATCGAGGCTCTAACTTTGAATAAACCGTCTCCTACTCGAAGATGTAAACCTATAAAAGAAGAACCAACCCCTCCCAGTTGATCCACTACTCGTTTCGCCGTATCCACCAAAACCGGGTTCTTGAAAATCAAGTGAGTTCGAATCTGTTTTAACCAAGCGGCATGACTGGCTTGCTGGGCCAATACTCGATGAGTTCCAAATACCGAACCAAAATGTAATAATTTCTGATCCATGGCTTGTAATGTGGCGACATCGTATCGGTGCATGAATTTGGATAATGGGGTTTTGGAACCCATGTGGTCATACACTCGGAATTCATACGGTGACATATCTTTTAAAAAGTGAATGTTTGGATAGTTGTTTTTCTTCGCATTACTACTGCTACTAGCCAAATTAGGAAGAGTGGATTCGAGCCATTGGAGACTGAGATCAGGGCGAAGTATGATTCGGACTTGATCTGTTAAAGGTTTGAGATCATAAAAGAATGTCCAGGGTACTTTGGTCCAGCGATCATAATTGAGACATTCCATTGGATAAGGTGCACCCACAGGGATTTGTGGACAATGAGATAAACCACGTTTGGTTTGCAGTAAGATGCGTTCGTACATTTTATTAAATCGAAGCCAAGGCATAGCAGGATTGCCCAAGTACACATCCGGAATAAGAAGTGTGCGATTCAAGTAGAATGCTAGTAATAGAGCATTCTCAAGCTCGATCCGTTGATTATGGAAACCAGAGTGTGGTAGGTAGGTGATATATTTCTCGTTGGCTGTGGGTGTGTGGAAAGTGAAGGGATCGGGAAACTCTACAGGGATAATGTCGGATGTGGGCGACGACGATGAAGACAATGATGACGATGTTGATTGTGATTGTGATTGCGATGATGATGATGATGATGATGATGTTGATGATGATGATGAAAGCGATGCTGGAAAAGTTGACCTTGAAGTTTGTGATAGTGCCAAGAGTGATGGTAAAGATATTGTAGGAAAAAAGAAGAACAAAAACAAAAATATGATACAAGCTGCTACGAGCATTGAGGTTTTCCTTCGAGGAAGTACGTGGGAGAGCATCCTAAAGAGAGGGGCCTATGGTGGAAGCGAACAAAACAAAAAAGCTGCTGCTTTTTCACTTATTATTATTATTATTATCGCCTCGTGTGAATTTGGGTGACCGCATCAATCTCATCGCGAAGAGGATAAATCCGCGAAAAAAGTGAAAGTCACACGCTGAAATAATGATTCAATTTTTTGTTTTTTTTTTGGTTCCCCCTTTCACTTCACTTCCCTAACTTTTACTCCCCTCTTTTTTCTTCTTCTAAATACTCAATCAACAATGACGAAAACACCTACAAATGACGAAATTAAGTACGGTTTCATTGAACGGTACGTCCCTAGCTATAATGGTGAACCGTTTGTGATGACCTTTGGCAATGAAGATGAATTCACTTACTGGATGGAAAACGAGGTGAAAAATCATGGTGTTTTTATAGGTCGTAAGACATATGTCCCACGTACCAATCAAGGCGCCCCAAAGCAAGTCAAGGAAACAAGATACTACCTTTGTGATCGCCATGAAGCCCCTCGCGAAGCACAACAAAAGCCTGTCGCTGAAGCTGGACCCTCAAAGCGACGTCGAACTGTCAAAAAGGCGTCAAAAGGTGTTGGATGTCCTGCTCAAATTACGAAGAAGCTCTTCAATAATGGCAATATTGAGGTGGCCTACAATTGGATCCATCTCAACCACGATCCCACCGATTTGGATGAAATAGCAACAGAAGGCCTAGATCCAACTATCAAGGCATGGCTTACTAGTAAGGTACAACACAACAAGATGAATTGGTCTTCAATTAGTACACTTCTTCGTTACACTGAAGATGAGATGGATGCTTTAGTAAGTTTCGGAAAAAAACACACCCAGAGACCAACTAATTATTAACTTATTCTTTTTATAATATCCATAGGAAGGTGAAATCGAAGAAAAGGGACGATTTCCGATTGCCATGACTATCAACTATCGGGCAGTCCAAAACTTGGTGCAGTCCATTATTAACAAGCAATCAAGAAAAGATCCCTATGATGGCAAAAGTGTCCGTCTTTGGCTCGACTTCTTATCTGGTGAAAGGGGCTACTCTACTTTATACAAGGTCCATCCTGATGGTGGTCCATTTTTGGTATCGTGGGTCTCTCCTTGGCAGAAAAAGGTACGTAAAACACTGAAGCAATAAAAAGGACTACTAAACTTCATACTGACCACCTCGTTATGTCGAGTTTTTTTTTTTTAACATCATAGATTTTGGAAAATGCTTCGGAATGGTGCATAGATTCGACTCACAAAACGTGTAAGTCATTCATCGACAAAACTGATTGCTACCTTTACACCATTGTTGTTATAAATCGGACGACTAAAAAGGGTGTCCCTGTCTGCTTCTTTATCACCAGTATGGAAGTGATCCCTGTGCTGTCCGAATGGCTTGCTTGGGTGAAATCGAACACTAATGGTTTAAATGTCAAGCGGATTATGATTGATTGCAGTGCGACAGAAATGGCAGCTATTCGTCAAGTATTCAGCACAAACGTCGACATTTTACTTTGCCACTGGCATATCAAACGTGCTTGGGAAGTCCACATTAAACGGGATGTAAGTAAAAAAAAAAAAAAAAAAAAAAAAAAAAAAAAAAAAAAAAAAAAAAAAAAAAAAAAAAAAAAAAAAAAAAAACTGAACAGGGCAATCATACTCACCAAATTTTCGAAATTCAATTCATCCCATAGGTTAAGGTAGCGGCGGCAACCCAACAAACGAGTGGTGTGCAGAACAAGGTCCGTATGCATCTGAACATGATGATGTATTCTGGTACTCCTGAAGAATTCCAGGCCAATTGGGATCGCTTCCAGGAAGAATTCCGTCCATTTGCTAGGTTTGTAGCATACATGAATGATCGATGGCTACCCAAGAAGGACTTGTGGGTGAAGGCATGGCGATTGGTAAGATATTGAAAGCTTTAATTGTTACTGCTTTTTCACCATTTTTTTTCTCCACACTAGGATGCTTCATTCCAAACAAACAATCTAATCGAATCATACCACAACGTTCTGAAGAAGAAATATCTTGGTAAATCGCGCAACCTCCGGGTGGATCGTATTGTCTTTATTTTGGCGACGCAGATGATCAACGACTATCGATGGGCTTCTATGCGGGTAAATTGGGGTGCTGAAACTATCACTTTGAAGGATTTTGAAGAAGACAATCTAAAGAAGGCTGAACAAATCGACAATGAAACCGGACAACAAATGGTACAAAAAATTGACGACTCGGTAAGCTGGTACCTCTTAATCTATGATAAAAAAAAGCCTTACTTTTTTTTGCTGTCTAGACCTTCTCCTGCAAATCCTTTACTGAACAACATATCACATACCAGGTGTCGATCGAAAACAAGACTGTCGCTAGCTGCTCATGCTTGTTTAACAAAGGCATATGTAAACATATGTTTTTGGTGTCATTAATCAAATCATTACCGTATATATTCCGCCATCAGCCATCATCTGCAGTGAACACTTTGACAGCGACTTCAAACAACAGTAACACATCTTCCGACATCTCTTCTTCCGATAACACTCTTGTTTCTGACGAATTTAGGGCATCTCTTCTTTTGGACAACAAGGAAAAGGTCAAACAAATGTCACAACTAATCACTAATGATTTGGCGGCGGCATGTACCACACTTTCCAACAATGCTGATCTCGAATACCTTTTGCATGAACAGCGAATCTTTTTATCAAAACTTGATAGATTGATCCGACCTAATCAAGGCCCAACAAAGCAGAAATAGTATTTAATCGCATACTCACACTTTTTCTTTTATAGTATTCTTTGCTCGTTTTTCGACGGTGGTGGGATTCTTCTCCGTCTTTTTATTGTATCCTTTACCGTTATCATTAGTTATATTACCATTAGTTATAGTGTTTTTAGTTTAGTTTAGCTTACATCAATTATTCTCAAATCAATAAAGTGTTTTTTTAAGTCTTCACCGAAATTTGGCCAAGTCAATTTTTTTTTCATGAAATCTTTGGCGAAATTTTGTA
This sequence comes from Chlamydoabsidia padenii, assembly GCA_025330725.1. Lineage (NCBI taxonomy): Eukaryota > Fungi > Mucoromycota > Mucoromycetes > Mucorales > Cunninghamellaceae > Chlamydoabsidia > Chlamydoabsidia padenii. The sequence continues at coordinate 65,980 of JAIWND010000052.1, read as the reverse complement.
AAGTTAATTGACTTGCTTTGCACTCTACAAAACGTGTGACTTGCGTTTATTTCGCAGATTTATCGGTATTCATCTCATCGATTATATCATCACAAGTGACCTTCCTCCGCCTGCCTTTTTTGGATAGTACATGGCGTAGAAGCCCATTTCTTCTTTTTTATTCTTCATTCTTCTATTAGAACAAGAAACTAAATGAACAACTGGAAACAATTGGTATAAAATAACTGAAAAAAAATAGCATCATTCTTTTCTTCCTTTTCTTCTTCTTCTCACTTGACAGCCTATCCTGTAACATATACATATTATTTAATCATGGTATGTGTGATACTTCGATGAAAAAAATAAAAGCAATCCCTTTCCCGTGGTACTCATTCGATTCTTTTCATAGATGTACCACAATGACAAAGCAGTAGAATTTAACAGATTGAAGCGAAAATTGGATGATATCACTGTAGAGCATAGGTAAAAATTACAAATTGGCTCTTTTCCGTATGAAAAGAAAAAATCACTAATAATATATATATATATTGTCATTTTAGAGTGTTGATAGGTTACCTTAGCATCATTGAAGATGCGGTAATTCAAGAACTAAGACGCTATATGAATCCGAGACGTAATAACAAACGACGACAATACTGCCCATCATCACCAAGATCACATCCATATATCATCAAATCATTGCCAGCAGCAACAGCAACAACAAAAAGAAAAACGAGATATTCATGTTTCTCTATGCCATCATCTATTTCACCACCACCACCTTTATCACCACAAACATCATTATCACCTGCATTATCACCTGCATTATCACCTTTATTAACACCAATGCATGAAAGATTATTTCCATCTCTATCACTTCACTAGTTGTTTTTATTAGCATAATTTATCAATTGAAATAAAAAATTCAATAACCAGTTATTTATCAAAGACTAACTGAGACGAACCAGCGTAAGAGTGAAGATTGATAATCTGTTGAGATGATCCAGTGTCACCACGTCGGCCTTGTTTCACAGTTTTACCAATGACATCAAACTTTAATTTGTGTTGAGGATCTTCAACCGAGGTTTTACTTAATGTAGATTGGATATTAAATAAACCATCATATGTTTGAGCCTATAAAAAAGTAAATAAATGAATGGGTTTGTATGAGTCAAGAGTGAAAATGAAGACTGACCCCCGATACATACTGCGTGCATAGTGATTGATCCCAAATTGGAAGCAAGTGAGGTCGATTTAATATGTGGTGACAGGCTAGTAAGATGAATAGCACTATTTTCAGTTCGAATAGTAAGATTACCAACCGCCGAAATGAAATCATCATCATCATCGTCGATCGTCGCTTCAATTTGTCCATTGACGGATTGTAAAAGACAAGAATGACGAGGCAAGAGTCTGGCTACGGCTAATTTACTATTAACTGTGGCCAAATCAATCCTATCCGCTTGCATGATGGTACCACTGACAATACTACCATTTGCGGTCTTGACTTTGATTAATCGATTCGCGCTGATTGGTTGGTCAAGTTGTAGCATATATTCTACACTCAACTCGATCGTATCCGAGGCTTCCAATCGGGGCAATACTAGGGGTTTATCACCTTTGGTTTGAATCCGCATGCTTCGTCCCCTCCAAAAATTAAAAGGCAATGTCAATGATCCGGTGGTGATGATCAGTTCGATATCTTGTATCATCTCGTCAGGATCCTGGCTGATCATATTTATCGACATATCGCCTACTTGTATTACAAGTTTGCCTTGTTGTCGATCATGGCGGCTTATATGCAGGACACAAACAATTGGTTCATTGTTACTATCAATCACCACTTTTAACGACATATTGTCTGCTGGTTGAATAAATGTTGTCTCCAGTGTATCATTGATATCGATCGGTTTGTGGTTTGTTAAAGTGAAGGAAAGCCAAGACACAGGATCCTCGGTGGAAACTATGTGAATTTCACCCGAATGGGTCGAAAAGTCCATTTGTAAGCTGGTCAGCTCGGATTTCGGCAAGGAACCAAGATTATCCCCAGTATACTCCATATAAGAAGGACTGAGTGGGTAGGGACTGGTCATCATCACTTTTGATCGTATTGTTTTCTTTCCAGGCAGACGTGGGGTTGATATGTCGCCATTCTCACCATCACTATTGCTGTTGTTGACTGAAATAAGAAGAATATAGAGGATAAGGACAATGATAATCAGATACAAAGTCCACTTGGCACGCCAGTTCTTCCTCCAGCTTGATAACATCTTTTCGAGTTTTGTCGGTGAGCAAGTTGTAAGTGGAGTTGATGAAAGAGGTGAATGCTGCTGCTCAGACAAGTTGTTAGATAAAGGAGCATTGGTATAATCATCAACGTCAGGAGCTTGGCGTACAGGCGGTGACACTGCACCATAACTGTTGTGTATAGGATAACCGGGATTGAAAGGAAAAGATGTTGAGGATGAAGACACCATTGCTTCGTCGTCGTCATGGTTATCGAGCAAGGTAGCAGGTGGAGCTGTTGGAGTTCGTTCATGATATCCTCCTCCATTATACCCTGAGTAAATACTACTATTGCTATGCTCTGAGTACGGTGGAGGTGGTGGATCTTGGTTCATAGGATTGTTATCAGGCGAAGGCTCTTTTATGAAAAAAGTGAGTCAAAGTACTATATATAACGTTCTTCTTTTTTCCATTAAAGAAACCTACTTTTATCTCCTTTCCCATAGAGTACCTTTGAAGGTAGCATTGCTATCAAGTGAAAAGGAAGTCCTCTTTTTGCGTGCCAAGGAAAAAGGGAAAGTTGACTCGGTATATGAAGGCGGATCTTTAACTTTAATGGCACCAAGGAAGGATGCCAGACTGGGCAATCATTCACCTCAGCCTCAATGCATTGGCAGAGAAGTATGACGTTCAGTTTTCCAATTTTAAACTGTCTACGGGCGAACTCATCAGCATCTCACTTTTCAAGAAAGGAACTTGGCCGACGTCAGCTCAAATGAAAAAAAGAGGGTCAAGTTGAATAGAGTTGACCAACTTACAATTAGGTAAGGCAGAAAACAGTGGGTTGATTGGCCAACAAAGAATAAGTTTATTAGATTATTGTATGGCTTTTAAAAATGGCACATAGGTATAGGAAATGTAAATGTATTTAATGAGAAGGAATGATTAAAAAGAGAAAAGCATGGTGATTAAAGAAATACACTTTTAAGGCATAAAAGTAAAACAAAGCTGACTATAACATAAGAAATTCTTCCAGAGAATTGATTTGAGAGTTGACAATAAAGTTTAGTGGTGTGGAAGGAGTAAAATCAACTGGGTTAAAAAAGAATGAGTTGTATTCCAAAGACGAGAGCAGTAAAAAATCGTTGAGTGACTGAATCATCGCTGTAGGATCAAACCATTGTTGCTGCTTCTGTTGCACTGTGATAGTGTCATCCATAAAAGGAAAGAGATCGAAGTCGTTATTATCAAAATTAAAAGTGGAAGAAGTAGTAGGGAAACCCATATCGGGCGAATCAAAAGTGCTGCTAGAGCCAAAGGATGATGATGACGATGTTGTAGTGAAACAGCAGTCAAAGTCAGAAAAAGGTGAAATTTGCTGCTGCTGCTGTTGTTGTTGTTGTTGTTGTTGTTGAGTAAGGGGTTCTTCGAGCCATCGTTTAATTTTAAGTTCCGCCTCTTTGGCTTTACGTTGACGAGTGGCCAGATCTTCTCTTCGACAATACTGTCTGACTTTACGCTCAGACCTTTTGATAGGCTTATATTTATAGTGGGGGTACCTATAAATAATAATAAAAAAGAGGGGGTCAATATAATCATCTTGATGACAAAGGAGAGAGCGAAACTTACATTTGTTCGTGATCTGCCTTGGCTTTGGCTGCTTTGACTCGATAGGGTTCTTTTTCAACATCAGACATTTCTTTCCACCATTTAGCAATTACTTTGGAAATGTCACGATGATTTAGTTTTGGAGTTTTGTTTTGAATCTCAGGGTATTTTTCTAATCGGAAGGCCATGAAACAATTGATAGGTCGAGTGATCTTGTTGTTTTTAATCTTGTTGCTATTATTCATCATAGTGTATATGTATATAATATTGAGTAAAAAGGGTATAAAGCAAAGAAAAAAGTAAGAAAAAGGGATGCCTTTTTATATGCCTTTTTTTGATCAGTTTGTTTTCCTACTCTAGAATGAATTACCGTGCATTGGCGTGTGTATAAACGGGAGGGAAGGGGTGTCAAAAGGAAAAAAAAAAAAGCAGCTATTAGAGTATGATCGGCTATCCAATCACATCACACAATCCTGCAAAACCGAAATACAATTCTTTTCCTAGTTTGGTCAATCTCCGCTAACCATAGTCTTGGGTCCAACCCTTAAAAAACTTTACTTGCTCACATACCACTGCTTTTGATACTGATTGCTAATTATTGTCCATTCAAGGAATGGTAGCACATAGGAAAACGGTAAGACCAAGGTAAGAAATATACCCATTGGGAGGGGGAAAGAGAGAGATGATATGGAAAGGCGATCTTTTTCTTTGATGTATGTGTCTAAAACTTGAACAAATGTATACGCACACATACAGTTGACTTTGTGATATGATAGGTTTGATGGTTATCATGTACATATGTAAACCAGTAGGTTACGCATATGTAAATAAGAGTACACTGATAAAAACATACGACTCAGGGGGTAAATGCCCAACTTCTTTATTCGAACGACTCGGTGACTTGCCTTTTTTGTAATCCCTACTATGTAAAAGTAAACTTGCAGAAAAAAGGAGTAATGTTTACCAGAACTCTTTATTCTCTTGTTATTGTATGTCTATGCAAACTAAAAAAGACCACTTACCAGGATTACTTTTCAATAAAATTCGGTGACATTCCTTTTTAGGAAGGGGAATGTTGCGCGTAAGGGTAATATATATATATATATATATATATATTGGTAAGAGCTAACTTGACATATAATAGTCACTTCATACTCATCGCTATATACATTATGATTCACTTTAGAACAAGCCAGCTCTTCCACAGATCAACATTCCGTCAAGAAAGAAACCTGAACAAGTTTTGGCCTTGGAAAGGACCTCTGTTGTATTGGAGCTATCATAAAAAGTATGGTTCAGTTAATCCTGGTTGGTACCGATATTAATTGATTGGTAATATACCGTGAACCTGATACCTCTCATACTCCAATTACATGGTGGCATCTATACTTTTTATCTTTTTTATTCTAGCGTAGTATTGTATATATATATATCCAAATTATCTGTTTGATTGAGCTCGCCCATTCATTTAGCATCAAATCAGATTATAACCTGGCTTGAAGCCGATAAAAAAAGAAGACATTTATACTATGTATGTAAAATCTTGTCAGCATTATTTGGTAGTAATAATCAATCATTATAGGATTTTATTGTTTGACGAATGTTGTAGTGGTGGTTTATGTAAATAAAGACTGTATGAATACTGAGTCAAAGGTGTGGGTCAAGTTTATTAGATAAAACTGAGAGAGAGAAGAAAACAGTAATACAAAAACTACTCCCTGGATATAACAACAGGACTGCAGGCAGAGGGACTGCTTTAGAATAATTTTATCCGAGCTGAATATTCCAGCATGTAGCACAATTGTTACTAAATGCCTGTTAGAATACAAAGAACTCTTCATAAAGTTTTACAAATGAACTGGAATTTTCCGGGTGACATGAGGTCTTTTCAAGAAATCCTATTCTTCGATGGTTGACTGCGAGACGAAGTTACAGCTGTCCTGCAGCAATACACCCCTTAAAATTTGCGCCTCTTCAAGAAATACATGTTAGTAAGTACTATAATATTTATAAGAGTACAAACAAATCTTGAAACGGAATAATTGTTTGGCATTCTCATATATGGATTTCATTGTTTTGTTGTCGTTTGTAGGAAATTTGATAATTTTTCCAAAGGGATTCGTCATGTAGCAACCAGGTGCTGCGAGTCGTAGCTCTGTAAATTTGACTTTGCCGCTTCAAAATTCAAATTCTGATCCTTCACTTGCTGATTCAGGATTGTCTTTGCCTCTGTGAGGATTTTACTCCCATCAGATGTCATGAGACGTGGGCTATTGGTGTGTTTCTTGAACTCGATATTTGAAGTATCATGGTACTTTCCTCGCACCGACAAACAAAGTTGAAGGTCTACCTTGAATGTATCATTTGTTATATCACCCAAGCAAGTTTAACAATGCTATTTTCAAAAAAAAAAAAAAAAAAAAAAAAAAACTTTCGAGGATATTTGACCAAATCTTGTTAATGATGGACCACTCGGATAAGCTTCTCCAGTTTTCAATGTCGTCGTTCTTGTGAGTCAGGAAATCATATTCATAGAAAGTGCATTGAGTGGAAAAAAAAAAAAAAATTCATATAATTATACTAGTTTAATTAATTAATTAATTAAATAAATAAAAGTAACAATTCAATGTAAGATGTTGAAAAGTGGTTGAAAGAAATGATTAAAAGCAATCATACATAGGAAAAGTAATCAAACAGTCAGTTAGTTCTGTGATCAGCCCCTTTTGTCTATGGGAATGATAAAACTTACTACCGAAGTGCAGTATGGGTGGGGAAGCGGTTACCCCCCCGGAAAAATTTTCAACATAATGAAAGTGTGGACTGGGTATAGAGAGAGTGGATTCATACCAAGTGGCCAGCATTACTACATGAATTGTTTGATTGGTTAACCGTTGCAGTCTGGCTGAAAGAAGACATAAAGGATGAAGGAAAAAAAAAAGGTGAAGAAAATAGACCCTTCTTATAGGATACATGAAGGGCTAGGAAAATGATAGCGTGTGAAAATTGGTGGTGAACCAATCATTAGGGGCAGATAAAATTTTAACATAAAATTCTGTGCAATTTTTTGGGAACTTGAACGCCCCTATTCAACAATGGATAAGATAGGAGGTGGTCAGTGCTGGGGAAATCGTACGATTTTAAGGATTATGTCTAGATGTAGCCAATCAAATCAAAAAATAATAATAAGTGATACAAAAAGATGGGTCTTTATTAGACGTCAAATGGTTATGGTATATAGGTTAAAAGCCAAGCACCAAGTCTCTTGTGTCAATCTGTCCGAACTTGCGATGACTTTTACCTGTCATGAAACCCACTTCGTATTCAAACCTCGCTTTACCATCACGGTGGGAAATTTATCGCCGTAGGTTCGGAGATTTCAGCGTACATACGGTTTTTATTCCATTCTTACGGTTTATGCACCGTAGATGCGGATAAAGGTCGTACATATGGTAAGTCACCGTATGTACGTGATTGAGAAACCCCGTATGTACGGCGAATATTCCGTAAGAGCAAACTCCTTGTTTTTACGGTGAATGTCCCGTAAGAGCGTGGAAAATCTGTGTGAAAAAAAATAAATAAATAAAATTTTTAAAGTGCAATCGGCTTTTTTAGTTCTAACTTTTCTACTCTACTTTAAATCAACAATTGACAAACTCTCACCAACAACAGCAACTGATCGACTTAGCTAACACTCGAGCAATTTCAACAGATTACTGAACCAATACAATAACTCAAACTTAGCAACAACTTGGACCGTTAGTAAGTATAACATTACTGAATATACAGATTGTAATCATTGCGTTGTTTTTATTTATTTTACAGCTTTGATGAGGTGTACTGAAGGACTGGGGACGAAAGTGGCGAAGTTACCGTAAGCTTACAACTAACACTTTATAGCACGCTATTAAACTAATATTGCTTTCCTTTTGATAGAATCTATCTCCTTCTGGCTGGGTAATACTGGTAATACTAAAACAAAGACACTTGAATATATTACTGTTTAGTTTGAGAACGTACTATCTACTTTATTTTAATAGGGTAAGCGTGCCCGACTAGAAAGTAGACCCTTACATCTAGATGCAGGTGCTAAATTGGTAATATGACAGATATGTCCGTTGTAGTGATAGCAATAAATAGTAATAGTATAGAATGATTATATATTAATAAAACATACATTAACTATTATTACTGACCAAATGGTGGAGTGGGGGCAGACAAATGGAATGCGGGTAAGCAAATGGATATTGGACGGTTGCATATGTACACATCATTCAAAGTATATACGTCAAATAACTGATCAAACGGAGATGAATTCACGGTGACTTTTCACCGTTGCCCTAACGGAGTTTTTGTCAGGTAAAATCCGTGTATATTTAGTTAATTTTATTATCTTTTCCGTGGATTCAGAAAGTCAATTCGTACAACCATCCTTGCCTTTGTAAACATTTGATTTCATCTCCTTTTTATTGTTTAAAAGATATTGTCATAAAATAATGATAAGAGTAAATGCATAAAGGGGAGTGAGTAATTTTGTCTAATGGGTGGTTAAAAAAAGAGGCTACTAAAGATCTATTGTTTTCCAGCGGGCACTTCAGCCTTGACCACATTAGCAGCATTACGTAAAACCAGAGTCAATTTACCATCCATTTCGACAGTGACTTGGACTTCGACCTTGGTAGTTTTGGAGGCGACAGGCAAGACAGCTTCGGCCAAGAGAGCAGCAGGCTTTGTGAGCACGGTGGTGATGATTTCAGGTTCTTCTTCATAAGGTTCTTCACCTTCTTCAACAGGTACAGGTTCGACAGGAATTTCCTTCTTTTCAATCACATGATCACCTTCGTGAAGAGCCACATACACATGAGATTGTTCGGCGGCAGGACCAAAAGTAAAGGAGCGACGAGCAGGTAAAGCAGTACCCTTGGGAATCAAAGGCACAAATGCACCGGAAGCATTCAACAGACCAATGGCTTTTTGAGTAGAGGGAGCCAAGGTGACAACAGGATGTACGGCGGCATCGATTTCTTCAACATCGAAACCAGCAATTAAAGAGGCTTGAATGGCACAACCACGAGCAACCACTTCGTCAGCTTCCAAATCAGTATGGAGATGAGTATCAGGGGTGAAGAGTTCACGGAGCTTGACGGCAAACTTTGGAATACGAGCAGTACCACCGGCCAAGACGACTTCGTCGATTTCGGAAGCATCCAAATCAGCCTTGACAAGGACTTGACGGACGACATCTTGTATTTTGGCAAAAATAGAGTTGGACAAGATTTCAAAACGCATGCGATTGATGGTGCCATGGAAATCAAGACCATCAGCCAAAGATTCAACAAAGCAAGGAGCAGAGCTGGCACTGGAAAGCATCTTCTTGGTGACTTCGACGGCACCTCGGAGCTTGGCAAGGGCCTTGGCATTGTTAGCAAGATCCACCTTTGTCTTCTTCTTGAATTCGGCACTAAAGTGCTTGATCAACATGTCATCAAAGGAGACACCACCGAGCTTGGTATCGTGAGCAGTGGCCAGGATGCTATAAATACCTGAGCGCACGGTCATCACGGTCACGTCAAAGGAGTGGCCACCCAAATCACAGATCACGACCGTCTTATCTTGATCATTAGACTTTTGTCCTAACCCGTAAGCAAGAGCAGCAGCAGTAGATTCTTGAACCAATTGCAATACTTTAATTCCAGCATCAGCAGCAGCTTGCTTGAATTCTTCACGTTGTTTTTCAGAGAAGTAGGAGGGCACGGCCATCACAGCACCGTCGATCTTGTTACCAAAGAATCCTTCAGCAGAGTCCCGGATATGGCGTAAAAACTTGGCAGAGATTTCGTGGCTTGAAAGGATCTTGGAGGATTCGCCAAATGTGATTTCATAACCAGGAGCACCAGCCTTATCTACCACAGGAGCAGCAGAACCAGCCAAATCTTCGGATTCAGCAAAACTACAAGTAGTAGAGTATCACATTAGATTTCTCTTCCCTTATGTAATAATCCCCCAATCCTATGTATATCTTACGTCTTTCCAAGAGTAGCGCGGAAGTTGGCAACTGTAGTCTTGGGGTGGCGAGCAATTTCAGACTTGGCTTGAGAACCGACAACCTAAAGGCGAAATAAGAAATATGAGTTCATTCTGTTTCTTTCTTTCTTCGCTCGACATACTTCTTCTTCACCATGGAAGGCAAGGACAGAGGCAATTTGACGATCACCTTCTTCATTGGCCAAACAGTCAGCACGACCTTCCTATGAATAGAGTTGAAACAAAAAAAAAAAAATAACGTTACTACACCTGTCAGATCTTCATTTCATACTTTCATCCAATTACCTTGTTAACATAACCAATGGAGGTAGATGAAGTACCAAAGTTAATACCAATGACAGTGTTTGATTCGCTCATAACGAGTGTTGTGTAAGTGAAAGGAAGAGGAGTGACAAAAGTCTGAGAACTGCAAGAAGAAAAAAAAAAAAAAAAAAAAAGAAGAGAGAACGTCACATTTCCACCAATAGCAGTAGGAATTTTCAAGCCAGCTTTTTTTTATATGCTTTTATAGAATTCAAAGCCTTCGTTCCCCTCCACTTAACTTCTCACAAATAACGATAATGGTTACGGTAACAAGTGAAAAGGTGGTGTTGGAAAACAAAACCAGCAATGTCGATATTGGTAGGTATCATAAGAATATGTAATAGTATATATGGGACTATTATTAACAAGTTCTGACTGTATTGTTTCTAGATACCGACGATCTGAAAAAAGTGCTCAAAGATCTCAAAGCCAAAGTAATCGATCTAAAGATCCAGATGCGACCTTTGAAAGAAAAGTAAGTTCAAAAGTCATCCCACTTACTCCAGTATTTTAACCAGTGTCTATCCTAGATTGAAAAATGGACAATTACAAACTCACAAAGGTGTATCTTTTTTGGAAATCAAGTATCAAATCATGTTACAATATATCTTACAGCTTGCCTTTATCATTCATGCCAAGTTATCGGGCAAATCGATCAAAGGACACCTAGCAATAGAATCCATGGTAGAATTACGGATTGTCTTGGAACGTATGAAGCCTATTGAAGTCAAATTAAAATATCAAATCGACAAATTGGTGCGTACTGCAGTGATGGGAACTCAACAACTAGATAGCGATCAGCAAACAGGTAAGAAGAAACGGAAATATGTATATCAGTATCATAAACTTTACTGTTTTTTTCTAGTTAACGATCCATTGGCATTCAAACCCAACCCAATGAATCTAATGAACAAGGATGATGACGATGATGACGATGATGATGAATCGGATGGCGATGGCGAATATAACAATAGCATGGGTAAATCTAGTAGTACTAGCAGCAGTGGTGGTGTTTATCGACCTCCCAAAATGGCTCCTGTCAGCTATGACGAAACTGGCGGAAACAAGAAGAGCAGAGAGGAAAAGAACGAAGAACGTTTACGTGAAAAGGCTTCTCGATCGAGATTGATGCATGATCTGATGACTGAAATGAACGATGCTCCCGAAGAAGTGGATGCTCTGGGTGGTGTGAATGAAGGCACAGGATACGGTGAACGAATGGATCGAAAGTTGGCGGAAAAGAATGATTATGAAGAAAACAATTATGTTCGTCTTCAAGTCACTCGTAAGGAAAAGAAACATCTCCAGGCCAAGAACAAGATGCGATTCGAAAGTGAATTCGATGTAAGTATATATATATTGGATTATTGTCTATTTGGTGTTTAACTCTTGCCCTCTTTTTATTTTAATTGGCAGAACTTGAATGACTTTAGTAACTTGGTGGGAATTCAAGACGTGGACGAAAGGGAAAATGAACGGTTTAGAAATGTGTTGAACCGAAAATCACAGCATGGTGGTGGTGAAAAACGTGGTCAAAAGCGATCTGGTAAATATCATGGTGTGGTCGATGGTGATGGTCCTTCAAGAAACAAATTCCAAAGAAACGTAGGCTATGCGAAGAAACGTCAAGGAAACTGAACCCTACCTCAAGATCAGATCTGATTTAGAAAAGACTGTAGCATTTTATAATCATTTAGCTTACATAAATAAAATATAAACATATCATATATGGCAACTAAATTATTTGGGTTGTTGGCGCACAGTGTGTCTCGCCCAATCTTGATCGGCTTGTTGCATATTATGTATCAAGCTTGAGATTGAGACAATGTGAAATATTTTTTAAACCAGAGATTTCTTTTTGTAGACTCGAATTATTATTTTTTAAACAGCATGGTCCTTCAAGTTTAGACTAAAAAATACTTTTTGTAGAAAAGGAAAGTTTTATTCGAGATTTGATAAATAGACTTTTTCTAGATTAAGTACATCAACTACAAACCTATTGCTAAAGTATCTCTAACAAAAGAAGGAGGTACAGATGAGATGGACAGTGATGACTTTGCCATTCATCACTGTGAAATCACTACACTGGCTGACTTCTGTAATGTTCTTTTTGTCTACAATTGTCGAACAGAAACATCCAGCTCGTGAATGTATTCAGGACATTATCCTACGAAACCGAAGAGAAAAGTGTAACACAACCTTTGTGACGAATTAGGAAAAGATCGCCACACACTTCTAACACTTTTTGATTAATCAACCCACTCAACCATTTACTACAAAACTTACTTCCACTTTACTAAAAGTATGAATAGCTCAAACATATATATTTATCTTAACTACACCTTTTATTATATCCGAATCAGAAAAACTATAAAATAAAAGCACAATTTGAAATAAAGAAAACGTAATCTTCACGGTTGTTATAACTTTGTCCAAATTTGTCGAACAAAGAAATGTGTTCATATTCGTTCAATCATTTGAAAAAATGGAAGATATAAATACACCAAGTTTCTTTCTGTTCAATATATATATATATATATCCTTTTCTCTATCTCTCTTTCTTCTAATCAGCAAGTAACTCTTTGGTGATAGTGTCTTCTCTGCCACGTTGTTGGAGGGTGTTCTTCTGTCTTGGCTCGTACTACTTACTATCAGGCGATCCGTTTGATCCGAGAAAAAAAGAAACAAAAACTCGCACAACAACAAGCTGAAAATGAACAAGATACTGATGGTGAAGATGAAAATGAAAATTAAGGTAAAACTTCCGCCGCTCCTGCTAAACGAAAACGTTAGTTTTGAATATAATCGTTTTATTAGAATTTGTACTGAGATATTGTCGATCTTGTAGGTAAAAAGACTAAAGAAACAAAAGCCATCAAGAAACAGAAGACGTCTGCAAGGGCAACAAGAAAGCAAGCAAATACAAATGTTGGACCATGTAAATCTTGCAAACAACTTGGCCATGGTAGTAGTAGAAGCAAAGACTGTCCAAATCACAATTTTACCCTGGATGAGACGATAAGAAACGCCTTTGATGGTCCTTATGATACTTACACTATTTCTGTTCCTTTGTCCTCATTTCTCAATAATCAAGATCTTTTACCACCGATAGTAGAAAAAGTTACTGCTCTTTCAAGTTTTCTTCGTGAGGTTATTTTCAAGGCTCAGCTTCTGATTAACTTTAATATAATTCAAAACCATTGAGCTATTTCCAATGACATTTGCGATCAAAACTTTTGGTACACCATGTGCCGAATAATATATGGATCAATTACTGTAGACAATGCTCAAACAAGGTGCCCTGGATTTATTGGCCTTCAACATTCCTATGACACGCTTACCTCGACTTACAATATTAATATTTTGGTGCCCTTGAATAATCTGCGTAATTATGATCAAATTGTTTCCACTGCTTGTGTTACTCTTGCTACCTGTTATAACAACTATTATGTGGAAAACTTTGAAAGCATTGTTGCAAACTATTTCATTAACTCCATCAAGAATGAACATCAGGTACATATGATTTGAATTCTCTTAAAAAGGTTGAAACTAATTGTTTTATGATATTATGTAGACTTTGCCTATGGGACGTATCAAGAACCTTGTATTTGATCATATTTTAGACCGAGTCTTTCTGCACAGACAGCCTCTTGAGATTACTGAAGCAATGCTCCCTAACAGTCCTGCTATAATTCCTGAACTCCAACATCAAGTTGCTAGGCTCATTACTTCTATCACGAACAGACTACCTGCAGAGCCTATCACAAAAGTTACCGTTTCTGCAAACCCTATCAGTGTCATGTCTGATTTTAGACATATATTAGAAACTTATGAGACCAATATCAGGCTTTCAGCTGCTCAAGAAGGTGCTGCTCAAGAAGATGATGCTCAAGAAGGTGAAGCTCAGCAAGGTGAAGCTCAAGAAGGTGATGCTCAACTGCGCGCACCTCTACTGCCTGAAGAAGGCGTCCCTGTAGTACCAGCTAGACCTGTTCAACCAAGGTTGTTTTCTCTGTTTCCTAGCCCTAGTCTTAAATGGCACTTCATAAAAATGGATTCTCAAAACGTTCTTTTTTTCTTTCCAGCAGAGAATCGTCCTACCAGAATAGCGGGCGATACAGATATAGCACATACACACAAATTTTTGACCACTACTTCAATTTTGATAAATTGAGAGTTAAAGAGTAAGTGGAAACACAAATTGTTATATTCGAATTATAGACTGATGCATATTATTTTCTTATAGCAATAGAGCTGACAATTAAGGTAATGCAACTCCGGACCGTATGTTCATGAACTCTGTCTACACTAATGGTCATACCTGCCGTGTTCTTTTTGCTCGCAAGGTGGTTATAAATCCTTTGGATGCTGTTGAGCTGACTCTTGATGATTTTACTGAAGAAGAAGTGAACCAAGCGTTTCGGATGTGTACTGTTGACCCTGGAAGAAAAGATACGTTTGTCTCATATCATGGTGGAAATCAAGTCAGAAAGCTCACTACTGCTGAATACTATCATATGTCTGGTGCTCCTAACAGAATGAAGAAAGAAGATGCTCGCAAGATTGAACAAGGCATAAAGCAGCTCGAAACCAATATACCTACGCCTAAGACGATGCTATCAGTTAATTACCTTTTGCACGCTGTATACATGAACACCCATCTTCACACTTTTTTGGCTTCTATGGCTTCCGTACTGCGTCTATTAACTGGGCTAACTATCACGGTCGTCAGGAAGTACTTGATCTTTGTACCAATATTCTCATTGATGGCTCCAAGAAGTACAACCAGAGAGCTAGGCAAAAACGCAAGACAAACAAAAGAAAGCGGAAAAAGATTCGTCCTAGGCGGCGCCCAGGTGTTAAATCTAAAGGAGGAAACCTTCGTACTACTCATACACATCGAAATGTATTCCAAGAAGGAGAAAGAAACAACATGTCTTTGGTGGTTTTCGGTGACGGTCTAAAGAACAAAGAGAGCGTCAGGTTTCGTGGTTTACGTCATGGTGTCTCTTTAGTGATCTACAAGCATCTACACAAAAGGCAAAAGGAGAACCAGGTCTTTGTTCTTGATATCAAAGAATTCCGAACTTCTCGAGTCTGCAACAACTGTCAAAACCATACCAACATGTTTAACTTTGTCCGTCCCGACAGGAAACATATCCACCAGATATTGATCTGCAACGACTGTAATATTTACTGGAACCGCGATGTCATGGCTGCAAAAAACATGTGGACTATTGCTACTTCTATTTTGGCTGGTAATGGTCGTCCTTATGTCCTCACTCGACAATGTCAGTTACAAGAACAGCAAGAACAGCAAGAACAGTAACATGAATAACAACAATAACAAAGTCACTATGACAAAGCGCCACCTCCAATGTGGTTGGCTAAGCCTTGGTGTTCGGACTCAATGATTTTACCTTAAGTATTATATCTAACTTCATTATTCTTTCATTGTACTAAATCATCTCATTTATGACCTGGTACTGTCTCCCATTTATGACCTGGTACTGTCTCCTAAAAACATCAAACTCGTCTCCTTTGTGCTGTGTGAACATCTAATTTATTTTAAATATGTGTAAATTCGTCTCAATTTGAAGTTAATAAACTGTAGACCGGCGATTAAATTGCGATGAGCGAATATGATATCATCGAAAATGAATGGTGACATATATACCGTGAACAATACACAATTATGTGTTTATCGCTCAAGAAGGATGAACATATTGTGTATATATACATGGGACCAGCTTGATGGAAAGTGCTCCTTACGTGGGTTGTTCATTTATCAGATCCCTTCCACTAATTGCCGAAAAACAAAAAATTGAAACCAGAGTCGAAACCCCGCATATGATCTACCGAGCATTTTAGCACGAGAACCCCCCCCCCCCGGAAACCAACGTCTTTTTCCTTTTCCTTTTCCTTTTCCTTTTTTCTTTTTTCTTTTTAATATCTTTCCTTTTTGTTCCTCTTAAAACCAAGTCAAGATGCCGGACGACAATGAAAGACAACCACTTTTGAATGGTAGTAATGGCGACGGGAATGATAATAACCATGGGTTTGGTATTGATGCTGAAAAGTTGACCGAGTTGATGGACCCCAAAAATCCAAGCCTTTTACGTGAATTAGGTGGTGTGGAGGGTGTTTGTAAGAAACTCAAAGTGGATCCTTCTCAAGGTTTACTGGCTGATGAAGACAAAGACCGGTCATCATCCAAAGCTTTTCAAAAACGTCAACAAGTGTTTGGTGCCAACGTTTTACCTGAAGCCTCCAGTAAAACATTTTTGGAACTTTTATGGGCAGCCTACAATGATAAGACCCTTAGTAAGTTAATCAGAAGCAAGAGAGAGAGAGAGAGAGAGAGAGAGAGAGAGAGAAGTTATTGATGTTTTCTTTTTGTGATAAATTTAGTCATGTTGACAGTCGCTTCTATTGTATCCTTGGCCATCGGCATTTGGGAAGATTGGTCTCCTTCTCATAATCCAGATGAACCTCGAGTTGGATGGTAACCAAATTAAGAAAAGACTGAAAACTGAAAAAATAACTGACATCTTTTTTTCTTTCTTTCTGTGTGACACATAGGGTGGAAGGAACGGCGATCCTTTTGGCTGTCCTAGCTGTTATTTTGACCAATGCCATCAATGACTATGAAAAAGAAAAGCAATTCAAAAAACTCAACTCCAAAAAAGAAGATCGAACAGTTAAAGTTCTTCGAAATGGCCGTGAACGAGAAATCAGTGTCTATGACATCCAGGTTGGTGATGTCATGATGTTGGAACCGGGTGATATTTTGGCTGTCGATGGACTATTTTTGCAAGGACATAATGTGGCATGTGATGAATCTTCAGCCACTGGTGAATCTGATACGATGAAAAAGAAACCTTTCCCTACCTCTTCTGAAGAAAATGGTGGTGATGTCGACTGTTTCTTACTCTCTGGTTCTAAAGTATTGGAAGGTGTGGGTCGATGTGTGGTTATTGCTGTCGGAGAACATTCCTTTTTTGGTAAAACGATGATGTCCATGCGCGGTCAAGAAGCCGAAGACACTCCTTTACAAGTCAAATTGGATATTTTGGCTGAACAAATTGCGAAAATGGGATTTGCTGCTGCCCTCTTGATGTTATTGACTCTGTTGATAAAGTACTTTGTCACAGCTGCACTGGGTGATCAATGGCCTTCTGGTGAACAAATTGCTGCTACGGTGATACGAATCATCATTCAGGCCATCACTATTATTGTTGTCGCCGTACCTGAAGGTCTTCCCATGGCAGTGACCATGGCTCTGGCTTTTGCTACTACACAAATGTTGAAAGAAAACAATTTGGTCCGTGTCTTGTCTGCTTGTGAAACTATGGGTAACGCCACCGCTATTTGTTCAGATAAAACTGGCACTCTTACTCAAAATGTCATGTCAGTGGAACAAGGGACACTTCCTGCCTATCAAGAATTTGACAATCAGCAAAAAGGCTCTATCAAACAATGGTCTTCCAAGATTCCTAATAATCAAGTGGCTGATACGATCCTTCAGGGCATTGCCATCAACTCTACTGCGTTTGAAGGCAAAGATGATAACGGACAGACAAACTTTGTTGGCTCCAAGACGGAATGTGCTTTACTAGGTTGGGCCAAGCAATTGGGATCTGATTATGAACAAATTCGCCATGATCTCAAAGTGGAATGTGTTTATCCTTTTGCGTCAAAACGCAAGACCATGTCCACAGTTATTCGTAACAATATCACCAATCAAGGTTATCGTATGTACACTAAAGGGGCGTCTGAAATTGTTTTGAACAGTTGCACACAATTTATTGACAAGGATGGAAAAACACACCGTTTGGACAAGGAAGCTCTCGTCAAATGGCAAGGTATTATCGGTAATTATGCTAATCAAGCTCTGCGTACAATTGCCCTGGCTTACAAGGATGTCAAAACCCTGGATAAAACCAATAAGAAGAAAACAAGTAATGATGGTGGCGACAATGATGATGATGATGAAGAAGAAGAAGAACCTGATTTGGATGATTTGATTTTACTTGGTGTGGTTGGTATTATGGATCCTTTACGTCCGGGTGTGGTTGAATCCGTACAAATTTTTAGACAAGCAGGTGTATTTGTGCGCATGATCACGGGCGACAATATTGACACGGCTAAAGCTATTGCTCGTAAAGCAGGTATTTTGACCAAGGGTGGTCTGGCATTGACTGGACCTGAACTACGCAATATGTCTGTAGAAGAACAAAGAAAGGTGATTCCTCGACTTCAAGTGGTAGCTCGGTCCTCTCCAACTGACAAGACAGTGGTAGTAACTCGATTGCAAGAACAAGACCAAGTGGTGGGAATGACAGGTGATGGTACGAACGATGGGCCCGCTTTAAAAATGGCTGATGTTGGTTTTGCCATGGGTATCACTGGAACCGAAGTAAGCAAGGAAGCATCCGATATCATCCTTATGGATGACAATTTCAATTCGATTCTCAAGGCACTTTTATGGGGACGTGGAGTCAATGATGGTGTACGCAAATTCCTGACTTTCCAATTGACTGTAAACATTGCCGCTGTGGTGCTCTCATTTGTTAGTGCTTTGACTTCCGATTCATCCGAAAGTATCCTCAGCGCCGTACAACTTTTATGGGTTAACTTGATCATGGATACTCTTGCCGCTTTAGCTTTGGCGACCGAACCACCTAGTGATGATCTTTTGCATCGTAAGCCTATTTCCAAGTACGCTCATCTGATCAACTTCCCTATGGCCAAGATGATTGTCGGTCAAGCTATTTTTCAAATTGCCATCAACCTCGCCTTGCTTTATGGTGGCTATGCTTTGTTCCATTTGGATCCTGATCACGATGAAAAGGTTCTTCGTACAATGATTTTCAATGTGTTTGTGTTCCTTCAAATCTTCAACGAATTGAATTGCCGACGTATTGACAAATCCACTTTGAACGTATTTAGCAATATTCATCGCCATTGGATCTTTATTCTTGTCCAAGTACTAGTGATTGGTGGCCAAATCCTGATTGTGACCTTTGGTGGTATTGCATTCAAGACGGTACCGTTATCTTTATCGCAATGGGGTATCACCATCTTGCTTGGTTTGTTGTCCTTACCGGTGGGAACGATCATCCGATTGATGCCTGATTGTTGTGGATGCGAAAGACGATTCAATGAAGAAGCTACTCCATTGGCTAGCTATTCGAGAATGCATTGGGAAGGTGCGATTGGTGATATCCGTAAAGAAGTCCGAGTATTGTCCTTATTGAGACGTGGTCACCAACATCAT
The DNA here is from genome assembly GCA_025330725.1 of Chlamydoabsidia padenii. Taxonomy (NCBI): domain Eukaryota; kingdom Fungi; phylum Mucoromycota; class Mucoromycetes; order Mucorales; family Cunninghamellaceae; genus Chlamydoabsidia; species Chlamydoabsidia padenii. The sequence continues at coordinate 46,542 of JAIWND010000052.1, read as the reverse complement.
CATTCTCGTGATGATAACAAACGTTACCGACGTGCCAACCAACGTTCTTCTTCTTCTGGTCCTAGCTCACGTCAACAAAGTCTTACTTCGGCATCATCTCCTCCAGCTTTGCCTCCACGCAACTCGACCAATTATGGATCTACAAGCAATGGTTCTTCCTCGCCGGACACCGCTGCTGTTGGAAAAGGGGGGAATAGATTCGCCACTTTAATAAATAATGCAAAAGAATATAATCTTGCTGCTGAACAAGCTAACCAACGCCAACAACAAAAATCGTCAAAGAAATAAAACAAAAAACTGAAAAGATTGGCATCCAGTAAATATATCTACATTACATACTGTACAGATTTTTTGGGTCTCCTCTTACCCATTCCACATTAGTTTTTTGCTGTATTTTTATTTAATAAACTAGTAATAAAGTACCTTATTTTCTTTCCTTTCCAACAAAAGGTATTACTACACGCAAGAAGAAGCCCAGAAAGGTTAGAGAGAGAGAGAGAGAGAGAGTGTGTGTGTGTGTGTGCAGAAATGAAAGTCTAGGCAGATCCGAGCAGAATGTCAAATTGTTTGTATGTGGCACCATTTTTTTGCCTAAATCAACTTTCTATCGCCGCATCTTGCTCATCAGGTAGTAAATGACTGTGGCTGATGCAAAAGAACATTCCTTTCTGGCTTTTTGTCCTCACTTCAAAAGATACCTGTATCATATCATCATGAGATTCAAATCTATTCTTCGACATTTGAATCGACTATATACAACATCTACAACCGAAGGCTTGTCAGCTGGCGAGTCACATATTTATAACAAATTACATCAAGCTTTTGAACCCATTCGTCTCCGGGTGTCAGATGTATCAGGTAAAAGTTTAGGTGATAAAGGCAAAGTCGTTCATTTATTAAAAACTTTCCTCTTCTTTTTTTTTAGGTGGCTGTGGATCCATGTATGCAATCGATATTGCCTCGGCTTCTTTTGAAGGTAAAAGCATTGTCAAACAACATCGATTGATCAATGATCTACTAAAAGAAGAAATCAAGAACATGCATGGTTTGCAGGTAATGAAAGTGAGAGAGAGAGAGAGAGAGAGAGAGAGAGAGAAAATGTCCACTAACTAAACCTTTTACTTTGTTCGTTTTCAGCTTAGAACTTCAAGCAAATAGTATATTTACCGTAAATGATTAGCTCCCTTCAATAAATTGCCTGATTGTTGTTGGTTTTTTTTGTCTGATCGTTGTATGCACAGTGATGAAAGGAAGGGGGGCGATCCTTCGCTCCACCCTTCACTCGAGTGAGAAGCTACTTTTTTTGGGGGGGGGGTGGATCCTGCGCGTTGCATTCTTCCTTCAGTCTTGACAACATTAGCACCATCACGTAAAACCAAAGTCATTTTACAAAATGATTTCAGGTTCTTCTTCATAAGGTTCTTCACCTTCTTCAACAGGGAAAGATTCGACGGGATTTCCTTCTTTTCTATCAGATGATCACCTTCATGAAGAGCCACATACATGGAAGATTGATCGGCGACAGGTAAAAGCAGCAACCTTGGAGGTCAAAGGCACAAAGGCACCGGAAGCATTCGACAGACCGTCGGCCAAAGACTCGACAAAGCAAGGAGAAGAACTCGCACTGGAAAGCATCTTCTTGGTGATATTGACGGCACCTCGGAGCTTGGCAAGGACCTTAGTATTGGTGGTAAATGCGACAGGCAATTGTGGAAACACTGTACTTTTTTTTTTTTTTTTTTTTTTTTTTGGTAAAACCCCAGTTTCGCAAAACCCAATAATGAGTAAAGTAATAGACACGAAGTCCCAAGTAAAAGGAGGTTCATTTGCAAAGCACGGATATCAACTTTATATGTGATACGATGGATGTTTTGGATATTATATTGTGATGGACAATGTGCCTATCCACAAGAATGGTGATATTGAAAAAGAGATAAAGAGACGTGGCTATATCTGCGTGTAACTTCCGCCTTTTTCTCCAGAACTTGACCCCATTGAACAATTCTGGTCTGTTTGCAAAGTACAATGAAACGAGAAGAAGTGTTGGAAGATAAGAATACGTGATACATGCAATAGTACACTTCTGAACGACCTTCAAGATTTTTGTAAATACTCTATAGCAATATTTGATGATTGTTTAAATTAAAAAAAAAAAACTATAAAAATGATTTTTGATCTTTCAAATCGTGCCTTGTTATATAATATAAAAAATTAGGAAACCAAGCAACATTCAAGTTTGTTTGACATAAATGATTTACTTGCCTGAATTCATAATATAGAAGGAAGGTAAAACACTGGGAACACAACAGCATATCACAATCCCAAAGGAACAAAACAATGGATGGTATTTGGACGTTCAACTACAAAGTAGTGTACAAATTACATAGAATCCCAGAAACACAGAAAAGACCATAGTGAGGATCTTTCATCTCCAATCAAAAGATCATCGATTACTGAATTTCACTCACCAGGACAACCAGGAATGTTCATCTTCAATCTTTCAGAGATATTAGACTCCTAATTCATACCGCTTTTCTGCTTTTGCCGTTCAAACAATAAGAAGATGAGAGAAACTAAACCGGTCTAATTGCATAAAAAAAATTGGCCAATAAAATAGGGTTTACTGGATTTTTTATTTTGGCCAAGATAGTCTCAGTGTAATTGGCTGATCGTATTTTTCAGTCAGCTTTTTTTTTCCTGAAGTTGGCGAAAAGAATGTATATATAATGTAAAATAAAGTATTTAACACAGGTATAAGATGAATGTATATGTGTGTATGCGTGCAAGGAATAATATAAGCAAGGTGGGTAAATCATTTCAATAAAGAGACAGATGTGACCAATTGTCAATGGTTAGTGTAACAGCGTCGCTTGATGTCAGAAGTTTTCATCGTCGAGGCTTTTCCGTTTGAGTGATGACCGAGACAATAGCGAAGGGGAGCAGCAAGATTGGAAGCAGTTGAGAACCGAGACAATATCATCACTGTTGGTCAGGAATTGTGGAAGGTCTTGAATACATGCTGGAATTGTTTAAGTGCCAATTTCAAACATCAAGTAAAACCCATCAGCATGTAGAGTGATGAGGAATACGGTCATTTGGAACCCAACAGCTTGAATCGTCAAACAGCCTTGCAGATCATGTTGATCGAGTGAGTTCTTCGATAAAACGCCTAATCGAATGAGATCCTTGGACATAAGGTACTTGGAAGTGTTAGTTGCAGGTTTCATTTCCGCAAAACCAAGGGAACTTCCAAAAAACAGACCATCCATGTTGGTATTGATAAAATCAGGCCTTGCTGTTGAGATTGAGAAATCATGTTTGCATTCGTCGTTTAGTATTGAAGTTCTAAATAAATAAATAATAATAATAACCATTTTTTTTTCTGATCCCATCGCCAACACACATTCCACTATCGCTTGCTTACCATGGAAAAAGCACACCGTGTTCGGGATCATCAAATAAAACAGACAATATAGGATCAATAAACCGCTGGCAGTGTTCTGATTCTTTGATTGCATCCATTAACGCTTGATTTGGTAGTTTTTCAATTCTAAAAAATGAAATGTGAGCTTGTAACAACCTAATCTAGGAGTTGGCAAAGTCTTACAGTTTGGCACTTGACTTCAAAACCTTGGTTTTGTCGTATTCCAATAGGCAGTTAGCAACAATTGGGGTACATGTTGGATAAGTTAAATTGTCATTAAGTTTTTTAAGCTCGGCGATCCCCTTGGAAAATCAGTCTCCCTCCGTCAAAATTCTAGTCACGGCCAGGATTAAACGTTTCCCACTCCAATCTCAATTACCCTCTACAAATATCATAATATTAACAACCCATGTCTGTGTTATAGTTTATCTTTTATCCTTACCTCAACATGTAGTGCTATCATACTAGTTTAGTTTATATCCATTTTTACTATAGCGATCCTTTATCATTATCTTAACTGGTAGTGCTATCTTACTAGTTTATTTTATATCTATCATTACTATAGCAATAAACCTCTTTATAATAAAGTCTACCATTTGCCTTATCAACTTGTAATCCAGTATTACTGCAACAACTACTTTTTTTTTAATTAATAACGTCGGCCAGGTGTCTTGTGTTCCTTTTTTTTTTTTTTTTAGCGACTTCAGTAAGTTTTTTTTTTTTTTTTTTTTTTTTTTTTTTTACAAGTGTAGGACGGTTCATTTGGGGAAAGTGTGCAGCGAATAAAAACTTGATAAGCGGTAGTTAAAGCACCAGGAGTAAATAAAAGCACGAATCTGACCGCCCGATTTCCTAAAAAAAGTCTCTTCTCTCCAAAACAAAAACAAAATGGGTGATGCTGGATACTTCAAGGTAAGATGAAAAGAAGAAAAGAAAAAGGAAAACTTGCTTTAACAAGGACTAAATACAAACGTCATTCCTCAGCTTTATATATACAACTCACATATAAACTCTCTTCTCCCATCTCATATTAATGTATACGTAACTGTAACTATATATATGTAAAAGGGCACCAGTGCGGATCAAGACAGTCGGTTTAGCAACAAGGAAAAGAAACTTCTCAAGTCCATGAACTTTCCTCGTGAATTCGATCAAAAGGTGCAAATCAAAAAAGTTAACTTGGATGTCATTAAACCCTGGATTGCCAATAGGGTCACCCAACTGTTGGGTTTTGAAGATGAACTGGTGATTGATTTTGCCTTTGGTTTATTAGAAGAAGAGGTAAAAACAAAACAAAAGTGTAGTTAATGTTTTGAAATAGGAATGACTGACTATTCATCCAAATAGAACTTGGATCCAAAACGTATGCAAATCAATCTAACAGGGTTTTTGGAAAAGAACACTTCAGTTTTTATGTTGGATTTATGGAAACTATTGCTTAGTGCTCAAAACTCGATGGGTGGGATTCCTAAAGAATTCATTGATCAAAAGAAGGAAGAATTGCGATTGAAAAAGGTAAAAGGAAAGAAAGAAACAATATATATATATATATATATATATATGAACTAACAACAATATTTCGTTATGATATGTAGGAACAAGATGAACGACGACGTGCAGAGGAAGAAGCCACGATGAGTACAATCCGACGAAAACGTGAAGATGAAGGCAGTTACTCAAGACGTGATCGTCGATCTCGATTTGTAAGTTTCATACACACACACACACACACACACACACACACACACACACATACACACACACACACACATACACACATACACACACACACACACATCAACTATATTCTAATTTGTAATAGGATGATTCTTACTCTTCGCCTTCTTCTCGATACCGTCAATCAAGTCCTCCTTCTTATCATCGTCGCCAACATTATCACCATAAACGAACAAGTCCATCACCATATCAAGAAAGACACCGACATTATCGATCATCCAGATCAAGATCAAGATCACCTCCTCTACGACGACGACGATCATCATCACCGCCGCCACCACCACCAAGAGATGACGACCGATATTACAGTAGAAACAAACCAAGGGATGGACATAGTGATAGTTATCGTAATAGGGATTAGTTCAAATCATACTTTTTATAATATGATGTTTGTTATTTGATTTGATTAAAAAAAAATATAAAGAAATGGTTTATATATATATATATGTATATAGTTTATTGATTGATTAATTAATTAATTGATAAATTGATAGTACATTAAAAGGGGGTGCGTGATGAGCGGGATATAAAGTACAATACAATAGATAAAGAAGAAGGAATGGTTATTCTTCATCAATATGCCATGAAATGATTGAATCTTTCTTATTCAAATGTAACTGATCTTGATTAGTGTTTTTATCATTCCCTCCTCGCTGTACATAAGGATATAATCCTCGGCAAAAGTTATGCATACAGGTGGCTGCAAGAATACATGTAACCAAAGCAAATAAAATACCAAGGGTCACTATAAAAATAAATAAAAAAAGATTTAGACACAGATCAATCAACCTACTCCAATCACTTTTACCAAAACAAATCCAGATATACCATCCATCTGATAAAGTTTGTATCAATACCAATACAAATTCAAATAGGACCACGAATTGAAAGACAATGAAAACGATTATTTGAACCACACTTTCCCGAGATACCTACATAACCACAGATCATCATCCTTATTAATTAATAAAACTAGGTAGACTCGATGTCATTGTCTTAGTGCACTTACTGCCAGTCTTGCAAAGTAAAGCATAGGGAGCATCAAGACGGTAACAAACAAAAACACCCAAGAATGCCAATCCATTTGTCCTGAATTGATCACAAATTGAATCAAATAGAAACAAGATACCAAGAATTCCACAAATACATCAATCTTGAGGCAAAGTACAAAGTATTGAAAGATTGTATACATTTCTATAATAGTCACAAGTTATCGAGTTAGTTGAGGGTGTTGATAATTTCTCCCTCTGTTTTACGTTTGACAGCTTGATCAGCACCGATTTTCTTGTAGATCATCCACCCAAATTCTCTTGATATCTTGTATGATAATACACCAAATGTCAAGGAAAATAACCCGAGCAAAACTGTTAATATGATCTCTAAAGTAAAAGCGGTATGCAGTGGTATGATAGATATCCCACCATCTCCTGTCGAGTATTTCAAGACATTGATCCAACGTTGACAATCCATAATTTGAAGTCCGCCGAAAATCGCACAAAGGACATACAAGTTTGCCAACACACAGACTTCTGCTGCATTTTGCTGAATGGTCTAAAGATAAAAAACAACAACAATGAGTATGGCTGCTTTTTTTGGGGGGTGGGGTGGGGGTTTTATATGTGTAAACCAACTTACGGCATCTAATACCATGAACATGGCCCAGATTTGAAATCCTATAAAGGCCATATTCTCATATTTGATTCGAGTGAGTCGCTCCAATGCTCGAGTTAATGAAGAGTTATGTTGCATGGCATGAGCTTGGGCGATATTCTCATGAGCTATACTGGCTTCAAGACAAATAATGATCAAACCTTGAAGAACGGCGGTAGTGACATAACTGATCGTAATACGAGATTGTGTGATACGTTGGGTCTAGAGAAAGAAAAACGATTAGAAAAAGAAAATCGACACTTTCATTTACATACCGCCTTTTGATAATTCAACATGGATATTAATGAAAGAAGAAGAGGTAAAAGTAGAAAGAAGGGGTGATGATAAACCCGTCTCCTTTTCTTATTTGAAGAAGAATAGCATGATCAACGCCAAATGATGATTCACCCCCCTGAATGCATTGGGTCTGTATAAATATAAACATATATAAAAAGGAGATGCGGTACATGTTGTTTTGGAAAAGACAAATTTATGACCCCTCTTCATAGTCTAAATGTCTATGCGCCTCAAGAACGATTTACATATTTATCTTTTTAATGATGTGAGTAATACAAAGTGATCTCAATATGTAGAACGAGTGAGAATCCAAGTTCATGCATGAAACCTAGATTTGTGTCATTCAAAAATCGCCAAAGGCTCATAAGAGGAGCAAAAAAAGATCAGGTGGATACCTATTTTGAGACACACTTTATCAGCTGATAGAGGTTTTACGTTTTGAAAAATCAACCTGGACATTAATCAACGAGTTATGGTGATGGGAGCAGAAAAAACAGTCTTCATCCTAACATGGTATGTACGGGGCTTGAAAAACGACCAATTCAGAACCCGCACAGGGTTCAAGATAATAGAAAAGCTTAAACAACCTAATCAACTGACTATTTTGTCCCTGAGAGGGTCCAAAAACGGTAAAAGCTATCAAGATGTCCATCCAATCATAAGGTTAAAGATGACAAATAATCGCTGCAAAAAAGGGTTGAATGAAAAAAATAGCGAGTGTCATATCTTTCGTGTCACCCATACACAGAGCATAATGGTGGGAGCGTGATAAGAAACCATTTGGTATTAAAGTATTTCTTTTTCTTTTTTTTTTTTTTTTCTTCTTCTTTGTACACTCTATCGAGTTTTTATAATATACATGCCATCTAATGAGAAAGAAGAACGTATTGAAGTGGCCGGTCAACTGCCTATGAATGCAGATGAAGTCCTACTTCACAAGTTAGGGTATAAACAGGTAGGTAATTTTTTATTTCAACTCTCTCCTGATTCGACTCTAAATTTGGAAATTATAGGATTTAAGTCGATCCATATCTGGGTTTTCCAATTTCGCTATTGCCTTTTCATGTTGTTCAGTTCTATCTGGTCTGACTCCAGTAAGTTCTTCTCGTACACACACAAACAACTTTCCTCTCTGACTATCTTTCTATCTTTCTATCTCTTTGAAAAAGTTATGGGGTGATGCCATGAGTGATGCGGGGTCAATGGGTGTGATATGGGGTTGGGTGATCACTGGGGTCATGACCACATTAGTAGCTTGTTCTTTAGCCGAGATTTGTTCAGCCTACCCAACCACAGGGGGACTTTACTTTTGGGTCTCACGTTTAGCTTCTTCTGATTGGGTACCATTGGCTTGTTGGTTAACAGGTTGGTATAATTGGATCGGATTATGTTTTGGTATCACCTCCATCGATCTTGGCCTGGCTCAATTCATAGCCAGTATCATCAACATTTGGCAACCCTCTGTGGAAACTTCGGTGTATATGCAATACGGTTTGTTTGTGGGGATTCTTTTGGTACATGGTATTCTTAATTCTGTTGCTGTCAGTTGGACTGGTGTGATGAATCAAGGCGCATGTACGTAAATTCTTGTTTGTTTGTTTTTTCACTCACAAACTCAATTTCTCCCTCCCCCCCTTTTTTTTTTTAAAAAAAAAATAGTTTTCGCTAATATGTTAGGCATACTGATTATTGTCATTGCTGGTTTGGCTGTTACTCGTCCACTTGCTACAGGTGAATTTGTGGTATGTAACAAAAAAGGAAAATCAAATCATTCCCCTTTTCAAAACGGTGCTGATCGTACTCCTTCTTAGTTTACTCAATTCTATAATGGTTCGGGATTCACCAACAATGGATTCGCCTTTCTCCTTGTCATTTTGCAATCCCAATATACACTTTCCGGATACGATAGTGCGGCACATATGAGTGAAGAAACCAAGAATTCACAAAAAGGGTCACCATACGGTATCTTGATCGCAGTGATATCTAATGCTGTGTCAGGACTCGTGTTTCTGATCGCGGTGAGTTTCATGGTCCAGAATTTCGACCAACAAATCACCTCAGAGGACGCAATTTCACCACAAATGGCGCAAGTGTTCTTGGACGGTGTGGGTCCAGCTTGGACCATGGTCTTTTTGATCTTTGTCATGCTCAGTATCTTTTTTTCAGGGTCCGCATTAACATTGGGATCGTCTCGTATGGTATATGCTTTTGCCCGTGATGGTGCCATGCCATTCTCTTCTTATTTACACTCACTTCATCCAAAGACCAAATCGCCTGTGTATGCGGTATGGTTCAATGTATTGGTGGCCGGGATTGTCGGGGTGCTTTACATGGTTAATAGTACTGCTTATTCTGCCATTGTGTCAGTCAATACCATTGGATCTCAATTGTCTTATTTTGTACCTATCTTGTTAAGAATCACCGTATCAAGGAAAACCTTTGTACCAGGTAATGTAGGAAAAGAAAAGACAATGCGATGTAAGGGTTACTAAGGTCTTTTTTTTGGGGGGGGGACTAGGCCCTTGGCATTTAGGTAGATTTAGTACACTAGTGGGAGCCATCTCTTGTGCCTGGATCTTGTTCACGTGTGCCCTGTTTATTTGCCCCACCGAGTGGCCTGTCACACCAGATAGCATGAATTATGCAATTGTGCCTTTTGCATTTGTCATGTTCCTCTCCACGGGTTACTTTGTGATCTGGGGTCGAAAATGGTTCAAGGGCCCTGTACGAGTGGTCAATGGTGAAGAAATTATAGTAGAAGACGATAATGATACTAATCTTGGTCCACAAGATAAGGCAACAAATTAATCTTATATTTAAAAAGGCACAAGTTTTTTATTATCAAAACAAACAAACTATACTAATAAAGACACTATTTCAATAAAGACACTATTCTATTCTAATATATATACAAAAGTTATAAAGTAGCTAAATCAGCTAAATCAGCCAAAGCTTTGCCCTCTACACGATGATTGACCCATTCGGATTGAGGTTCAGCGCCCAAGCTTTCGTAGAATTTTCGGGAGGGAGTATTCCAATCGAGCACGGTCCATTCGAATCGACCACAATCACGTTCCTTAGCAATCGCCGCCAATTGAGTCAATAATTTCTTGCCGATACCAAATCCACGGTAAGCTTCGTTCACAAACAGATCTTCCAAGTATAATCCGGGGCGACCAAGAAAAGTGCTAAAGTTGTGAAAGAAGAGGGCAAATCCGGCAGCGACGATCGCACTATCAGCAGTGGCTTGATAACGGGCAATAATGACTTCGGCTTTGGGGGAGGCACCAAATAGATTCTGGCGTAAGAGATCTTCGGTGGCTATGACTTGATGAGTCAGTTTTTCGTACACGGCTAATTGGCGAATAAAGTCGAGGATCACAGGGACATCGTCAATAGTTGCGGGTTTAATGTCAACAATGGGATAAGTGGACATGGCTAAGGGGGATAAATGATATATAAAGAAGAAGAAGGAAGATGATGAATGAGGAGTTGAATAAAAGAAAGAAAAAGAAGAGATGAGTCAGTCAAGACACACACTTTTGAGCGGCTATTGAAAACTTCCCCGAGTGCACGGAGATGGATAAGGTTTGACGATTCTGATTCTTTGACATCTACGCATGCCGACATCTAGAACTGTGAAGAAGGGCTATTTGAAACAAAGACCATCCATGGGAGGGCTTAAATGGTAATATATATGTATATGAATCTACCCTCATTATCAAAACTACTGTTAAGCGCCCCCTCTTTCTTTGTAATATCAGATCAGATCCTAATTAGCTCTAAACATCAAATCGTTCAATCAATAGATGTGTGTTTATAAGTAGATAGACCAATATGAATGTTAGTTTTCCGCCGTAACGATCTCTGATGCCAGAGACGAATCTCTGAAAACCCCGCCTATTTTTTTTTTTTTTTTTTTTTTTTTTTTTGTGGTGTTGTATAGCATTCTACCGACGGTTTGCCTCTACTTTCCACAAAAAATAAATATATGATTTCCTTTTACGAACAAAATGAAAATTTGAAACAAATCATTAGTGGGTCTGCTACACTCAGTAAGTAAACTATTAAATCGGAGGGAGGGATAGAATTCATTGATTGATTGTCTTTGGTTTATATAAATATATATATAGAAGTGGCAGCTCCATCCAAAGATGATGATACCGTTAGTTTGATTTCTATTATTGAATCTATGGCGATAGGCTCAGAAAACTCGGACGAGACAGTTATCACTCATAACAATAACAAGAATCAAGGGGATGAAGATATATCAGAACAACAGCAGTAACAGCAGTAACAACAGCACCAGCAGCAAATTCGACTATGAAACCCGCGCCTTCGAATACATCAAGCAATTTAGGAAACAACAAGGTGTGGCAATCACAATGGAACGATAAAGAAAAAAAAATCTCTCCTCCATTGACTTGAAATGTGATCGTGGTGGTGCATACCGGGAACGACGTACGGGACCAGCAATCAGACGGGGTACGGGGACAAGATTGGTTGGCTGCCCATCCAAGTGGAAGATTGTCAAACGTCAACATCGTTGGATCCTCAAAACACAATGCAACAACCATAATCACCAGCTCGATACAAACTTGTCAGATCATCCTTCGATGCGTAGGCTCACTGACTCTCAACAAGGACGTGTCGCACAAATGACAGCTGGCGGATCTCTACTTCGGCAAATCATCTCTACTTTACGACAAGCTTATCCTGATACCTTACTTACACCAAGAACGATATGCAACGAACATGTGAAAATCCGGAAAACTCAACTCGATGGTCGTACACCTATCGGTGCTCTTGTGGATGAACTCTCATAAACAGATAAGTATATATTTGACTTCCGTGTTAACAATGAAGATAGGGTAACTCATCTTTTTTTTACTCATCATATCTCGGTTGGCTTGCTTCGTCGGTTTGGATCTGTCTTGCTCATGGATTGTACATACAAGACAAACAAATTCAAGATGCCTTTACTTCAAGTGGTTGGTATTACAAGCTTTTGAAACACCTTCTTTGGATTCTTTGTCTTTTTGGCGGAGGAAAAACAGGACGACTATGATTGGGCCCTACGCATGATCAAGGAAAAGATATTTAACGAAGGATCTCAACCTGTTACCATTGCCACCGACCGTGAACAAGCTTTAATGAATGCAATTCCTGGTGTCTTCCCTACTTCTAACAATGTACTTTCTATGTGGCATATCGAAAAGAACCTGGTAGCCAGCTGCAAAAGTCAACTCAACGGGGATGAAGATGCTTGGAATGAATTCTTGGTATCTTGGCGATCTGTGGTGCGGTGTCATAAAGTAGATGATTTGGAAACTGGTTGGGAAGGCTTCAAAACAAGATATTGATCAAGTCACTCCGCTGCTATCTCTTACATCGAATCTACTTGGATGATTCACAAGGAACGGTTTGCAACACTGTGGACAAGACGCTTTTTCCACTTGGGATCAACAATAACATCTCGTGTCGAAAGTGCTCACCATACACTTAAGTCCTATATCAACGTATCCAACGGACATTTATTTGACGTCCAGGGAAAGATATGTCTTGCTGTCGCCAATCAAGGAAAGAATTACCAGGCCAAATTAATGAATGATCGAATACGGATAGCTCATACTCCCCGGATTCATCTTTCTCTGGGGTTACTGGTAAGATTTCGGCTTATGCTCTCACTTTAACGCTGAAACAAGTCGTCAAGTCCACCGAAGCGAACATACCTCCTTGTACGAATTCATTCACGACAACGATGGGTAAGAAAAAAAAAGGAAGCAACTGAATCGCGACATAAAGCTAACGTTTTATCTTTTTAATAGGTTTTAGTTGTGCCCATGCTATTGCTGCGGCTACTCTCAATCACCCTGACGCCACTTTAAGTGTTGATGACTTTCATCGCCAATGGTGGATAGACGACATTGTTGATGTATATGTAAATGAAGCTACACTGGAAGTACAACAGGTAGGTCAACAGGGGGAACACACATAGATAGATAGGGACTTACAACCGCTAGTGGACCGAATCTTGGACCGTTACAACCAAGCACCGTTATATCAACAACTGCAAGCTCGGCAAGCCCTCCACCAACTTGTATTTGGACCATCACCAGGTCTACATGATCCAATGATGAGACATGGTCGGGGAAGAGCTACTGGACCAACATCTCGCCACAACACCAGCTCGACGCAAAGGGACCCATCAGCCTTCGAAATCTTTGAACGCAGTCCTAGACTTTGTGGTAGATGCAGACAGGCTGGGCACAACGTTATAAACTGCCCCAACTGGTGGTGGTGAGTTTTTCAGTGCTCAGTATTGTCTGCTTCTTCCCTTCTTCCTTTTAGACATAGTTATTATCTTCCTTATCATTATTTAATCAAATAAAAAAGTGGTGTTTTATCATGCAATAGATGATAGTATGATGGTAGTATGCTTGGAGTAAATAAACGATTTTTATTGGACCGGCAGAATGTACCTCCGGGGTGGAATTAGTAAAAACAGATGGTGGAAATAACAATCCCCTTAAATAAGAGCAACAAAAAATATACGCTAGTTAAAAGTGGTTGGAAAAAAAAAAAAAGATCAAAAGCAATCATGCATAGGAAAAGAAATCAAATAGTCAGTTAGTACTGTAATCAGCCCCTTTTGTCTATGGAAATGATAAAACTTACCATCGACGTGCAGTGTGGGTAAGGAAGCGGTTACCCCCGGAAGATATTGAGCATATATAAGGAGTGGACTGGGCATAGAGAGAGCGGATTCATACCAAGTGGCCAGCATTACTACATGAATTGTTTGATTGGATAGCCGTTGCAGCGTGGCTGACCACACTGGCAGTGGAGGAAGGAGAGCGGAAAGAAGACATAAAGGATGAAGGGGAAAAAAAAGTTGAAGAAAGTGGACCCTTCCTTTTGGAAGGGATAAAAAGCAGGTGATCAGTGCTAGAAAAATGATAGCGTGTGAAAATTGATGGTGAACCAATCATTCAAACAATGGATAAGAATGTCTCAAAGATAGGAGGTAGATGTAGTCAATCAAATCAATAAAAATAAGTGATACAAAAGATGGAGTCTTTATTAGACGTCAAATGGTTTTGGTATAAAGGATAAAAGCTAAGCACCAAGTCCCTTGTGTCAATCTGTTCGAACTTGCGATGACTTTTACCTGTCATGAAACCCACTTTGTATTTAACCCCCGCTTTACCTTGATCCCTTACTGAGATTTTGGATTGGCTCTCCTCGCTCCATTGTTAAAGGATGCTAATGATTAAAGTGGTAATGTGAATACCATAACCCATTTCCAATATACTTTACCACAAAATTCAAGCCCCAAGATTCTTGTGTTATTCAGTCCAAGCTTGCAATAAGTTTTACCTATCTTTTGCAAGAAAAAAGAACGAAGACTGTTTTTACAGACAGAAGCAAAAATCATTTTCAAATCCCGCCAGACTCTAGTCAGAGTTGGAAGAAGCTTTACCGCTCCATTGTCAACGGATGCTAATGATTAAAGTGGCCATGTGGACACTATGACCTATTTTCAACACACTTTACCGCAAAGTCAAGTACCAAGGTTCTTGTGTTAGTATGTTTAGGCTTGCAATGACTTTTAGCTTTTCTTTGCGACGAAGATATTTTTTTTTTTCAATGTAGTTCTATGATTTTTTATAGGAGATACAGTACATTTTTCATAAAGTCATTGCGTCCGGAACGCTTATTATAAATAAAAGTGACTAAAGAACGGTTTATCGTAATTGATACTCTATCCTATATTTATTAAAGTCATGAGATCGGTAGAAAGAACGATAGGAAAGAAGGGATGAATAAATATCAAAATAATTACAATAGGGGTCAAGTGATACTTTTAAACCGAATGGAGTGTCAATCGACTAATATTGCTCATTATGCAAAGTATTCTAGATCTGATCCATTTATCAATTGGAAAAAACTGGGTCCTGCTCTGGAATCTGGTGGGAAACCCCGGGTCTAATCTATCTTTATCAAATGCCAAGATAAACAGCTCTTTGATCTGTGACATATGCCTTGGCGTTGTGGCGGAAATCAATGTGGCTCACTTTTTCTCTACCAAGAAGCACCATATTTGTGGTTACTCAAACAACAATGGAAGATACGGTTGAGCACACTAATTTGGTAATAATAGAAAAAGTGAGAGAAAAGAGATGAGAGAAAAACAACAAGTGATCTTTCCCTTTGGCTCTCACAATGCTACATGGTCAATGGATACAACTCGAGTAAATCCATCGATTCAAGTTAAGAAACTCCCTTCCCTCCCCTTTTTCCAGTGTAACATGTTGATAATACATGCTCATAGTAATTAATGCCAAGACGAAGCGAAGCGCCTATTGACGATCGGATCAATTAAAGATTAATATTTTTATTTTTATAAAAAAAAAATGGACACATTCATCTAAATTTATCAGTTCTTCCTTACATTTTTTGATGTCAAACATAAAAAAAAGTATCTTTATGGACTCTTTCTTCTTCTCTCTACCTAATATATTTCGTTGCCATCGAAGCCCTTATTATTGATCTGTCTTTTTGGCGTCGAATGAAGTGTAAGGTTTGGGGTTCTACGAGGGACAAGATAAAAATAGATTCATGCCCGTTTACATGTATCACCTTACCAGAAATTCTTTTTAAATCCCGCACCGGAGGGTTGTATTGCTCGAAGAGAAAGAAACCAGTTAAATTACCCATATATGGACTCTCCTGACTATGTGTGAACCATTGACAGAAAGACAGAAAGTAGGACTATATGTGTGTACGTGTGAACAGAAAGGATATGACAACGAATCGTGAAACAATAAAGTAAAAAATGACTATTCTGCGATTATCTTATTTATTCATTACACTCCCCCCCCCTCGCTTTTCCTTTAATTGATATGGTGAAATGACTCTTTATGTTTTAGGGTCTCTATCTCTTTCTTGAAGTGAAATGAAGGCAGTCTATGTAGGTTTCAGGGGGAGGAGACCTAATTTTTTTTTGTTTTCTTCTGCTTCTTTTCCTTCAAGATAGAATTCATAGCTTTTTCCCAGATTATTGATATGATACATAGTTTATATTTTGATTATTAAAAAAGAAGACGAATTATGATAATGCCAAGCAGGTTGCCATTTCTCTCCCCCCACTCACTCACTTTCAATATCGGAATTTGAAACCATTAAGGTTCAGAGGTTCTTTTTTTTTTTAAGAAAAAAAAAATAGGCAACCCGTCTTTCTTTCTTTCTCCTTTTTCTTTACCTTCTCTGTATTTTTAACTCTTTCTATTATATCTGTTATACTTTTGTGCCTGAAAGAACTTTTAAGCTATACCAATATATGCATACAACAATGGAGAACAAATATGACATGTCCTCACTTCATTGCTATAGCCTGACTTCAACCACTTCTGATACTGTGGCCTCGTTGAAACACCTACAACGTTCACCACCACCACCACAGCAACAGCAACAGCAGCAATCTTATACCAGCACTCCAATACCATTGAAACGTACTCGCGCCAAAAGAAGTTGTGATTTCTGTCGACAAAGGAAATCAAGGTGTGATGCAGACACTTGTACTCCATGTACGAATTGCAAAGCGGTAAGCTTTAGGAATGAAACAACTTTTTTTTTTTTTTACTTGTTGTATATATAAACTCACTTTAATTATTATTTTATACATAGTGGGGATATAATTGTGAATTCCAAACAGTACGAAAAAAACGGGGTCCTCCTAGTGTGTAAGTAGTCTTCCGCCCCTTGCTTTACAATGACATTTGACTAGACAAAAATTCTCTTTCTCTCTCTTTTATTGAATAGGTACGTGGATAATCTGGAAAAACGATGCAAGAAAATGGAACAGTTATTGACACAACTGACCAACACCACCATTAAGGATCTTGAACGAAATGACTTTTGTGCAACGGCAGCCCATCGACGCACAATTTCTAATCCTTCAGTTGTTTCAGATTCAACCACTGATGATAATGATGATGACGATGACACTAAACCATTGGATCCACAAAAAAATACAACATCATTAATGAAAACAACACCTTCTTCCTCTATTGTTGGTGATAAACAATTATTATTAGAAAAAGATGATGATTCTATTGTCAATCAATTGAATATTCACGACTATGATGGGCTCAAATATACTGGTCATTCTGCGGGATTGGATATTTTGGATCAAGATGTCTTTAAAACCAAATCATACATTGCTTGGCCAGGCCGTCAAGATATGGTGTTGCAAAAATTACCTGATGATCAACTCATGGTCGTACGTACTGAAAAGTCCCCTACTTCTGGCAAATTGGACACTTGTTTGGATGTTGGTATATCTATTACATCAGCAACACTATCATCATCATCACCGTCATCGACAACTATCACTCATTCTACACCTTCTCCAATTTGGTCAACTCCTATTCTACCTAGTCCTCCTTCTCCTTCTCGGTCCACTACTGCTAGTTTGGTGAATCACAAAAACAAACCTTCGAAATCACTTGTTGATAAAATGATTAAGCTGTAAGTCTCTCTCTTCTAACTAGGTACCAACTAACCTCATCTATTGTTTCTTTTCAGGTACTTTATTCATATTCACATCATGTTTCCTATCATCAACAAAACTCGCTTCTTGCACCTGTACAAATCACAATCTCCAGCACTCCCAAAAATTCTCCTCCAATCGATTCTTGCCTTCACATTCCGATTTGCAGCCCAACACTCTTTGCTTTCATCAACAACAATGGCGGAACACTATGCAGACTACTTTTTTCAAAGGGTAATGAAACAACTAAAGGACTCGGCACGATCTCGACTCTGCCATGTTCAGGCGGGACTCTTGGCCACTCTGTATCTGGATAATCTCGACCAAGTAGGATCAACACAATGGCATACTCTCGGCAAAGCTATTCGGACCGCACAGGATTTGGGTCTCCATCGCTCGTGTGCTCATTGGCCTCTGCCACCTTGTGAAATCGAAACGCGTCACCGAGTGTTTTATGCTTGTTATATCTTGGACCGGTGGATTGGTGCGCGTGCGGGAAAGCCTTTGACAATCCTGGATCGTGATTTTGATACGGCACTACCTTCGATGTATGAAGAAGAAGAAAAAACCAATGGTCCAGTGTATCGTGGGTTTGTCCTCTGGGTCAAGTTGACTGAAATCCTCGGTCGTGTCCTCAAGGCATGTTATGCTCCTAATGCCAAAACAGCAAATTCAAATGCTAATCTCGATGATCCTACGATTCTCAAAGTATTTGATCGCCGACTAAGGCACTGGCAAAGTATGTTGGAAGAAGCTGTAGATGGTACTTTTTTATCTTTGGCTCAAAATGGTAAAATTATCTGCTTTCGGGCAAATAATACATAAAAAAAGTGGGGGGGAGTGATTGTGTAACCCAAAAGGGAATAACGGAGTTACCGGCGCACTCTCCGGGTACTCAATCTGTTACTGACTCGAGTTTTTCTTTTCTTTTTTATTTTAATGAATAGTTAGCTTACAAATTTATTACAATACGGTAATTTTACTTTTACGACGACCTTTTATTTCAAAATCATCCCAATATGCTAATCACTTGGTGGTGGAATCTCGTCAAGTCAGTTTGGATGTGGCCTTTAATATCTTTCAGTTGGCCCAACAACAATCAGCAAATAAACTCCCAATGGGCAATGATGATGATGGAACATCCTGTTTTTTTGGTGTGACTCATTTACTCCCAACGTGTTATGTCTATGGCATGTTTTTATCTTCCTTAGTGCATGTGGCGATGGTGTTACACGACAAAACTTGTCTTCAAAAACAAAAAGCTCTCGAGGAATCTATTGGTTTAATCGGTACCCATCCTCAATTATGTGCTTCTAGACGTGCGTTGGAAATATTAAACATGTTGGTGGCTATTTACGAAATAAAAGGTGAAGGTGATGATGATGATGACGACGATAAACTGAAAACCATCAAACTAGAAAAGGGTAATGAACAACATATCAACTTTTTGGACGATTATAACAAGAATACCATCGAGCCATTTTATATCACCATACCGTCACCATTGGCTGAAAATGGACAACCTTCATTTACACGGCAGTCAACATCATCCACTTTGACTGTCACTACGCCTTTTAACGAAAGTGAAATGCCTAAAGTTAATTGGTTCCAACGACTAGTCAATACCAGTGTTATTGGTGGTATACCTGCTGAAATTCAACATGATGTCCAAACCAATCTATCCTCTCCTTACTTGACGAAAACGACAACAAAGGCCATGGTCCTCTCCACTGCATCATCAGTTAATACCAGTTCTTCTCATTTGAATACACCTATTGTGACTCATCATCATCATCAACAACAGCAGCGGCATCATGATTCACTCTATGCTCCTTTTATTCAAAACTCCACTCATTTACAGCCTTACCAACAACATGCATTCTCTTCAAGTAACATTATGGATTCAACAATAAGACATCAAACTCATTATAGTTCCCATGTTTTACCTTCTCTGCAGCAGCAACAACAGCAACAGCAACAGCAACAGCAATCTTACTCTCATTTACAACAAGGATCCTCTGTCTGGCAACAACAACAACAGCAGCAGCATGATTGGCAGTTTTATATGGGCTCTAAATAGTGACATATCTTTTGTATTGTATTGTATTGTATTGTATTGTATTATAGTTTGTAGTTTAGTTTATTATGTTTTTTATGCCCCCCTCTTTTGTATATGTATCTCTTTTATGAATAAAATCCTTATATACCATTTCTTTTTATACATGTTGACGCTGATGTAGATCGGACTTTTGGAATCACTTCACTTTTATTCGTCACCTCCACTCTACATTTATCCAATTCTCCTTATCCGTCATTCTTTTGTTGGTAAATTTTGATTGCTTTCATTTAAATTTGTCCAATAAAAACCTGAATGCCTATTCTTATGAATAGGCGACTATTCTCCTCTATACAGTTTATTAACTTCAAATTGAGACGAATTTACATATATTTTAGATGAAGTTGAAATTTTTTTTAAAAGTTGGGAAAATAAATTTAGATGTTCTCACAGCACAAAGGAGACGAGTTTGATGTTTTTAGGAGACAGTACCAGGTCATAAATGAGATGATTTAGTACAATGAAAGAATAATGAAGTTAGATATAATACTTAAGGTAAAATCATTGAGTCCGAACACCAAGGCTTAGCCAACCACATTGGAGGTGGCGCTTTGTCATAGTGACATTGTTATTGTTGTTATTCATGTTACTGTTCTTGCTGTTCTTGCTGTTCTTGTAACTGACATTGTCGAGTGAGGACATAAGGACGACCATTACCAGCCAAAATAGAAGTAGCAATAGTCCACATGTTTTTTGCATCCATGACATCGCGGTTCCAGTAAATATTACAGTCGTTGCAGATCAATATCTGGTGGATACGTTTCCTGTCGGGACGGACAAAGTTAAACATGTTGGTATGGTTTTGACAGTTGTTGCAGACTCGAGAAGTTCGGAATTCTTTGATATCAAGAACAAAGACCTGGTTCTCCTTTTGCCTTTTGTGTAGATGCTTGTAGATCACTAAAGAGACACCATGACGTAAACCACGAAACCTGACGCTCTCTTTGTTCTTTAGACCGTCACCGAAAACCACCAAAGACATGTTGTTTCTTTCTCCTTCTTGGAATACATTTCGATGTGTATGAGTAGTACGAAGGTTTCCTCCTTTAGATTTAACACCTGGGCGCCGCCTAGGACGAATCTTTTTCCGCTTTCTTTTGTTTGTCTTGCGTTTTTGCCTAGCTCTCTGGTTGTACTTCTTGGAGCCATCAATGAGAATATTGGTACAAAGATCAAGTACTTCCTGACGACCGTGATAGTTAGCCCAGTTAATAGACGCAGTACGGAAGCCATAGAAGCCAAAAAACGTGTGAAGATGGGTGTTCATGTATACAGCGTGCAAAAGGTAATTAACTGATAGCATCGTCTTAGGCGTAGGTATATTGGTTTCGAGCTGCTTTATGCCTTGTTCAATCTTGCGAGCATCTTCTTTCTTCATTCTGTTAGGAGCACCAGACATATGATAGTATTCAGCAGTAGTGAGCTTTCTGACTTGATTTCCACCATGATATGAGACAAACGTATCTTTTCTTCCAGGGTCAACAGTACACATCCGAAACGCTTGGTTCACTTCTTCTTCAGTAAAATCATCAAGAGTCAGCTCAACAGCATCCAAAGGATTTATAACCACCTTGCGAGCAAAAAGAACACGGCAGGTATGACCATCAGTGTAGACAGAGTTCATGAACATACGGTCCGGAGTTGCATTACCTTAATTGTCAGCTCTATTGCTATAAGAAAATAATATGCATCAGTCTATAATTCGAATATAACAATTTGTGTTCCACTTACTCTTTAACTCTCAATTTATCAAAATTGAAGTAGTGGTCAAAAATTTGTCGTGTATGTGCTATATCTGTATCGCCCGCTATTCTGGTAGGTCGATTCTCTGCTGGAAAGAAAGAAAGAACGTTTTGAGAATCCATTTTTATGAAGCGCCATTTAAGACTAGGGCTAGGAAACAGAGAAAACAACCTTGGTTAAACAGGTCTAGCTGGTACTACAGGGACGTCTTCTTCAGGCAGTAGAGGTGCGCGCAGTTGAGCATCACCTTGCTGAGCAGCACCTTCTTGAGCAGCTGAAAGCCTGATATTGGTCTCATAAGTTTCTAATATATGTCTAAAATCAGACATGACACTGATAGGGTTTGCAGAAACGGTAACTTTTGTGATAGGCTCTGCAGGTAGTCTGTTCGTGATAGAAGTAATGAGCCTAGCAACTTGATGTTGGAGTTCAGGAATTATAGCAGGACTGTTAGGGAGCATTGCTTCAGTAATCTCAAGAGGCTGTCTGTGCAGAAAGACTCGGTCTAAAATATGATCAAATACAAGGTTCTTGATACGTCCCATAGGCAAAGTCTACATAATATCATAAAACAATTAGTTTCAACCTTTTTAAGAGAATTCAAATCATATGTACCTGATGTTCATTCTTGATGGAGTTAATGAAATAGTTTGCAACAATGCTTTCAAAGTTTTCCACATAATAGTTGTTATAACAGGTAGCAAGAGTAACACAAGCAGTGGAAACAATTTGATCATAATTACGCAGATTATTCAAGGGCACCAAAATATTAATATTGTAAGTCGAAGTAAGCGTGTCATAGGAATGTTGAAGGCCAATAAATCCAGGGCACCTTGTTTGAGCATTGTCTACAGTAATTGATCCATATATTATTCGGCACATGGTGTACCAAAAGTTTTGATCGCAAATGTCATTGGAAATAGCTCAATGGTTTTGAATTATATTAAAGTTAATCAGAAGCTGAGCCTTGAAAATAACCTCACGAAGAAAACTTGAAAGAGCAGTAACTTTTTCTACTATCGGTGGTAAAAGATCTTGATTATTGAGAAATGAGGACAAAGGAACAGAAATAGTGTAAGTATCATAAGGACCATCAAAGGCGTTTCTTATCGTCTCATCCAGGGTAAAATTGTGATTTGGACAGTCTTTGCTTCTACTACTACCATGGCCAAGTTGTTTGCAAGATTTACATGGTCCAACATTTGTATTTGCTTGCTTTCTTGTTGCCCTTGCAGACGTCTTCTGTTTCTTGATGGCTTTTGTTTCTTTAGTCTTTTTACCTACAAGATCGACAATATCTCAGTACAAATTCTAATAAAACGATTATATTCAAAACTAACGTTTTCGTTTAGCAGGAGCGGCGGAAGTTTTACCTTAATTTTCATTTTCATCTTCACCATCAGTATCTTGTTCATTTTCAGCTTGTTGTTGTGCGAGTTTTTGTTTCTTTTTTTCTCGGATCAAACGGATCGCCTGATAGTAAGTAGTACGAGCCAAGACAGAAGAACACCCTCCAACAACGTGGCAGAGAAGACACTATCACCAAAGAGTTACTTGCTGATTAGAAGAAAGAGAGATAGAGAAAAGGATATATATATATATATATTGAACAGAAAGAAACTTGGTGTATTTATATCTTCCATTTTTTCAAATGATTGAACGAATATGAACACATTTCTTTGTTCGACAAATTTGGACAAAGTTATAACAACCGTGAAGATTACGTTTTCTTTATTTCAAATTGTGCTTTTATTTTATAGTTTTTCTGATTCGGATATAATAAAAGGTGTAGTTAAGATAAATATATATGTTTGAGCTATTCATACTTTTAGTAAAGTGGAAGTAAGTTTTGTAGTAAATGGTTGAGTGGGTTGATTAATCAAAAAGTGTTAGAAGTGTGTGGCGATCTTTTCCTAATTCGTCACAAAGGTTGTGTTACACTTTTCTCTTCGGTTTCGTAGGATAATGTCCTGAATACATTCACGAGCTGGATGTTTCTGTTCGACAATTGTAGACAAAAAGAACATTACAGAAGTCAGCCAGTGTAGTGATTTCACAGTGATGAATGGCAAAGTCATCACTGTCCATCTCATCTGTACCTCCTTCTTTTGTTAGAGATACTTTAGCAATAGGTTTGTAGTTGATGTACTTAATCTAGAAAAAGTCTATTTATCAAATCTCGAATAAAACTTTCCTTTTCTACAAAAAGTATTTTTTAGTCTAAACTTGAAGGACCATGCTGTTTAAAAAATAATAATTCGAGTCTACAAAAAGAAATCTCTGGTTTAAAAAATATTTCACATTGTCTCAATCCCAGGTTTGAATACTGTAATCAACGCCACAGTCGGGATTTCAATCGTAAAACCCGATCATGCATGGGTACTCAGTCTATTATATGTTGAATGGTTTGCCTTTTAACTAACATATATATATATATAGGTGCCTCATAAAACTGCGTCTTCAAACCGTATGGACATCAGTTTCTTTATGCTCTTTGTTTTTGATGATTTCTTTCTTTACTCCTATTTCTTTTTTCCTTCACCAAGGCCCCTCAGCAATGACGCCACTCTTATTCATATTGTCTGCATCCTTTTCATCATTTTAGTTGGTCTAACCATTGTTCTATTGGACATTGTTGTCAATACTCTCATTCCCCATGACTATCTTCTGATCTTCAGGCAAATCCGGCACTGCCCCCCCCGTATTGCACCACTTTTTCTTGTAAGCATTGGTATACCGAGTATTGATCAATGGATGGAGCGCCGTTCCTGATACAGGCAGGTAAAGCTAAATTATCACAAAGCTTTTAATCAAAAGGAATTAACAACAAGTGGTTATATTTGATTTCAATATCATTGATATAAAACCCCGTTGTTTGACCCCAGTCGAGATCTACAAGATAATTGGCAGAATGTAAAACATTTGATTTTTATTTCTATTTAAATATTTATGTATATATGTAGTCGACAATAGCGAATAAGGATGGCTAAAGGAGAAGGAAGGGGTAGTGAAGAATTATGTATACGAGAGTGCCCCCCCCCTTTTTTTTTTTTTTTAAAAAAAAAAAAGAAAAGTGGGAAGGAATATTGAGGTTGTTCAATTACAATGGACGAGCAGATAGCTGAGATAATAAGATATTGTATCGTTTCTTGATCGTCACACGTTGTCGAGAGAATTTATCGTCAGGTGAGAATCGGGCAGGGTGGGCTGATTTAGTAGCGTTACCAAAAGGATCGGTTTTCTAATAGTCAAGTAAAAAAAAAGTATCAGTAGGTGTAAAGTCAAAGATAAATATTTTCTTTTTACCTTGAGGGTGTATACACGTTCACCTTTCTTGTCCAAGTAGTACATTAAATACATGATTAAAAGTTTATTTGAATGAAGAGGAATGAATGGCCTTTTTTTCTTCTTTAGATGTGGTCGGTTCTCAATAAGCCACTATCGGGATTTGTATTTGTATCCGCTCGCATGAATGGCGACAGTTTTCTAGAGGGTAGTTTTTTTTATGTGAATATATGGGGTTATTTTTCTTTTTAGCTGAGGGTGTTGAGTCGATTCTGAAAATAGACATGCCTCTTTTTCGATCAAATCCGGACAAATTCAATCATTAGTTCAGCATGATTGGTATGCGGGAAAAGATCAATGGTCACTGCTCGATTAGGTTTGAACGGAGTGCCTTGATACTTGTTTGATGTGGGTCGACATAGACTGATGACATATCATCAATAACCGTAAGTTTCTTTGTTTCTTTGTTTTCCTATTTACCTGATAAAGTTTTGCATTGCTTGCTTTGCATCACAACTGATGAATATAACCTTTTTGATTTGTGATGATTCTCTTACTGCACGGATGACACTGCTATGAACTCCACTCCTAGTTGGTAGATATCACTCAATTAGGGGGGGGGGACAAAAACGAGTTTCTTTTGTGAATGGGATATATATACCTGGGAGGATCGAGAACAGCCACGACATTTTCATTTTGTTCATAAGTCACCACACCGATTTTCTCTTCTACCTTGCAAGCATAATAATGTGCGTTTGTAACATCTAGTGAAAGCGACAAGAGTTTAGAAAAAAGAGAGAGAGAGAGAGGGATACATATCACTTACTGTTGAGTCGGGCATTGAATCGTGCATCATCAATAGCATCAGGTACCATTTCAATCCCAATAATTCGATCGACCGAGTGAGCCATGGTGATTCCAATCGATCCACATCCACAACATAAATCCAAGAGAGTTGTTTTCTTCTTCTTCTTCTTATCAGTAGAGGCACACCAATCTGAGCAAGTATGGAGCATTCGTTCAGTCGCTTGGGTATTGACTTGAAAGAACGCTTGACTTGAAATCCTGAATCGCTGACCCAAAAGTTGTTCATACACATACCCATCTCCTATCAAGACCTCAGTCTGTTGATCCTTGATTCCGTTACTATCTCCATCCCATTGTTGTAAAATCAAGGTCTTGATAGGGAAAGAACTGGTACTAGTCCAGTAGTTTATTAGTTTCTGTTTTTCTTGTTCTAGTTGGTCGACTGAGAAATTGGCGGTTTTCATCTGGATCAGAACCATGACTAGAAAGAAGAATTATACATGAGGACAAAAAAAGAAGAGGCACAATTTCCTCCCCCTTTTATTTTTACCATCGCCTGTATGTTGTGCCTTGGTCATCAATGATCGCCATACCCCTTGTTTCGAAACCCGATCGTAAACTGGATAATCAGACAATCGAATATAGTCTTCCATGGCTTTCGCGATTTGTTTAGAAACCTGCGGGACATGGATCGATTGACTTGGCTCTAATACATGTATCAAACCATCTCGATATAATCCTTCCAGAAATCCAACGGTAGCTTGACCATGTGGATCTTTCCCAATAGAGAACTCACATTTTGTTCGATACCCTTCAGTGATAGGTGAACCTATTGGATTTAGTACTTGACAAGGCGGGTCTTCAATACTACCTCAAAGGAATTTTTTAGTTGAGTACGGTATGAGGAGGGGATCGTTTTTCTTTTGTTACTTTTCATATATCCAAGCCAATTGTTCTTTGCGTTCTGGTGTCATTTCTGCTAGTGGGACCAACTTTTTCCTCAATGTTCTCAGCTGCCTGATGCCTAATATATGTTTCCTTGCCAGTTGATCTTCATAGGGTATCCTAAAAAAGGAAGAAATGAAGGCTTTGGTTCTCCGCTTTCATTTTTTATTTTTTATTTTAAAGTTCTCACTTGTAAAGAGGTGTTACTTGATCAGCTAATCGTTCAGCGAAATTTCTATTGTCCACTTTCTCATTTTGTTGTTGCTGTTTTTGTTGTTGCTGTGGTGGTGGTGGTGGAAAAAAACGTTGCCGAAAAACTTCTTCGGAGATTTGAGCATACTCGGTTGCCAGGGTCCTTTTCTTAAATTGGATCCCGTTCAATGTGGCCATAGTTTCCTGGGCCGCGATTTTCGACTACCTCGCACACAAAAAAATGGGTATTATGA
Source organism: Chlamydoabsidia padenii (assembly GCA_025330725.1). NCBI lineage: Eukaryota > Fungi > Mucoromycota > Mucoromycetes > Mucorales > Cunninghamellaceae > Chlamydoabsidia > Chlamydoabsidia padenii. The sequence continues at coordinate 19,537 of JAIWND010000052.1, read as the reverse complement.
GCTCCCTATTGAATAGAAAAGTTTCCCGCTTACGTCAAAAGTAATGTAGGCATAATTCCATTGGGGTGCTTTTTTGAATTTCTTGATACCATGGGTATTAAATAGCTTCTTGATCTGTACGGTCTCTTTGGATGGCAAATTGAGAACTTTTACTCGGTGAATAATCTTGTCCTTGGGAGTCATTGTACCACCTCCGTCTACAAAAAGATTCTCTATAAGTTAATGAAATATGGGTTGCATATGCGTGTGCGTGTCTTTTTTTACACAAAAAGGTTCGGATTGAGTTGAACATGAGGTGATTGTGGAAAAATAAAAGCGTAGCAGCCGAACCAAAACAAAACAAAAAAAACAGATATGGGGCTATTGAGTTTGAATTGGATAGACCTCAGCTTTGAGTATCACGATATTCCAAGACGATTGAAAGGGTCCAACACATATTTTTTTTAAAGAAAAACAGTTGGCCAGCACTCACCCCCATCTATTGTGTTTGCCCTTATCAAAGCGCGAAAAAATGATAGTCTGTCAAAATCACGGAGAGCATATCATAGGATTATGATTTATTTTATATGCCGATTGACATTTTCAAATTAAGTTTTTAAAGCACAACCCTAGTGTACGTACAGTTCTCTTCGTTTATCCCAATTCAAGTGTCATTTCAGATAAGACTTCAAAGATATATATCTATCCGACTTGATTCATAGAGATTTGATAGTGCCAAAAGACCTGTCTCCACGCCTTTGTTATAACGTGCTCTAGGGCCTAAATGAATGGGGGGTTTTGAAATAGATCTAACGTTAACACATCTGTCTTATCAGCCCAAGAGAAACACATACATGATATTTGTATTTAATGCGTGGAGATGATATCACCCAACTCATGACCAAAGAAAGGAACGAAAAAATCAGGGTCATGCGGCGTTTCAAAGAAAAGTTGAGTTCCTCCTCCCTCATTTGTTTTTTTTTCTCCTCCTCCTTTTTTTCCTTTCCCTTTTTTTTTTTATTCTCCATCATAATCAATGAGTAACGACAACGCTCTTGAAAGCATTCCTGTTGATCAGCAAGGTAGTTTTTCTTCATTCTTGAAAACCCTTGCCTCATTCACTGGTGATCTCTCCAGCTTGACTTGCCCCTCCTTTTTATTAGCGCCCATCTCTTTATTGGAATACTCGTAAGTAACATTAACGGAACAATGCAAAACAAAAAGGTGATGATGATAGTGATAATGGGGGGGGGGAAGGAAAAGGATTCATCTACAAGAACTGTACAAGATGGAAGATGGTTGGTCCACTTTCATATGATACCGTTACACTGTTGATGTCTTCTTTATGACTTTTTGGATGATACACGTGGCACTTTTTGTTACTTCCCAGTTACTGATTTACCACTCTTCTTTTTAGATCATTCTGGGCCGATCAACCTACTTTGGTATAGTATATAAAACAACAGCAACAACAACGATCATTCTACTCATCTCTCTCCCTCTCTCTCCCTTCTTTTTAACTATAGTTCAGCTCAATCGGAGATTCGGATGATGCAGAAGAACGATTCTACGCAGCGGTCAAATGGTTCATCTCCTCCTTGAATGGATCCTTCTCTAGCCGGGTGCCTAAAGGTGAATGGGAAAAGAAACCCTTTAACCCAATCCTTGGTGAACAATTCTACTGTAATTGGGACGACGGTACTCGTATTATCTGTGAACAAGTCTCTCATCATCCTCCTGTCTCTGGTTTCTATATCACCAATGACAAGGCAGGTGTCTCGGTCATGGGGCATGATGGGCAAAAGACGCGTTTCTCTGGTACTCAAATGTTGGTGGATCAAGTCGGTTATTGCACTTTAAAGTTGGCCAGCAAGAACAATGAAACTTATTTATTCACTTTGCCTTCTCTATCTGTGAATGGGATTTGGTATGCAGGTAGGGCACAGTATTACAATTTACACGCAACTTGACCTTACCTCTCTCTCTCTTTCTTTTTTTTTTTTTTTAAAAAAAAAAAAAAAAATGTGTGTAGCTCCTTATGTTGAATTGTATGGTACTTCTTATATCCAATCATCAAGTGGATTCCATGCGGCCATTGAATATACCACCAAAGGATGGATTTCAGGTGAAGTGCACCATTTTAAGGCAACTATCAGCAACGACAAGATGAAACATGGTGGACCTACAGTGATTGAAGGTCAATGGACGGCCAAATCAACCTTGACCAAGCACAAGCAACCTGCAGAACCCTTTTTGGATCTGACCAATTTGGCGAAACCTGTGCCTCATGTGGCACCTGCATCCGAACAAGGTGAATTGGAATCCCGTCGGGTGTGGCAAAAAGTCTCTGAAGCTTTGGTGGCCGGTGATTATGCAACAGCGTCCTCTGAAAAGTCTTTAATCGAAAATGCTCAACGTGCTCTCCGTAAAGAACGTGAAGAATCCAAGGCGGCGGCTTGGGAACCTAAACATTTTGCCAAGGTGGAAGGACATGTTATCTTTGGTGATTTACGTGACAAGATTATGGAAAAGGCTGATAGCAAGTTTGTTGATACTATGGGTGAAAACGGTTGGGCTTATCGCGCTTAATGGATTATATACATACATGGTGATGGGAAAATGATGGTCTCTTTTTATATCATAACAATTACAATTAGTGTCTAGGGCTGTTGCTAGTTTAATAGGATTATCGTATACAATTAGATCTTCTGTAGTGGAGGAAATAAATAATGAACAACCTTTTTTTATAAATATTAAATCTTTGTTTCCTCGGCATGCTTTCAATTCAATTTCCGATCTGATTCGCCCAGAGTAAATTTAATTTTCGTTGATTAGGGAAAACTTTAGCCCGAGTGGCTTCCTATAGGCGCCATTTCAAAATAGTCAAAGCGCAAAACCAAAAAAGATTGTTTTCTTTCTCTTCTTCATCTCTCTCTCTCTCTCTCTCTCTCTCTCTCACTCTCACATAACGTTCTCTTTTACTATGGCTTTGATTCGATCAGTTATAAACTTGCTCAACCAACGTGCTACTGGTGCGGTGGACGATTTCGATACCATTTGTCCAGCCACTTGCGTCATACCTTGCCGGGATTGGGTGTTGATTTTGTAAAAATAATCGCAACGAACGAACACGACGTATTACAACATGACATCTAGGTCCCGGGTGATTAAAAACAAGGTTTCCCTACAACACTTTGGTCACCATGATGGCACGGTGTATGTCGATTGTCCTAGAGGTTTCACCGACTGCAGCATTAACGACAACGACTACGACAACCTTGGTATAGAGTTGGGGTCAGGTGTAAGGGGTAATATGCATGAACCGGGATTCGAATCTGCATAATCAGGTGTTGTTGGGTGGTTTATGGGAGCCATGCCATGATGAAAAAACTCGGGATTTTTTTTCGAACGTCGATTACTCCTCTCCTAGACTACCCCTGACCACGTTAAAAAAATGCATGATTGATCTTGTAAATTACACCATTGTACGATGGATCAAGTATAATCATGTAAAATGCATGATCTCCATCGTGATATTACAAGATCCATCGTGTACTTATACGATTGCATGATTGAATCAGGTAAATACATGTTGGATCTTGTAATATTAATCACGATTGAATCAAGTAATTACCTGATACAAGATCCATCATATATTTACCTGATTTAATCGTGAAGTATATATGATGAGACATGATCAATCGTGGCATCGTGTAATCTACATGATACATCATGGATATACATGATCCGAGGAATAATAAAACCTCATCCATTAATAAAAAACACATTGGTTGATACCAATGATAAAAACATTACTTTTTATTTATTTATTCACCATATAAAACTATTACTACAATTATTCTAATCTACCACGGTACTTTGCCATTGTATACATACCAATCACCATTGTTTTCCAGAAGACGTACTGTTTTTCAGGTATCCCACCGTTGGTCTCCAATACCACTGTTCGTTTTTAAGTATTCGGGTCACCTATATAATACATCCAATTGTCATAATCATATTCCATTTGATAAAGCCATACGACAACGTATTGTGCACCACGATGTTCCAAGAAGAATAGCACATCACCAAAATAGTATGTTGCCGTGTAATGGGGAAGCTTGTATGTCTGCAAAACCTGTTAACCAGGACCTTGGAGATCATCGGATAGTGGATTCTTTTGGTCACCGATCGATGTGCAGCACCTGTTAATAAATCACCGAATATATGGTGTTGAAATTAAGAGGTACGCTATTGTTGTTGCTGTTGATTGGTTGGTTGTCCATGTCATTTGTTGATTTTTCAATTAAAGATACCCCCAGTAGACCAACCATCGAGCATTCGTACAAGCATTGTTTACAGTGCAGACCAGTTTCATTATAGTGATAAAGTGGGGAAGAAGTGGGGTTTTTAAATGCTGATTTTACTTTTCTTTCTTGCTGTCCTTTTTACAACATTCACAATCACCTACTGAAAAGCACACAAATCAGGTAAAACTCACTTAGAAATGTTATTTGGGCATTAATACACTATATACTATGTTACTTTGCAAAACATCAACCCTTTCTGCGCCACAACACCTTTTTTATTGTTAGTTACCTTTCTTATTTCTATTTAGGCAATCAACCAAACAATCACTCGACACGATCATGACCATAGACTAACGATTGAAAGCAGTAGAAAATGGAAATGGATAACTAAATAATACTGCCAATACTTTAACTAATGCAACTGGACGAATAGAAGAATAGCTTGAACGATTACTCGAACAGCAACTACTACTACTTGATACTCAACAACAACTATTGGATACTCAACAACAGCTGGAACAACAATAGTTGCAGGAACTTCAACCAGAATAACAATCGTACCCTTTACTTGATACTCACCACCCAACACATGCAGGAAAAGACGACCTAGGAAAAATGTACCGTAGTCGAAGCAGCAACGTCGATTTCTAGGATGTCCTTCGTATCATACCAACACGACTTTGAATGAAATGAAGACCAAGTACCCTCTGAAACAAAAGGATGGAGCCATTTGGGCACCAAAGTTACTACATGGTTTGGTGCGAAACTAAATGGTTTGCTTCAAACATATTACGATTGGAATGGTCCTAAAAGCTATCCCGTTTGTGAACTAATTCGATTGATAACTTTTAAAATATTGGCAACAATAACAACACCCACATCCAAGACAGTAGCTGACGCGGTCGGTCCCTCCTCTTCATCACCAACAAGGTTAACTTCACTTCTTCATTGCCTCTTGTGGCTCCAGATGTACAGGAAATTGATCGAAAAGGAAAGACGAAGGAAAAGCAACGAACGATGACATCTCGACCCGAAAAAGACGACGACGGCAGGAATTATATTTTATTTTTTTACTATATAGCTACTATTATTGTTAGATATTACTATTATTACCTCTATATATATATATATTTATATATAACATAATCAATAGCCTTTTATAACATCATTTTATACAATGTTTGGGCGTGGGGTGGGATTATTATTTACAAGATGGGATCGTGTATGATCGGGTATTTACATGATTCAGACTCGCGATACATCATGTCAATCATATAAAAATCATGTATTTTTACATAATTTTAATCATGCATTTTATTAAAGGTGACATGCTGGAAATCATGTATGAATCGTGTAATTTACATGATCGGTCGTGGATTTTTTTTTTTTGCCGTCGACGATGGCACATGGTTTGCTGGATTGGGAAATTCATGCAGAACCGGGATCTGAAATTAAAACACCGTATGCACTTGCATGATTCGAATCTCGCTATCCTGCGAGCGTATAGTTAGAGCCAAGTGAATGGTGGGGGGGGGTTATTAAGTGGGCCGTGTGGTTAGAGGGTAATTCCTATCCATTCATCCATCCACCCATCCACCCATCACATTCCAGCGACGCCCTAAATATGAAATTAAAGCGCCGATACATCAAATGTCAATGAGTCTATGTAGTGGGACCACAATCTTATTTGTTCACAGTTGCATGAACCCTGAGAAGCAGCACCAGAAGTGATCATAAAACAAAGTACATATAATTGTTTACAGTGATGCAGTAGTGATCTTATGCTGAAATCCTACGCATATGCTACACTAGATAATCATGACATTGTCTCTCGTTGATGATTATATGATCTGTTAACCCAATCTGGACGGTCGACAGAAGCAATCTAATTGAAACACAGACTTTTTAAAACCTTCTATGCATAATGTTTTTTTTTCTCACACAGAGCATTTCTTCTTCTTCATACTTTTGCTAGGACTGTACCCTTCATATTACATTCAACGTCCTTACCATAATGGACCCTATGGATATGGATACAGATGCTTGTCCTTCAAACATAGCACATCCTGCCCTCCTCATGTAGATGCTTTGAGTGTGTATGATAAAGCTACGTATTATGATCGGTGTGATCATTTCATCAAAATATCATTCAAATTCCGACTGGAAGAAAAACTGACACAGGTTGTTAGAGCTTACAAGAACAATCCCACAAGCAAGGAAGTTATATTGGAACGATTCAAAGAGGACCAACACAAAGCTATTTTCCGTTTGGGCTATTGAAAACCTGCAGCCTTGTGGAATGAACACAACGGCAAGAAGGATGAAGAAGGTAAAAAAAAAAAAAAAAAAAAAAAAAAAAAAAAAAAAAAAAAAAAAAAAAAAAAAAAAAAAAAAAAAAAAAGAGTGAATAAATGTATATAAATTCAAATAACGATTACTGTTTATCATGCAGATGTACCAACTGTCACCACTGAAGCGACCATGAAGGAAATTTGTGGTGGAAAGTGGTATACGATGTTGTTAACTGGAAAGCATATGTGGCGACCAACTACAGTGAAGTATATGATCAAGTAATCTCTCCAAAGGCCAAGATACCGACCAGCTCCACCAAAAGAAAGCAATCTGATGAACAGCCACTATCAACGGGACACAAACGGATGAAGAAAAATACTGGGGTAAAAATGATCAAGGCAAGCACTCAATTCTATCTTGCCAGGTAATTCCATCAACTTGGTTAGTACGGGAGATAGTTAACTTTTTATTTATTTTATGTTTGTACAGCCATTTTTCGTATTCTTTCGTTACTGACATTGTACCTGCTTTCCATCTCCGATAAAAGTATGGCAGAAGACTTGCTCACCCCGACCGGGACATGAAGGGTAGACTGATGAATATGAAAGCACAGACGGATGCCCGCAAAAGAGGACTCTTTGGTACATTTACAGAAAATCATCTTGGTTGCCTCTTTTACCATTATTATGGTACAAGACAGCGACAACAACATGCAGAGCTTCCCTCAATGCCATCTTCTCAAACGTCTGTGTCTTCCATGGGAATGTCCTCCTTACAAGATACTGATGATCAATTTTTGTTGCCCGATAAAGACTTCAACCCAAGTATTCTCTCCGATTTGCCCAATGACTACCACCAACTGGTTTTGCCACAATTGGCTGAACTGGCCACTAACTTGCTGGTTATGTACGAAGACAAACGGGTGTCGTATGTTATGAAGAAGGCTATCACTGTGCTACTACGGATAAACCTATGTCCTGAAAGAGAAGAGCTGTACTATAAAAGAATCTCTTGGTAATCAAAAAACAACAACAACAACTAACTAATTCCATCATGAAGATAATTAAGGTATTGATGTTTACACTTTTGTTTTTAGTACCAAGTCGAAAAAGAAGAATCATACAACAAACAAGTCCCCCTTAGCACTGCTCAAGATAAAACAGAAGAAACTGGAATGGCGGCTCTGGAAACATCAAAAAAAAAAAATCGAAGACTGAAACGGCGTAAAGACAAAGGTCGTTGTGAAAACAAAATTCGGTGCGAAGAAGCCAAGGAGAACAATATCAAGGCCAGAATTAATGATATCAAATCCAAAATCAAAGAAATGATTGATGGTGCTGGTTCAGGAAGTGGTGACTTTCACAATGTACCTGTTGAACAAGTCTCTGTTGATAAAAATCTTCTTGGTGACGACCTTCTTGATGCCGACTTTCTTGATGATGATAATCTTGTCGATGATGCCGTAGCGACTACACCAGTACCCGTCTTGAAAGCCCGCCAACGTCCTAGTGCAGCAATGATCAATCGTATTTGTGGATTTTTGATAAAACGCTTGCATAAAACCCCCAATGACGATTAGCTCACTGACGTGGAAACCATGGACGCCTTCCCAACAATCAGTGAATAATCAGTTGCTCCCATCATCAACATCTTTATATTCTTCCGGCGTTTCGTGTTACAAGAAGTGGATGAACCTGATATTGACGGTCATGTGCTGGTGAATCTTCGTGTTATTGATATGTGTAATGCGGTGCTACAATCCACCGACTATGGTCGATACTCGCGTAAAATGACATCAGAACCTTCTATGGGTACATTAAATGCTCTCCATATCAATCTTGAAGGTCTTTTTTTTTTTACCCGACATATTGACGACTCCAACAGCAGAAAGAACAGTGTCATGAAGACTTAGCAAGGTACTCCGATCACAAGTTTGCCAATAGCCAAATCAAATCAAGCAGCAGTATTTGCAACATGTATTGATATGGAAAAGTTTGGCAAGTTATGCTTCGAAAGAAAGGTGGAATTCGATAACAAGATCTTCGTTACATCATCTGGTATCATCCACCTTCAAGTGACCTACAAAAAAAAAAACCGGTATCTTCTAGCGGATCTTCTCGTCCATCTGGCTCTTCGACGACTGGTGGCAAACGGCAGCGGCATAAAGGTGACAATAATGAAGATTGGGAAGCCGTAGCCGATTTGAAGAAACAAACCAAAAGGTTACATTCATTATTGCAAGACATCAAGGCACCCACCACTGGTTTGAAAAAGGCTATCGTCGAATACATCCAGGAATATTCAACATTGTCAAATCCTTCAGCAGACCACCAACCACAGAACAGCTGGCAAAAAAGAATGCATACATTGAAGACTGCAGACACAAAAAAGCGGCTTTGTATGGCATCTACCGGCAAGTTCTACATGTGTACAGCGACATTGATGCGGCCAACAAGAAGAAATCAGCTATCTTCGACCAGATCAATGGTACGGAATCCCTTGCTGTTACTCCTTCTACTCCTACCCTTACTCCTGAAGGCTACCTACATCATGAAAACAGGTATCTCGGGATGGATCCAGGTGTCATGACCATGGCATCGGCGGCGATCATGAATTCTAAATAAGCAGGCATATACTTACTACTCTCAAACAAGTGTGCCCCTCCCTGTGGAAGAATATCTCGACAATAATCTGGAGGCAGCAAGACAAATCATGAGGGTTGATCAAAAAGAAGTATCAGCAAAATCCATCAGCAGCAAATCACGTACATCACAAAACCTTTTCAAACTTCAAGCTGAAAAGAAGAAGAACGGTAATATTTCGTTGATTGAAACACAGTTATCAGAAATCGGCAAAAAGAAGTTGGAAACTGGTGATGTGAAACGTACTTTGATGGACCAATTTGAATATGACAAGCGCTCTAGAAACACTTTGATCGAATTTTATCATGAATCGCGCTGGATGAAGAAAAAAAAAAAGGTGTTCCTAGATTTACTACCAAGGCATACGCCAACGCCGCCACTTAGGTCATTAAAGCCGCCACTCCTTCTACTGCTTCTCCTTCTACTGCTGCTACTACTTCCGCTAAAAAGGGAAAGGGAAACAAGCACATTCATCTACCTGCATCTACTATGGCTATGCTGGTCGAGGATTTGGAGGAAGAATCAAGCGATACGAGAAAAGAGGTACCGATCGGCTACAGATGGCATTGAAAGCGAAATCTCATCTCATCAGTACCAAAGAATGTCTATCATTCAAGCTATGCTGTCTTTGTGACAGTCATGTCCAGCAGCCAAAGAGTCGGAACGGCCGCACTGACCCTGGTGTGGTCGTATGTATCAACCCAGATTGCTTTGGTAGAAAGCTAGGATATACTGCTCGGGGACGGGATTTGGTATACATCTGGCTGCCACCAAAGTCGAATACCTGGCCTTCCCTACAACAACAACAGCTGGTGAATTAGCACAGCTTCTTTTCGGCCATCGCACTCCTTGGATTGCGAACATGTAAGACTCCCGCCCTCTGAGGCGCGATAGGCCTCTATGAAGGAAAGTTTTAAAAGAAATCACAATAACTAACATTTCATTCTCCGCTTAATCGACGAAAAATTAAAAGCCCATCCTCAAAAGGACTTGTTGACTCATTTTTTTGAAGGGGAGCAGTCTCGACTAACCTGAAGTTTAAAAATATCACGATTGCCCGATTCTCTTTTTCCTTTTTCTCTTTCTTCTTCCCATTCTCAAAACAAAAAACAAACCCAATCAACATGGCTCATCAAGCGCGTGTAAATTCTGTGGTCGACAGTTTAACCAAGGCTCCTCGTAACATTCAATTCCCTAGAACAATTGATGGTCGCCTTCAATCCACTTCTGAAATCTTTGGTCAAAATGTGTTTTCCTTGAAGGAAATGTCCAAGATGCTTCCTAAACCGGTGTACAAGAACTTTATCAAGCAACTCAAGGGAAATGAAACTTTGGACAAGGTCACAGCCGATGCTATTGCTCATGCTGTCAAGGTGTGGGCTATTCAACGTAATGCTTCTCACTTTACCCACTGGTTCCAACCTCTTAATGACTCTACTGCTGAAAAACACGACAGCTTCTTGACAATGAAGTCTAACTTTGTGGATGGATTCGAAGAAGTAAGTGTGGGTGTGGGAAAAGAGAGGGAGAGAGGAGAGAAAAGAAGGGACATATGCATGTGTGGCGGTATATAGATAACTTTATTATATTATAACAGTATCACTAATCCCTGACCTTTGTAGGTGACCGCCATTGATACTTTCTCTGGCTCCCAATTACTTCAATCTGAACCTGATGCGTCTTCTTTCCCCTCTGGTGGCATGCGTACTACTTTTGAAGCTCGTGGTTATACTGGTAATTTACTGATGGGCTGGGGTTAGAAGAATAGGATTGACTAACAACGCCCTTTATTTTATATACGATGCATTCACTTAGTTTGGGATACCAAGAGGTAAACAAACACAAAGCATCAAAAGTATGTTTATTTTTGACAAACCTTCCTAACCGTCTTTGCTCTCTCTCTCTGTATATAGTCCTATGTTTATCCAAGATGGTCCTCATGGTACTTCTATTCTCTATGTGCCTTCGGTCTTTATCTCTTATAATGGTGAAGCTTTGGATGAAAAGTCGGTCCTTTTGCGATCTGCTGAAACATTGAACAAGGTTGCTACGGAAGTGCTCAACTTGATCGAACCCAAGGATGATGAAGGTAAGGTAAAAAAAACTAAGAGTAACAAGTAGTGTAACCATGGCTATTTTTTTTATAGATCATCCTCGCACGAAGAGTGTATTTGCTACTTTGGGTACTGAACAAGAATACTTTTTGATCGACCGTGCTCTCTACACCTTACGCCCTGATCTCAAGATTACTGGCCGTACCTTACTCGGTGGCCTCCCCCCTCGTCATCAACAATTGGAAGATCATTACTTTGGCAAGATCCCTACTCGGGTGTTGGCTGCGATCAGTGAAGCCGAATACGAATTGGCTCGCCTTGGTGTACCTATCAAGACTCGACACAACGAAGTGGCCCCTGCTCAATTTGAAGTGGCTCCTATTTTCGAAGAAGCCATGTTGGCAGTGGATCATAACATGCTCACCATGGACGTCCTTCACCGTGTGGCTCATCGTCACAAGCTCAAGGTGCTCTTCCACGAAAAGCCATTCCGTGGAGTCAATGGTTCTGGCAAGCATTGTAATTGGTCTCTCTCTACTAATCAAGGTGATAACTTGTTAGATCCCGGATCCTGCCCTGAAAAGAACTTGCGTTTCTTGATCTTCTTGGTGGCCACTCTCAAAGCTGTGTACGATCATGGTGATTTGCTCCGTGCTGGTATTGCGTCTGCTTCCAACGATCACCGTTTGGGCGCCCATGAAGCTCCCCCTGGTATCATCTCTGCTTTCTTGGGCTCTCAATTGAATGAAGTGTTGAACGCGGTAGAAGAAGGTCGTCCTGTGAACTATGAAGTCACTGGCACCCAATTGCAACATGTGCGTGTGTCTGGCACTGTCTTAGATCTTAAAGTGGCCACTCTGCCCAGCATTGCTCGTGACTTGACCGATCGTAACCGTACCTCTCCATTTGCCTTTACTGGTAACAAGTTTGAATTCCGTGCGGTCGGATCCAAGCAATCGGTCTCCTTTCCTGTGACTTTACTCAACTCGGCGGTGGCCTCGACCTTGATGGAAATGCGTGATGCTCTGGCTAAACAAAAGGGTGACAAGGCGGTGGCTAGTGAACAAGACCAATTGGCGGTGATTCGTGAATTCATCAAGAAATCCAAGGACATTCGGTTCGAAGGTGACAATTACTCTGACGAATGGGTGCAAGAAGCTGCTCGTCGAGGTCTCCCTAACATTGTCAAGAGTCCCGATGCATTTGGCCGTTTGCTCCGTGCCGAGAATGCTGCCATGTTGCGCAAGACCGGTGTTTTCTCTGAAGCCGAATTGCAATCCCGGTACCATATCTTGGTGGAAAAGTACTGCAAGGATGTGATGATTGAAGCTCAAACTTTATTGACCATGGTCACTCAACAAGTCTTACCTGCTGCCTTCCAGTACCGTCGTGATCTGGCCGAAGCTGCTTCTTATATGGCAAACATTGGTGTTCAATCCGGCCCCGAAGTCAACTTGCTTAACCAACTCACTCCTGTTGTGGCTGATCTCCAATCCGAAATCAACCAACTCCGTACTTTGCTGGATCAAATCATCTCCATCGATGATCTCGAAGTCCTGGCCAAGGAATTCAGTCAACAAGTCTTGGGATCTATGAACAAGGTGCGTGATCTTGCTGATGAATTGGAACGTCATGTCTCTGACAAACTCTGGCCCCTTCCCAAATATACCGAACTCTTCTTGAACATCTAGATCAAAAAGTAACATCTGTACTAGGTTATCTCCTTTTATTTATTTGATTTATGTCTCTCATCTTTTACTCCAATAAAAATCCAATTCGTTTGATTTGTCTCAACTATATAGCTGTGTGTATCTCTTTGAGGGCCCTTGATTGCACCGAAGACAAAATGGTCGGATTTTGAATCCAATGGCCCGAGTATGCAAAAGATCTTGTGTTAAGAACCCCTTGCCACACTCAGAAGGATCAATCTGCATACTGACAAAAAAAGGGGGTAGTGTAGCAGCAGATGGTCAAGTGGAGCTGACTGAATAGATGACAAATGATTTCCCCTCCCCATGTAGATAAATTAGATCCCTTAATCCTTTTTTTTCTTCTTTTGTAAAAAAAGGGTATATGGCAATATTGCAAAGTAATATGACAAATTACCATTGGATTCCATTTGTGTATGCAAAATTACCCCTGATGGGGGGGGAGGTACAAGGCCAATTCTGCCGATCATTTTACGCGTCAGCAACGTAACACTTTTTCAAAATAAGCTCAGGGACAATGTGATATTTTGGAAACATAGCATGTCCGTGGGCATTCTTCTTTTATCCAGAAAAGGAAATACGGTACAACCTTACTGACGAATCCAACTGTTACGGCTATCTTTTCGCGCGATGGACAAAGAAGCGGTTTGTTGGGGGGGGGGGTTCTGTCATTTTCTTTTCTTTCTTTCCCCTTAACATGACCAATAACTACACTACGTAATATGAATATAAAAAAAGTTAATGTATATATGTACACAAGATGAAATAATATACGACGACTCTTAATATACGAGTTTGTTCTTCTAACTAAGAGTCAGCGTACCTTAGGGGTTAAAGTTTTAGGGACCATAAAAGTGTTTCAAGCGAAACAAAGAAACTGTATCATATATCAAACATGTTGGTTACACGCATGTCTCTTTATTCGCGCGAACCCTCATTCTCTTTGTTTTTTTGTACTATTATTATTTTTACTCAAACATGCATGTTGAACAATCACAATTACAGATCGTAGATTTTTTATCCGATTACATAAATTGCCACATTATTGCACGTCAATGACAACTGCCAACCAAACTTGAGCGGGTTTTGAATTTAAAAGTATATTTACTTGAGGGAACAATAAGTTTTGGTTTCGCGCGCAAGCCCTGGGTCATTATACAGCATTCGCTCTTTTTAATCAAATCCAGGCATTTGTTCTTAAATGCGTCCTCCTCCCAATTATGGAGTATCGAGCGTACACATGACAGAGCGAGAAGAAACTCAAGACATTAGTTTTCTATTTCATAATATGGACAATATACATGATACCTTTGAAGAGATTGACTAATGATCAAATGTTGAGCATTTTTTTTTTTAATTTAATTATACCTTTAAATCGGTAGAAACGTTGTCAGATGGTAAGTACTATAAATCAAGCTAAAAAGCCTACCCACAGATCTTTCTTTTTCTGGTTGGCGTGACACACCAGCCATGACGCTCCTAGATAAAAATGGGGGGGGGGGGAAGGGGAGACGTTTTCTACTCCTGGGGGTTTCGAATCCGCGCTTGCAGAAGATATCGGGGCAATCAACTTTATATGGATATTCGGTGGAAACTAAAAAAAAAAAACTATATATAAAAGCAATTTTCCTCACTTTGTCAATCTCTCTTTCTCTATCTATTCTTTGCTGTTAATTCATCTTTTTCTTCTTTATATATAATTATAACAATGCCTGTTGAAAAGTTTAAAGTTGCCAAAACGGACCCTCATGCTGCCAAAAACTTTTTTGGTACATTCAGTGTTTCTACTGATGGTCTTCATTCTACTACAGTCTTAAGTTATCCTATAGGTAGGAAGAAAAAGAAAAAAAAGAACCAAGTGATTAAAGCATGGAACTAATATAAAAAGGTCGAGTAGTAGGTGGTATTGATAGTATACATGACGACCCTGAATCTCATCTGGATCGTCGATCGGCTCATAATGCTTTAGAACGTCAACGTCGAGAAATTCTGAATGCCAAGTTTCAAGAATTAGCCCATGCTCTTCCCTCCCTTCAATCTGTTCGTAGGCCGAGTAAAACTATGATTGTAGCCAAATCATTGGATTATGGTAATAAAAGAAGGAGATAAAAGACAAATCTAGTCTAATTTTTCTTTTTCTTTTTTAATATCATAGTCAGTAAAAGCTTTTTACGAGAAAAGAACTATATCAATCAAATCAAGAAACTGGGAAAACAAAATGAACGATTAAGGAAACAAGCCAAAGTGTCAAAAGCACTGATGGCGAAACATAAGCAATCCTCTGGAATGAAAAAAAAACCTGTCAAGTCATCTAGTATTGCCTCATCTTCTCAGCAACAACAAATGTCACCTCCTTTGTCTCCAGAAGCAAACAGTCAGCATTATGCAGTATCATCTTCGATGATGGGCTCTACTTGGCCGGTGAACGATTGCTCATCACTAACTGCAAGAGATAATGATTTAATGATGATGATGCTCATACAGCAACAACAACAACAACAACAACAACAACCTTACCTTTACCAACCATCCATCAATTATCAGCAACCAGACAAGTTGGCACCTTTTTTTGGATCTTATCAATGGCAAGATGGATCCTCTCTTTACATTGCTTAAAAACATTAACTGAGACATGCCCTGTTTCATTGAAAGACTTCTGTAACGATACCTTCCTCTCTCTATTTTTGTTTTTTGCCTTGTTCTCTTTGTAAATATATATAATTTATGTCTTTTTTATGATTGGCTCCTGTTCTATTTTGATCAATATAATTATTATTTTGCAGATCTCTTTGATATCTGTTAAGATTTAAAAATAGTCGGTGCCGAGACTTGTGGTGGGTAAGCATTGTGTGTGAGGGTCCATGAAAATAAAAAATAGCGTATGTACAGTAAATGATGATGATGATTCTGTTTTATTGCCTTGAAGACAATATACATTAAATGGTAGTGATCATACATGGAGAAAAAGACATTCTTAATGCGAAATAGACTCATTTGTCCACATTTACTCTCTCTCTCTCTCTCTCTCTCTCTCTCTACGCCTTTCGGACATCTGCACGCGAAAAATAAATTAAAAAGAAAAAAAAAAGGGATTACTCTCACTTTCGTCCTTGATGTACCACAACATGGGCAGCTTACACCCAAAACTATTTGAATCCCCGAAACCACGTTTCTTTTTTTTAGGTAGCGATCGACAAATGATGTTTAATGAGAAAGATCCTTTGATAAAAGATGGTTTGAATTAGTCAAAACAATGCTGTTGCTAACATCTTTTTTTGAAAGAAGGAAAAAAAAAAGGTCAAGGACTTACATACATACAACAGTAAAAGTGACCCTGCTGAGATCTTTTTCAAATTATCATAAAAAGGTGGTGGGTCAAAACTGGTACCGCACGGATGACGAATCCCTTTGGACATTGCATAACGAAGCATCGTTTGATTTAATCACTATTTTCTCGAAAGTAACCTACCGGGAGGATCATATCTGTTTTATCTTTTCAACCATACTCTTTTCTGTCAAGCGCATAGCGTTGTTTGAATATTAAAGCATTAATGCGCGGTTTCAATGACATTTTATTGAACCATCCATCCCATATTACCTGAAACTGGGTCAGATGTGCCACTACCAGTGCAATTTTGCAAGTGCTATTAATTCAATACGAAGATGATGGAACAAAGCAATTTATCATGACAAGAGACATAGCCTTTTCTTTAAATATCATTTCTGATCCACAGGTGCAGGTCTTATTTTTGTTCATGCAACGAACAGAGCCGTGGTTTGATAATGATAAAACCTTTTTTCAATGAAACAACGGGGATCAAATGGTGAGCCCCCCCCCCTCTTGATTACCTCCCTCGCAATGAACAAAGGAAAAAATAATACTCTCATCAGTCTATCCATCCCAGTATTAAGATATATATAGTGATTCATGCAAAAATGGTTTCAAGGGAATTGCTATCTCCACCTGTTTTTACCAATTCCACCACGCCCTCAGAGGTAAATTTTGCCGGACCAATAAAATTCGAGACTTTGATGGAGACTTTGCGCAACTCTTTTGATGTGTACTGTATGTATGTACAATACAGTACATACAGTCCCCTAGCAAAATAAATGATAAATCCCGCAAAACCATTTCCCATTTTTGGACTTTTTCTTTTTTGTTTTGCATTTTATTCAACAACTAAATAGATAACCGTGTCCCAAATTTAACATGAATAAAGATATGTTTATTGCCTTCCAATTGATACAAAAATGAAAATATCATTCAAAATGCTTTGCTTTATTTGATATAAATAAGTACCTGATGGTGAAAGCCCAATGCTAGATTTCGATTTCATTTACCGATTTTTTTATTTTTGTATCGATTGGAAGGCAATAAACATATCTTTATTCATGTTAAATTTGGGGCACGGTTATCTCTCTATTTATTGAGTAAAATGCAAAACAAAAAAGAAAAAGTCCAAAAATGGAAATCATTTTTCGGAGTGTCCTGTTTATTTTGGTAGGGGACTGTACAGTACACCGAGCATTCTTACTACTGTACTAAACAGGAAGAAATGACTCCTACTCTTCCTCCCCCATTCCCCCCCCCCAGCCGTTAATATTTTGAATATCAAGGATGGAGAAACTGTTCATCAAGTAAGTTGAATATCTTGAGAATAAACTAATCTTTATCACTCATTTCCCTTCTCCTCCTCTCTGAGGGTCTTTCTTTCTTTCTTGTCGAAGCGTCTTTTACTTGTTTACGGCGTCATATACACAAACAATGCCAATAGCATCACAGTAGCTTGTGATAGTTTTCCCACTAAGCATTGGCAGTATGTGCAAAATCAATTTAAAGCACTCGTCCATCTCGACCCAGGTCCCAATATCATTACTTTTCCACTACGGTAGCTCAGACCTTGCCACTCTTCTTTCACGTCTACTATTTACCTCTTTTACAAAATTCACCTTTACAACTGGTTATTTTTGTCGCCTGTGAGTCATCTCTTGTCTTTGACACTACTCCTCACCAACCAAATAGTCTGGATGTGGTCATCGAAAAATTACGCCTTTGTGGGTACCTTTGGCAAAGTTTTTGTGCTGAGCAAATGTATCGGAACGGACAAGGACGACGTACTTTTGACTCGAAGAAGCATGGTTACTTGATACCATATCTAGTCAGAAAATAAAAAGGCAAAGACAGATGGCAAAAGTGAGAGTGACCCTTCTCGACATGATACGAGTACTTTACGAGATGCACGACGGGCTCAACAGAATCCTGATCGCGACAATTCACTACCCAGTCTTTTCGATTTGTCTATGCAAGACTTGGAAAGAGAACAGCCATGTTTGGTGGCAGGATTGATCTTGGATGCCTATTGGGATCCACAGCAACAGTTGATCTTGGCCCATGCAGCTCTAGGTGGCGGCTCAGGGGTCACTTGACTTGGATTGTTTGGTTCACATGCTCTTCATGCCTTTCCTCGATCAATTGAGGATCTTGTGCCAGTCATGATGAATACCGCTCCAACAGATACAAGGTATGTCGCCATTGATGCTAATGAATCGGGGTGTGCTTGGAAAGCTCTCAACATAGGAATGGATGCCATGGTAAAAGAAAAGAAAAGAAAAAACTCAAATTATAGGGTAGTAAGGAAGACCTCCCCTATTGACTTTTTTTTTTGTTTTATCTCATATCAAGCTACATGAAGTTGGTCATATGTTTACGTTATCACATACTCCTACAGGATTGATGGCTCGAGGATTTAATAATCTGAATCGAACCTTTATAATCCAAGAACCTAGCAAGACAGGCGTTATCACTCCAAATGATGAAACCGGTTCAAAGTGGTGAAAATATCTATCCCCCTTTGTTTTCTTTCAATAATCTTTTTTTTTTTTTTTTTTTTTTTTTTTTTTTTTTTTTTTTTTTTTTTTTTTTTTCAAAATCCTAGGCACAGAGTGGATATAATACAATTGCGTTACCATCCTGCACTTAGTTTATTCCTGGATCTTAATCATGATTCTTGTTCCTCGGAAGAAGAAGGTGCCAATTTCATGACGCTGGGCCAAAATCGTTTGGAAATCACCAGTCCTTCAGGTATTACATTAGTCGCACTTTGTGTAAATGGTCAACATGCTGCCCATTATGAATATACGCATCCACTGCCACATTGTTTAACTTTTTCGATTGAGGAGTTGCAAAAGAAATGTGCTCCAATTGCCTTCCAACCACCTATCGATACGCTCCAACTGGAAGTCACTAGCCCATTTCAGCAAACTCGAAAGTTGGAAAACGTCCATCAGTTTCTTCTTGACAGTATCGTACGACTTGACGAACTTCCATCATTACTGGTTTACAAGGGAAAGGATTGGGTCAACAAGGGTTGGGTGGGCGTTAGTCCCGTATGGTTTTTCTTCCTTTTGCTGATCATCACCATCAGAGATCTTTACGAGCCCTCTGCGTTTACTCGGGTAGTTTCATAGATGGAATTGAATTCTTTTATGCCGATGGATCGATGGGTCTGGTGGGTAAACGGAGTGGTCATGCCAACAGAGTATAGGAACTA